>PVIH01000052.1:19464-336970 GCA_004025045.1 Sigmodon hispidus
TTTTTTTTTTTTTTTTTTTTTTTTTTTTTTTTTTTTTTTTTTTTTTTTTTTTTTTTTTTTTTTTTTTTTTTTTTTTTTTTTTTTTTTTTTTTTTTTTTTTTTTTTTTTTTTTTTTTTTTTTTTTTTTTTTTTTTTTTTTTTTTTTTTTTTTTTTTTTTTTTTTTTTTTTTTTTTTTTTTTTTTTTTTTTTTTTTGTCCTTAGAGGTGTATGGTTTTGAGGGTTTTGTTTTGGTTTTTGGTTTGTTGTCTGTTTCTAATTCATTGCTTTCTACAGCATGAGTAAGCAGCAGAGATTTGTTTTCCTCTCATTTTGGGTATCCAGCTTTCTCTTGCTTGTTGAGACTTTTCTTCTTAATTGCCTTAGCACATCTGCCCAGAGCTAACCTGTAAGCCACATTTGTAAGCCAGTGGTTTTATAGGAAATGCTTAACACCACTTGTAACAAAGGAAGGGACCTATGGGTGGTATTGGCCATTTTCCTTCTGTGAATAGTCTCAAGTGGCTGAGAGTTACCAGTCATTTAGCAATCAGTCCACCCGGTCCCTGAGAACCTGTCAGCTCCGTAAGCCAATGGGAATCAGCTTCAGCACACCCCAGTCTGCAAAGACCCACATCTGATCTCTCCTTCCCCTTCCACATTCATGTACCCACAAGGCTGCCCTCATGAAGGCAACACATTGAATGCCTAAGTCTTAGCATCCTAAGTCTTGAAATCAGGTATCACAAATCCTCAAAATTGTCTTGTCAATTTATTTTCATAATATATATGTTATTTATGTTATATATTTAATATATATTAAAAATCAGCTTGCCATTTTCTATAAGGAGCTCTGCTAGGATATTGATAATGGTTGCTTTAACTTATGGACCAGTTTCTAGGTAATTGCCATTTTAATGACATCGAGTCTGCTCATAACAGCTCTTCCGTTTCTCTCTGCAATTGTTATTGTTGCCTGTTACTTACTAGTGCAGCATGTGAAAATATTGGGTTTTGCACATCAATGTGATCTCTAGCAACCTTGCTAAATTTCATTCTTCTAGCAGCTTTTTATTAGATCCCCAAGGAATTGAACTGATTCCTACTTCCCATTTTCAGCTACCTATCATCACGGCTCTGTACATGCTGTGAGCACGGGCCTTCTTTGTTTGAGACCATTCACCAGGTGCACAGGGACCTGTGAGCTGCATGCAGCCTGTGACTAGCTAGACGTTGATGGCAGCGACATGTAGAATGCTACTTCTTAACGAGGGCTCTGGTACCTCATCACCTGTCATTCCCAGCTGTTACAAATGCCATATCCTTCCATCTATGACATATAATTGAGAGAGAGAGAGAGAGAGAGAGAGAGAGAGAGAGAGAGAATTCTTTTCTTGTTTAGAATACTATTAAGGCATTCCGTTTGCACTGTGTGACGAGTTTGTTAGATCTTAAGGGATGAGAGAAATCCTTAGTGATTGGAGCACCAGCATTCTCTGTATGCGCCTCCCTTCTGCCGTTCGTTCACACAAAAACACTGAGAGATGTTTACAGGGGCGTCCCCAGGCTCAGGACTGAAAGTTCCTCTATGACCTGGCTGGCCACTTCTTCAGGAATCAATCTTCCTTTCCTTCTAAAGAACAAAGGCTCTCCAAGATGAAGATGCTCTAACCCTAGGCCCAGAGTCCTTCTGTTCCTTTTAATCTACAAATCCTACTTCCCGAGCCACCTCCTGATGATAACTTGGCAACTGCCTATGCCAGGGTTCATGACCTAGTCTGCTTTCTTTCAAAGAGAACATGTTAATTTAGCAAATGCAGACAAGACTCTTGAACAGAGACTTGATATGTTTCCATGGCAACATAAATTACTTATGAAAATCTGTAGGAAGATTTGGGACCATTACAAATTAAGTATGGTCTTCTTGTATAAAGCAACTGGGAAATGTTGAAAAGTTGTTTGTGCAGAGGCTAGGGGACAAAATTTTATTTTCCAAGGATTTAGATACATAATAAATAAACCTGAGGCCTGTGGGAAGAAACACGAACATTTTACATGATGTAATTGGCAACGATCCATTTTTCTAAGGCCCGACCAACGAGAGGAACATGTCACTTTTCCTCACAGCAGTAAAATTGTTTCATTGTTACCCATTATTGTTATAAACTGGGAACAAAATAATGGCTTTTATCATATTCTGTCACAAGTCTTCCTTCCCGAGGCCACACTTCTTGTGCTCTAGCCATTGCCCCACCCCACCCTTTTTGGGACATCAATGGCAGGGTTCTGGCAGCTGTCTGTGGTCTGCCCCTCTGTCCCTGCTCTCTCTATATCCGCCCTTGAGTCAGTACAGCCAATGTGATTTAAGTGGGACGGAGCTTTATTAAGGAAATGAATATCTGTTTATAGTGGATTCAGTGTCAGAGTCTCAGCCCAGCTCATCCGCTGTTCACTGAGGGCTGCTTTGTGCAGTCTGTCTTGAGAGTCCCTCAGCAGTAAGCCTGGTCCTGGAAGCCGTTCTCCCACTTCTGCCCATCCCCCAGCCTCCATCCCCATCCCGGGTGCCAGCATACTGACTTGCGGAGGTTAGAGGTGTAATAAGGGCTGGATCCATATCTCATATCTGATTGTAACTGTTTACATCTGCCCATCTGACAACAAACACAGGCGAGGCAGAAGCTGCATCTGTGCCTGGAATACGAGGCATCAGAAATAACTTTTCTTAAACAACTCTAATAGAAACCAAACATATTTATTATTTAGTTATCCACCATGGCTTTGTGCTTCTGACAGGAAGCCATATTTTCGCCTTTTAGCCCTCAGATGGGGCCTGCAATGAGCCAGTCTTCCAGAATGGCCAGACTGGAGCTGAGCTGACTCCGTCTCTTCCGCCTTTTCTTCCTTCTTCTTTCTTCCTGAGGCAGGTTCTCACTATGTAGCCTTGGCTGTCCATCAACTCGCAATATAGATGAGGGATCTGCCCATCTCTGCCTCCAGAGTGCTGATTAAAGGTGTGTGCCACTCCACCGAACCTATGGATTTCTTTCTAAAGACCCACCTCTGTGTTCTGGCTTAGGCCCAGTACTGTGTCTGTGTGTCTGACCTGCTTGCAGATGTTGAGATTGCCTGTGACAGCCTGAGCTTTGCTTCTCCTTTGAGCTGGAACTGCGCAATGCATCTCTCAGCTTGGCTGGGCAGCCTTTGCTAGCTTGTTTTTACTTTTGTGTGTGTGTATGGATGTACACATCCCTGTGGAGGTCACAGGACCACCTCAAGCATAGTTCCTCAGGCGCCATCTCTCAATGGCCTGGAACTCACCAAGTAGACTAGACCAGCTGGTCACCAAGCCTCACGATCTATCCTTCTCCACCTCCCCAGCTCAGGGTGACAAGCACATGCCACCATAGCCAGACTTCGAGTCTGGAGATCGAATTCAATTCTTGATGCTTGCAAGATATCATCTACGGACTGCGTTATCGCCTCAGCTTGCTTCTGTTTCTTAAGACCGGTGTGTGACCTCTCTCCAGAGCAAGTCCCATGGCTCTGCTGGGAATTTCAGTCTCTGCTCAGCTCCCACCATGCTTTCTCTGTTGAGGGGCCGCAGGGAAGCAGCTTAGTTTTGGATTCGGGTCTGTATCGGAAGCTGTTGCCAGGCAACAAATCACCCCAGAGCCTTGCAGCTTAAGGATTAGTGACCAGAAAGAACTAGCAGGTGGTTTTAGGCCCAGTGAAGGCTGGTGAGGACCTAGGACCCACTTTTATCTCACTCATGCCCCTGACTTTAGCCAAGAGACCCCGGTCCCATGCTGTTGTCACACACGTGGATAGTATGTTTTGGTCATATTCACTTTCCCTCTGCTGTCCCCTCCCTCTTCCAATGGCCCCTCCCATTTCCCAGTTAGATATTCAGGGATGGGCGGGGCCTCCAGAGTCCCTCCCAGTAGCAGCCTTAACTCCCTGGAAGTGCTGGGGGGAGGGGGGCAGTTATAACTGCTTATAAATCTTTAGGAGAGGGCTGGAGAGATGGCTTAGAGGTTAAGGGCACTGACTGCTCTTCCTGAGGTTCTGAGTTCAATTCCCAGCAACCACATGGTGGCGCACAACCATCTATGATGACATCTGGTACCTTCTTCTGTACACTGTGTACATGATAAATAAATATTTAAAAAAAAAATCTTTAGGAGCCATGCTTCCTCCAAGACAGAATGTGCATAAGTCTATAGGGCTCTTTGGCTCACACACAGCTTGCTGCCCCCACAGAGAGCAAAAAGGAGCCTGCCATACCTTTATTGGCCCACCCTTTGAAGTTACCTCACTTTGGCCGTATTCCATTTTCTCCTCGGCCACATTAAAGAGGAGGGTCATTGAGTTCCTTCTAAGCTAGAGTTCAAAAGAATTTGTAGACATATAGTGGAACAAGACACAGATGCCCTATGATGCTTATGTAGAACTTCATATCCGTCTCCTCAGGGAAGACCAGGGTCTTCCTGTTCAGCAGTTTGCAAGGAGGTGGAGCCTGCACCTCTGTCCTAGCAGATGAGGACCACAGAGAGAGAGGAAGAAATAGAAAAGAACAGGAGAAAGGCCATTCTTGACATTTATAACACTAGAGATGGCCTAGCAGTTGTCAAGGCAGCACGGCCCTTACCTATTGCATGAACTCTAGTTAGTATATAATGAAAACCAGAGCCAGGTACTGGGGGAAAGCTGGAACATCAGAAACAAACCACAGCCACTCGGCCAACTCCTCAGGCCTGTCTCCAGGAATCCTCAACTGAATGCCTCTGAGTCTTCAGTCAAAAAGAAGGAAATGTCTCTGGGAAAGCTGAGAAAGCCACTCTCTTAACTTCCTCCTTCCGTATTCCTGAAGCTAGGATTAAAGGTGTGGGTCAGCCCTTCCTGACCGGGTCTGGTTCTGTGGTTAACTCTGATAAATTCCAGATTAATTTTATTAGATATATGTCACCACACTTACCCTAGAATTGCAGGCGTGGGAGGGAAGGACAGCTTTGGGAGATGGCACATGGCAACTGACTTGGAGACAGGTGGGTCAGACAAAAGCATCTATTTCTGCCTGGGGCTGGGAAAGGTGCCGGAGGGAGGTTGCCGGTGTTGGTAGTTGCAATTGTGGACTAAGTTAGTAGAACCCGGCAGTTGGCGGGGAGGCAGCATGCATTTGGGGAAGGGTAGCATGGCCCAGTGTTCTCACTAGCAAATCAGACCAGCATTTCTGCAAAGAGCTGAGCTTAGAACAACGAATGATAATGCATCTGAAGTGTCCTGCCCAGCAGCTGATACCCAAAACACTCCACAAATACCTGACAGAGACAAATAAAGACACTGAACAGGTACTGAATAACACTCTGAGGAATCAGCGTGTGAGTAGTACAGGAGCAAACCGTGGACCACATCTCGTAGGAACTTGTGCTAGGAAACAGCATGCAGACTATGGCATGTGTCAGTCAGTCAGCAGTGGAGAGGGCCATCAGGACTCCAGTGCTGTGATCTGAAGCATAGGTCCAGGAGAGGGACATAAGTCTTGACAGGAGGTGAAGACAGATATCTGTGGATGTCTTTGAGAACCGGATGGAACCCAGAAATTGCACTTTAGCTGCTCTGAATGTGTTCAAAGCCCAGGAAACTTGCTACCAAGTTCACAAACTGGCTCTGATTAGATTTGAGTACCTGGCATGGCCTCTTCTCAGTAAATCTTCCCAGCACGAAGAACCTCATTAGAAGAGAATTTCAAAGGGACTTCGGTAGCAGTTTTAAGAAATGGAGTTTGGGCTTTCAGCTCCAGTTGGGCCTGTTATGAGATGCCCTGTTAAAGTCTCATCCGCTGTACTGAGGGTGTTCAGGATTGGGGCAACCGAGCCTCTTCCACAGGGCCACACATCCCAAGCTTGATACAAGAGACTCACCAGCCACAGGATCTGTGAGGAAACACAGATGCTTCCAGGACACTCTTGGAGGAACAAAGAAACAGTGCTTAGGGCTATGCTTGGGAATATTCCCAAGACCCCATTCTGGAAGCTTCATGGCTGGGAGCTAAAGGGGCTGGATCTTACTGCTTTGATAGCAGGAGATCCAGGCCTGTATCTCAGGTCCATCTAGCTGGCAGGGCTCTGTCTGAGGGGTTGGAGTGTCCAGAATCTTCAGTAGGTATTGGCAGCTGGAGCAGCACATTACCCTGAACCAACAGCCCTGACTGCCTGAGAACCACACTGGCCTGGGAGTCAGGTCATGAGAAATTGAATAAAGTTAAGGCTGGGGAAGGGAGGAGATGAAGAAAGGCCCCAGAGGCTGGGGTGCCACTGACGGAACAAGAATCCCGATCCTCATTCTGATCTTCCTACCCTCCATGAGAGCACAACCACCCACACGCCAGACTCCGGGCATCTCTCGGTCTCTTCCCATAACCCAGGCTCATTTATGCCCTTGACCCAGAGTCCCTCTCTGTCTCCTGTGCCTGCCACTCTCCTGGTTCAGATGCCACTGTCTCCTGCCCTGACTCCAGTAGCCATTCTCTTCACTGTCCCCCACTCACATCATTGCCTGGGTTCTTTTCCAAAATAAATCTGGCTACATTATTGGCTTGAAACTCTGGGCAAAGTCACGTTATAGAGAAGAGCTTCTCTCCTGCATGGCTAGCAGGCCCTCCACAATTGTTCTAGTCTTATGTAACTAACCCTTCCTCAGCAAATGTCAACCCAGTGGCCCACACCCCCAACAGGTCCTACAGGGCCAGGATAGGATGCTCAGAAATGTCCAGATGGGTTGTGCAATCTTCCTGGAGCTGTTCCCTGCTCCCTCCTCTCTGGCTACCACCATCAACCTCTCTGACTCTGGTCCAGAAACCTCCCATGTTTCCATGCTGACCTGGGGGCTCCCCCATGCTCCTACCCCTCCTCTTCCAGGGTTCCAGCTTTGCCCTGCAGCATCCTCACATTCCTCTGCCACCGCGCTTGAGCTCAGCATCTGTTTTTACTTGTTTGAGTTCCCACAATGCTTAGCATCTCCCCAGGCACTGGGAAAAAGATATGACTGAATGAACGAGTGTGAATGGGTGTCCAAGAAAAGGTGAATGGAGGGGAGGGGGGAACCAGAGAACCTGGGTGTAGCGATGCTGAGTTGGAGGAGTCAATGAAATGTCCAGATGAAGGCCCAGGCTGCAGAAAGGTGGCCTGAAGCTCTGATGATGGTCTCCCAGAGACAGTGATCTCTCCATAGAGGAGCCAGCTGTCTAGAGAAATTCAAAGAGCAGATGAAAAGATCAGCAAATGGCTCCTGTTACTGAACAGGAGTTTTAGAGCTAGCCAGGACCTTGTCTAGCCCAATGCTTTTATAGCTGCCCAGCAGGTAAAGGCAAAGCCAAAGGGAGCCCACTCGGCTTCGCCATACAGCACTGTACATGTCCCTGTGGCCTCCATGTTTGTGGCTCTCATCTCTGAGCCCTAAGGAAAGGAATCACAGAGGGTGAGAGGATCTTGGACCAGCTCAGCTCCACAGATGCCCACACTAAACCCCCGTCCAGTCATAGCTGTCTGTGACCCCCGAGGGACAAGAAACTGACTAAAGCCTCTTGAACCCCAGGGCAGCTGCGTAGATGCTCCTGCCGTTAAAGTGGGGGATTGTTTGGATCTTTATACTTAAGTTTCAACTTCGTGGGCCACCTGCTTCCCATCCTTATGACAGATTAGAAACAGCCAAGTAGCCCAGGCTAATGGTGCAGGCCAGTCAACCCTGCTACTGAGGAGGCAGAGGCAGGATACAAGTTCACAGCCAGCCTGAGCAATAGTAAATTCAAATTGTGGGCGATGCAATGAGATAAAAAGCAAGAAGAAGGCTGGGTATATAGTTGAGCCATAGGGAACGCCCGCCTAGCACACAAGAGGCCTCAGGTTCAAAACCCCAAATCACAAAAATAACAAATCAGATGAGTGGAAACCCCAAGAGGTTTCTGAGAGCAGAAACACTGACGGGAAGAACAGAATAATAGCCTTTCACACCCACGCGATGGCCACATAGGTCCCAGCTATGTCGTCCAAATGATGTGGAGGGACATATCCCCGGATGTCCATCAAAGTGACCTGGTTGTTAGTGGGATGGCACCATAAGAAGTAAGCATGGGGGATCCCCATGGAGACGCTGGACACCAGAGGGCATGGAGGGTCACCCCAAAGATGGGCATCAAAGGTTCTTCACTATGAGAAGTGGGGTAGGAAGGGCCGGAGGCCGGACGCGAGCAGCAGAATCTCTGCTTCTCCTGCTCAGGACCCTGAGTTATCTCTACCACCTCACAAAAGGTGGCAGGGCACTTGGGACTTGTTGCAAGGCTACAGTGTGCCTGTGTCAGCCAAGTCTGAAGCTTGCATATACAGACACTCCATGTTCACTGAGCTCCCAGAACACTGCCTGGACCAAGGGTCTCAGCCTCCTTTAGAGACTGGGCACACAAGACCCGAAGGGGAGAATGGGTCCCCCAAGTCTAGGCCTGAAAGGACCCTGAGTTCGGGGGTGGGGGGTGCCGACTCCCAGCGATACTTCAGCTAGAGCACAAGTGTGGATCAGGAGCCAGCTTCTGTAGCCGGGACGGGGAACATTTCTCGGCTGTGTGATGTGTCCCATCACAGATGTTTTCTTTGACTCACAGGAATGAATTCAGAGCATGGACAGACATCAAGCCTGTGAAACCGATCAAAGCCAAGCCCCAGTACAAGCCCCCAGATGATAAGATGGTCCACGAGACGAGCTATAGCGCCCAGTTCAAAGGGGAGGCCAATAAGCCCACAGCAGCTGACAAGGCCACAGATCGTAGAAGAATACGAAGCCTCTACAGCGAGCCCTTCAAGGAATCCCCGAAGGTGAGCCAGCTCTTACTGCACAGCCTGGAGGAAGCAGAATGTGGGGCTCTGGCCGGCCCCCAGAGCCCCTGATGAATCACACCTCCCTCCCGCAGCACACAGGACCAGGGCCATTTTCAACAGGTACCTCTGTTAAGTTCAAAGGGCACGAAAGAAGCATTACGTAAAGTTAGCTTAGCATTTGGCACATTCGATTCTGGATTTGAGAAATGCAGAATAAAAATGGCAGGAACATACCCCCTGGGTGCTAAAACTCCTTGTTTTAAAGGAGCTGTGCTCTAGCCTCTGGGTAGCTGGTCCAGGATTGCACCCTTACCTTTCACAGCTGGTGGGCATGTCTCCTCTGCCCTGCTCCAGTCCCTGAGAAGGTCCTTCCCTTCCAGTCTCTGAAACACATCTACCTTTCCTCAACCTTCCCTGATCAACACCATCCAGCAGAGTACCAGCATGTCACACACTCCTGTCACGCAGAGTGCAAGAAATATTCCTGGTTATTTATTACTGAAGGAACAGTTTTTGAATGAGGATTTGGGTATTTGGGCGGGGGGTTGGGGGGTTTATTTTATTTTTTATTTTATTTTTTATTTTACGTGAATTGGTGTTTTGCCTGCATGTACAACTGTGTAAAGGTGTCAGATCTTGGAATTACAGACAGTTGTAAGCTGCCATGTGGATGCTGGGAATTGAACTCAGGTCCTCCAGAACAGTCAGTGAGTGCTCTTAACCGCTGAGCCATCTCTCCAGCCCTGTTTTTGGTTTTTATATGATAACACTGCTCTACTTAATTTTATCTCAGTATGAGTTTGTTGACAGGAGAAATGTGACAGGCAGACCTAGAAAAGTGAACTCATAAGCCTGTGTATCAGGCCAGATGAGGCCGGCACATAATCACCTTTCCTGTGTATAATAGCAGAACATGTCTGGGGACCAAAATAACTCTAGAAACTAAGTGGTCTTTCTCCACTTTTGTCCTCAAGCACTTAGTTGACATTTTCATTATTCCAGAACCAGCTTGTAGCCAAGGTAACAGGTTGACCCAGTTTGTCTGGGATGCATCTAGTTTTAGCACTGAATATGTCATGGTTCTGGAAGCCCCCAACCCCAATCCAAGTAAATCAGGAAGAGGTCGCTGGGAGGCCCAGCACTAGCTGTCCATCCACAGATGAAATAGGCTCCAGGGTATAGGTTGGCACTGAAGGAGAGAAGATTCCGAATGAGGAAGACTGGGGCAATTAAGGATGGCCAGCAAGGCTTGGCACATCAACCCATCAAGCCCAGCTACTCTAGAGTGTACTGAGAAAGAGAAGGCAAGACTGTAGAGGAATGGTCTAGAGTAGAGGCCTGGGACTGGAGTGACTGCTTGCTCTGGGGATGCCGGCACGATCCAGCCAGAGATGACCAGTCGTGCCTGTTGCCTGCCTGACACTATGTTGTTCTGAAACTATGCGCTGCTACCCCATGGCTCATCCTTACAAATGCCTACCTGCCCTCCTCAGTCTAGGACCCGGATGAGTGAGCATCTCCTCCTTGAGAGGCTCAAAGATCATCTTGTACTCACTGACTACAGCAAACCACATGCCTGGACCTGAGGCAAGCGGGGCATGGCCTTCCAACATGGAGGGATGATAGACTCGGGAACCATTTTCTAGCCTTTTACCTGGTCCACTGCAGGGGAGAAATGACAGGGTGGGGAGCATAGGACATGAGGTTGTTGCTATGGCTACCTGTGGATTCAGACAACAGAAACCAGATGCCCAGACATTGATCAAATTCTACCCTTACTTTGCCTTATCAACTTCATCACTAGTCACAACCGTTATTCTTTTGTTAATGCTTCGGTGTCTTTCTCTAAATCCCCTCTTCTGCCCCCTCCCTTTTGTGTTTCTATATTTGTGCTCTGTCTGTCTGTCTCCCCATGCAGGTAGAGAAACCTAGTGTTCAGAGTTCCAAACCAAAAAAGACCTCAACGAGCCATAAGCCCCTGAGGAAGGCCAAAGACAAGCAGGTGGTATCGGGCCAGGCCGCCAAGAAAAAGACCACAGAGGGCCCCAGTGCCACCAAAGCCGACGACAAGGAGCAGAATAAAGAGATGAACAATAAACTGGCCGAGGCGAAAGAGTAAATGTCCCTGTACTCCCCGCCCCGCCCCCACCCCCAGCCCCTCTTTATTTAAACCAACAAACAAGAAAGGCCACAAAATGAATTAGAGACTTCCCATCTGCCTGGCTGTGAGTGTCACAGGAGCCCTGGGGTTGGCTTTTTTCTGGGAGGAGTCATGTTTCACAGACTGAGGCCACTGCCTCTCCCATGGGTGGCTCAGCATCCAGCCAAGGGCCCCTGGGACACCAGGAAGCATTGTACACTGGCTGTTCGCTCTCTGTGGGCCTGGGCTGGGTCTCAGCTACTGCCAGGTGCAGCTCTTGGGAGCCAAGTGTCTGCCTCGAGGTATCCTCCCCTGGACCACACACACACACACACACACACACACACACACACACACACACACATACAATTTGCATCACTCAATTTTGGACTTTAGGTAAATGTTCTGTCCCAAGTTTGTTGGATGTTTGCAAGTTCGGCTTGGGCTTCAACAGCTAGAATTTGTGAAAATGTTCAAAAACAAAACAACAAACCAACCTTGGCCTTACTGTCAATGAACTAGAATTCTGTCTGTTAACTAGAAGTAACACTCTCTGTCAGGAGTGTGTGCCTGTGTTTCACACCTGTCGGTCGGCTTTGAATAGCATATCAAGTAATTGGTCGCTGGCTGGGGCTGGCCAAAAGTGGTAGAGAGTGAGTATTTGGGATGCTGTAGATGTCGTAGAGGGAGCTCCCAGCAACGGGAGCCCTCTTCCCTCAGTGTGCCCTTAGCACACTGCTGATGTTGCAGAACACCTGGTTAACAGAGAATAATCAGGTGTACAGATGGCACATAGTATACTTAGTGTGACTTTCTGTTCCTAAGATGTGCAGGTGGGGTGTGTCGACAGGCGGCACCCTCCAGCCCTGAGTTCTTGCTCTGCTTCACAGAGAGGCCAGTGTGCTGAGCATCTGGCCAGTCAGTGTGGTGAGCCTTGCTAAGGCTTAGCAAGTATCTGTGACTTTTTGATGCTTAGAATCAGCTCTCTGTGTTCTCCATATTACAGTTTTGCCTGTGTGTGGCCAGAGGCCCCTAGAGTTGGGGAGCGGTTATAAAAAGAACCTACCCTCTTTACTCATGAGGAAACACAAAATGTCCACCAGAAATGTCCTGGTGGATAGAGGTGGCTCCTGTCCGGGAAGCCCTTCTTTGCTTAGCATTCTGCATAGCTGGGATGGTTCACCCCAGTTTGCTTTCTTTCGTGGTAAAAGTGGTTCAGAGGGACGGTCTCATGGCTGTTTTCCTCAGAAGTCCCTTCAGGTCCTTGCAGTTTGGGAAGGCGGAGCGCCGGAGCTCCAGCTCAGTTTCACTGCACAGACAGTGACGGTTTCGTTTGCTCAATTTTGGGCTGGTTGAGACAAGTTTGTAAATTAACTCACCAGTACTGTGCAAGCCTTCAATTTTTTTTTTTTTTTTTTTTTTTTTAAAGAGAAGAGACTAGAAATGAAGTCTATGGCATCACCTGGTGCCATATTTTCCGTCTCAGGGCATGAACTGTGAGGGGGGGCATGCCATAGAAGGAGGAGACGATGATGAGTCTCATTGCCACAACCCACAGGCTTCACATGCCTGTCCAGAAATGCCTAGAGCTCCGTACTGTTTCCGGCTACCTGTTAGCCAACCTTACTGTTTACTGAGAACCCTATCTCAAGTGCTCCAACTGTGGCTGCCAATGCCAGTGCATGTTCCTCTCAAACCCGGCATCAGCCAGATCTGCCGTTAGCCACACTTTGATTTCCCTGTAGATTAGCTGTGTGTTTTGTATCTTGAAGAAGTCAGAGTTTACAGCGCACAGGGCACCCTTCATTCACCCTTCATGTCCTGCCTTGTGCTGGGCACTGTGCCAGGCTTGGTGGGCAGACAGGTCTCTATAGTAACACATCCAGGTGCATGGCTGTCCCACCTGTGCTGTGACCAAGTTAAACTAGTGTTATGCACACTGTAGTTTAGAGTACCACAAAGGACCCCAGAGTCTTGGGGCCTGAATTTCTTTCCCCTGCCCTGCCTGAGGCTTTAGATGACCCTTTCAAGCTGGCAGTGCCCCCTTCTTTTTCACACACCCACCTACGAAAACAGTTTGCAGCTCACTTTGACTCTTGAATGTTTCACTCCACTGACAAGTAATTTCTTTTGATTTCTACTGTTTACAAATAAAACTCAGCCGGTCTTGTTCTGTCTCCCAAACGTACCGGACAAAACTGACTGTGGTTCCTCAAGCTGTGTTTGGTGTTGTCTTTCTGCAGGCGACTGAGCCTGACTCTCATTCTGTACATTTCCCTATTGTCCCCTGTTGACCCCGGGCAAGAGAGCCGGAACGCAGACTTTTTTCCCCCTTGGCTTGCCTGCAAAATGCTCCCCATCCCCCGAGCTGTGCCTGGCTTTCTCTTCTCTACCCCAGACCCTAGACAGCACATGAAGCCGTGTCACTCTGAGGCAGAGAGGAAGTGTCTATGATTTTGTGGCCCGGGTTTTGTTGCATACCACAGATTGTCTATGTATCACGTAGTGCACACCTCTCTTGGTGCTATTTCCTTCCTGCTGTTAGTTAAAGAATGAAAAAAAAATTCATGTATAGCCAATTGATTGTGACGTCTTGTGGTCTGTGCTTGCTCAGAAAGCAAACCAACAGGTTTTTTTTTTCCAGTTATAAATAAATGCTAAAGATGAACACCACTCTCTTGAGCGCATTTCCTTGGTGAGGCCCAGCTGCGTAGGTAAAGGAAACAACCTTTAGCATCTGAACCTCTATCAAGGTTCAGATGAGCTGTGCCCTGTAGTTTTCCTGGGGTCTCCATAATGCAGCCTGCCTCTTTTAGATCGCTTCTCAGGTACTAATTGCAAGCAGTCAGAGATAAATGTTGGCAAAGGTGAAGATGGACCTGGAGATGCCCTGGCCAGCAAGGTAGTGTAATGTTTACATGCCATGTCCCTGGAACAGTGACCACTCACTGCCTCCCGGGGTGAGAAGATGCTTTCTAACTCTTCCCTTTCTGTGGCCAGCAGCAGTGGTGCTCCTGACCTTTTTTTCTTGCAGGGGTGGCAGAGACACCTTCGATTGCTTGTTTAATCCACAGTCATGTTACAAGTTGTACCCAGGGGTTGGCTCACTGTGCATGTGCCTGACATGGGGATGAAATGAAAAAAAAGCCATGAGAGTGGCTCAGACAAGGACCCTGTGAGTCAGGGAACTTGGAGTAGAGAACAGGTTTTCCTGTAGGGGTAGAAATAATGAAAAGCTTCCTGTCAAAGGGCTCTTAGGAGGGCGGCAGGAGAGAGGGACTCTGGGCATCTGGGGCAGTCTCAAGGCAAGGGAGGAGATTCAGGGATGGGAAGGGGCGGGGCCGGTGGAGAACCACATTAGCTCACTTTGTTACCCTTCTAGTAAAGCAGGAGACAAAGACTTTGCTCTCATGATTTCTCCACCACTTGTCGATTGGATACTGTTGTGTGCCAGGCTCCGTGCTGGGCACTAGGGAAGCCAGGAGACTGAGCCCATACCTCTGATCACAGTGAGCATGAAGAACGAGTCTGTTCTAGCTGGTTCCATGGATGAGAAAGGACTCAGCAGATGGGTAGGTGTTGATCGGGTGAACAGGCATGCCAAACAGAGGGATGTGGCCAAGCAAAGGTGTGGAGGGGTCATGAACAGGATGAGCTCAGGTCCTGGGGATAGTCCATTTGGGGGCGGGAGTAGCAAAAGCCAGAGAGTATGGAGTTCCGTGGTAGAAGGACCTGGTGTTACATTATGGGTGGCCGCTAACTGGGGGCTCCATTTCACGCGCCCAGGTTGCACCCATGCCCTGCATGCTTCTGCTCTCATGCTTTTTGCCTCACCATGCCACAGCCACGGATCCTTCCTCATTCTATCCTAGGAGCCCTGGGGTGGTGCTTCTATTCAGTTGCTGGCCTTATGTCTGAGTTCGGGAATGCACTGTCAAAAATCAATCTAGGGTATTAATATTTTTCAATCACTATATATCTGTTTTTGAGATTGGTAGAAAACATTCCACTCATTGTTACTTTTCTATGAGGCAGGATACACAGAAACTACTTAGTAAATAAAGATAGAGATGTGTATTAGTTATTACTCCCCTTGGTTAAGGGAGACCAGATAGGATTGGGATAGAACAGGAGAGAACAGAGATTCAAATAGAGGCAAAGGAAAGGAAAGAATAATTAAAAATGCGTACCAGGACACCAAGACTAATCCCAGATAGTGAGAAAAGAGACTCACTCAGAATGAGACTGTGTCAAGAACTGTCCCAGAGAGGAGGTGGGAAGGTATCCTAGCCTGGCCTGCTTGATCTGTACCACCAAGGTGAGCCTGTTCATCCCCACATACCTGTGGCCCAGCACATGAATCTACACATCACTTCCATACCTACATTTCTTATTAATACCACTTTCCCAAGGCAACCAACAAGTGAACCAGGCCACTGTTGCTAAATTAGTTAGAAATCTGCCTCAGTTCTTGTTTCAAATATATATTATATATTTGGTACAGTCCTATCCAGCGTCAGTCCTACCTCACAAAGGTTGTGGATTCCTGTAGTGCCTCATGGTGCCTGAAGGATCATTTACTGCTCAAATATATTAGCAGTTTATACTTCAGGTATCAACATTTCAGGATGTAACCTGTGGGCTACCCACAGGTTGAGGCAGGCCTCTGCTCCCTAAAACCTGTCACTAGCCCAGCCTAGGCGATGTCTGGAAAAGCTGAGGCCATGGAGGCTGCAGATGCAGCCCTCTCCTAGACTATACTTCACAGTTAGCAGGTGATCTAGATTCTTACCCCTCCCCCTAACAGTGCTCACCGTGCCCCCTAACATACAGGCCATCCTACAGTTCATGCAGAAACAGCAGAGCCAAGACTGAATGCCTTGACATTTTCTCAGAAAGTTTGGCTGAGGTGCAAAACACCCTTAGACATTGTGGAGTTGGCAGCTGGAAGCTAGGTCTTCACCAGCCTCTTTGAGACTATAGATTTCTCTAGAAAGAGACACTAATACTCAGGAGAACAGAGTGTTGCCAGGGTGTCATGGACATGGACAGAAGACAGATTGTTTCAGTACTGTGTGGTACCGGGACAGTGTTATGACTTCCTCCTTGCTATAAAGAAAATCAGCTAGCTGAGAACTAGTTATACAGTACTAGAATGAGGCAAACACTCCAAAGATAATTGCTTTGAAAGAATTCCAGCTATTGGATTCTTTGGAGTTCATGGACTGAATGATTTATACCTCAGTTGTTTAGAAAGCATTTCTCTGTGAGAGCCTTGAGTCAGGTATAGGCTGAGGCAGGGAAGCACAGAGGGAAAGCCCTGGACAGTTTGGTCCAGCCTGAAAAACAGGAAGCTTAAGGCTGCCTAGGAGGAGTCAGGTTCCCCAGAAGTGAGACCCTTAGGGAAAATTACACCTAAAACACACAAAATTACACTGTGGCTGGACCATCACAAGCCCTCCAGCGAGCCTGCCCAGCACTTTCTTTAGATAATGGCATCTGATACAAAGCAGAGAGAATCAGAATTGGATCAGGTCTTTGCATATCTGTTATCAACTCTGTGATGAATCCAGAGGATGTTGCGTTCCTAAGCAACACACTTGGTATTGGAGGAGCCAAGATAAAACAGGCATCCGACACATGCCGCTGCATACTAGAGGCCGCTCCTTGGCGCTTTTTATTTCCAATACCAGGGTTGAGCTGAAATGTCTGTCTCTGTCCTCACGTGAGTGGTTTTGGCCACTTGTCCACTAGGCATCAGACTTAACTGTCTCAACAGATGGCCTCAGGCATCTTAGCTGGGGCCAAGGAAATTTCAAGTACATAGAAAAGTAAATTGTTGCGGCTGCTGTGGGCTGATGCTGCTGGAGGGTTCTTCAAGCTTGCAAGTCTGACCATGTCATCCCCTGCTTGAAACCATCGGCTCCGGCTCCCACAGCCTGAGGAAGCTCGTTCTCAGTCACCATGCTGCTTCTCACCTCCATGCCTTCCCCATGCTGTCCCTCCTACCCAGAATGCCCTTCTCCTGCTTCTCACCTGGCTAACTCATCCTTCAAGACTCGGCTCAGGGGACTGCTCCAGGAAGCCTTGCCTGCACCTCCCAGGCTGGGTAAGATGCTCCCTGTGTGTATTTTCATCATCACATGTCCTGTGTCATCAGCTCTGTGTGTGTGTGTGTGTGTGTGTGTGTGTGTGTGTGTGTGTGCCCTGCCCCCCCCCAACTGGATCATGCTTATCCAGGGGAAAGGTTGCTCTTGGCATCTATGTCCTTGCCCAGTGTCTACCACAGAGAATGTCTTCTCAAGTATTTTTTGAGTGAATACTGAATGAGTGGGTGGGTGAGTGACCATAATCACCATGTGCCCACATTCACCATGGTGCCTCCACAAGGCTTCTTTTTCTGCCTGGTAACTTCCCATGTTCGTCATGGCAACAGCAAAACAGAGATCAGCTGCTTTTATGATGGCCAGCCTGTGTTTGGGTCAGCATCCCTCTGCACCTTTTCTATGCAGTCTTAATTTCAGAAAATCACGAGCTCTCAGACACAGAGTAATCTTAAGAGATGGTCTTATCCTGTTCTGTGCTCAAGGCAGGACCCTTATCTCTGGCATAGCAGAAGGGCATCACCCTCCATTATCCTGGTGGCTCAGAGTTTGAACCAGCAGCCTTGGTTTCAAATCAAAGCCCTGCTGTTTTCTTTTTTTTTTTTTTTTTTTAAACTTTATTTATTTACTTATTTATTTGCCTTGGTGTTTGCCTGGAACTGGAACTACAGACAGTTGTTAGCTGCCATGTGGGTGCTGGGAATCGAACCTGGGTCCTCTGGAACAGCAGACGGTGCGGTGCTCTTAACCGCTGAGCCATCTCTCCAGCCCCCGCCCTGCTGTTTTTTAACTGTGTGACTCGGCTGAGTCTTAGAATCTCATAAAGCCTCAAAGAGACTGCAACATTAGTGTGCCTCGCTCTATGAATTGATGTGGTATCCAAACTCAGGAAGTGCACATTGGACCAGCCAGGAATCTGTTTGGTGCTGGAGCTTGGAGCTAGGAAGAGTGCAGATAGCTGGGACACCTGTCAGCTCGCTCTGGTTCACCCCTACCCTGTTTTATTGAGTGGCAATAGGTTCATTCCTGTTGCTTTTCTGCCTCACACTTTCCTCTAAGCCCCGAGTAACAAACAGTGTGATAGCTGCAGCCGCCTGAGGGAAACCCAGTGATTGCCTTGTCAAATCACAACCTGTGAGTGTGAGCCTAAAAGCCAGTAGTTGATGCTGTAGCTCATTCTCGGTCCAGCCTTTAGATGCTCTAGGGTTCCTGCTATTACAGAACACCTGCATCCCCTGTAAACAACCTCCCCATGTCCCCTTCTCAGTGACCACAATGACCTTCCACGTGGAGGCCATGGATTCTCAGCCCACCTGGAGTAAGCCTTGTGGATGCAGCATCTCCCTCCCGCCCTCCCTCTCTCCCTGTGATTCCAGCTGCTCATCCACGTGTTGAGCCACCATGGGTGGACTCTGCCAGGCTGGTGTGTTCCCCCTGCTGCTGCTGTGCTCAGGTAGGGCTTATGGTGCCAGTCAGGCTAGCCCTTGGGCCAGGAAGTTGCTGCTTCCGGGAGCTATTCTCTCTGTAAGGATGTGTTGCAAACTGGAGGTGAATTTGGGAGCGTCGCGATCTGGCATGGTAGACTCAGGAAGGGCTGGGGAGAAGGGGCACTGAGCTTGCTCTTCCGGGATCTGTTCTAGAAGATGCGTTTCTTAGGAGATGCAGTTGGGGACTCAGAGCTGAGACCTGCAGAGGTCATCAGCTCCAGCCAGGAGTAGTCAGCAGCAGCACAGGCAAACTGGGTCTGAGGCCGTAGATGTATTTGGGTCTCTGTAGGTGAAGAGAGGAGCGAGCCATGGCATTGTTGGTACTGTCTGTGCAACATGAGGTGACTTACACTTCCCTTCTGAGCCTCCTTCTCTCTTCTGGAAAATGCACATGAGAACAATCCCAAGCTGCAGGGTCTGTGCATTTGAAAACCAAAGGCTGTATCATATGGGAGATTCTCTCAAACGGAGATACCAGGGTTGAAGCGGACCTGAGAGCCTGAGACAAGCATAGCTAAGGAAATGTGTGTGTCCTCTACAAGTGGCCACTAGAATCTGATCTTGTGCAAGTTAGTTTTGAGCTTCTTGCTTGGGATGCCAGCTCTAGTAAATGTCAGCCCGTGCCACAGCTCCCTGGCTCCCAGCTATATTCAGCGGCCACGCACTCAGTAGACTACATGAAATGTTAGAGGAAGGGAAAAAGGAGGGGAAGGCAGGAAGTGGGGGCGAGCAGCAAGCATCCTCCATACCCTTAGAGGGTCCACTCTAGAGACAGCTACAGCCTAATTACCAGCCTGTGGGAGGGGCAGCCGAGGAGGACTGGGGGCATGGGGTGGGAGTCACTGGGTAGGCAGCTCAAGAATTGAGTTTTCATCCCTGGGGGGCGGAGGGGGGGGAAACTCTCCTAGCCAGGCAAGCAAGGAGAGCTGGAAGGCAGGTTGATAGGGGTGATGTCAGAGCTAAGGAATTGTGTTCTGTTTGGAGGTCATGTCTGCAGCCTAGCTTCGAGTTCTGCGCTCTAGCTGTGAATGGTGGGAGCTAGCTGAGACCCATGAAGGATAGTACTCTGAAGGGAGGGCAACTGTGGGGTGCATGCTGCCCAGAGAAGCTGGGGTAAGGGCACGGCCACTGTCTCTTCTCGGGTAGGCAGTATGATGATCCTGAGTATCGGCCATAAGACACTGTCCAGGTCTAACCACTGAGATGCCGAGGTGTGGGTTGTGTCGCTGGTGAATATGGACCCGTGCTAGAGCACTAAGAGCACTTAGGGCCAGGAAGATGCCAGCGGAGAGGTACCTTTAGTGTGGCTGTGTGTGACTATGCTTCCATGGAACAGAGAAGGAAGGTTTCCCAGAGGAGTTATGTCTTTGATCCTAGAGAGAATGTTGAGTCTGTTTGAAGATACACAGGCCAATCAGGGTTAGGGCCAGACGGGCTGGTATGGTTCCTGTTCACTGGTGGTGATGTCATATTCCAAGTTTGTGTCTGGGTCTCATTCTGTGCTCCTGGCACAGGGCCTAATAGAGTGGACACTCCATAGAATTTGTCCAATGAGTAAATAAAAGAGAAAAAAAATCAGAGAACAAAGAGAAAGGCCACGCCCTAGTTAATACTGTCCTGACATGTTGGCTGGTATCCTACTAGATACACTGAAATGAAGCTAAACAAAACCTAGCCCATGGTCCAGCAGGAGAGGTAGACAGTTCCCTAAGTAGAGGCTCCCACCATGTCTGGCAGAGAGAGAGAGGAGAGCCCTCCTCCTCTCCACGGATCCATCCTGACAATAATGACCCTCCTAAAGATGGTTTCCATGACAATGCCCCTCGGGTGCTGCATTTCCCATCTCTGAGTTTGTAACTATCGTTCCCAGGAAACGTGAGCATGTGTGCGGTGACCATAGACACAGGCAATGAGAAGACAAAGCTGTGACGTCAGCCTGTCTGCTAGCCACCAGCTGCAGGGTGCTGAGCATGGTTGGCATGCCCTCCCCCTCCCCGCTCCTTAAGTCCTTTGCTCCAAGTATATGTCCAATTCTACCACTCACCAAGGTGATAGAAGGATCATAGTTTTGAGCTCAGCTTGCTGTCCATTACCTGCAATGCCATGGGAGGGACTACTTATCCACCCTCACCACATAAAGAAGTCTCTCTTGGGGCTGCCAGTCACCAAATGCACCCTGTGTTCCAGAAGTTACTCTGTGAGCAGTCTACTAGCAAATCCCCTTTTAGAGATGAGCAATCAAGGCTTAGAAAATGGTGGCATTAGCCCATGCCTAGGAAGGAGCTGGGTCAGTATTCAACCTGGCTCTTCTGGTCTAGAGCCAGCCCAAGCACATTTTGCACTCTGAGTGTGTTTCTTGCATTACATGTAACAGTGTAGGGTTGACACAACCTGACGTATGGCTATTGCTCAGTTATGAAGGTCTTTTTATCCCACTGATTTTTCTGGACAGATGTGTGTGTGTGTGTGTGTGTGTGTGTGTGTGTGTGTGTGTAAGAGACAGAGACAGAGAGAAAGACAGAGAGACAGAGATTGTTATTTGTTTTGTTAGGTGAGATCCTTGGTTTGTTTGGTGAGATCTTTGGTTTGTTTTTTGGGACAAGATCTCCCTGTGACCCAAGCTGGCCTAATGTGTCCTTGGTTGGCTTTAAACTCATGACAACCCTCCTACCTCAGCCTCCCAAGTGCTGGGATTACAGGCACACACCACCACATCCACTTCCACCTCCAAATTCTGGGAGAATAGATCTAGTGTCAATGTACTTGAGAGGCGCTGACTGTCTCCATGGAAACAAGAGGCAGAGACTGAAGTGTCTGAGACTCCATGTCTCATACAGCCTTGAAACGCTAATTTGAAATAGGAGAGCCCAGTGCAGAAAATATTCTTGTTCATCCATTCACTGGACAAACAACTCTACAGTTTGACCCTGTCTGTGAGTGAGGTGCTGTTTAAGGTGCAGAAGATAAAATTGTGAGCAAAATAGCCCTGGTCTCTGTCCTGTGCTCGGGAAACATTAACCCAAGAGAGTACACAAGTGATTGGCTAAGAAAGGGATGGAGAGCTGGCGGGGCCTCTGTGGCCATGACTGGGGTCAGGGCAGGTCCCCTGGGCAGTGAGCTGAGAGATGGGTGCAGGGTGAGTGAGTATTAGTCAGATGAAGAGGGAAGGGAATGGGAGAGGGGAATTCTGGGAGATTTAACCAGTGCAAAAGCTGGAAAATGGGAACGAGTGGGCGCATGGGCAGGAGGGGAAATCTCACTTTGTTCCCAGGACAGTGCTCTGGTGGCAGGTGGGAGGGGTGTAGAGTGAGGGGAGCTAGGATGGATGCAACCTGATAGAGATAAGGAAAAATATGAGGGGGATGAGGATACCAGGGTTGACTCTGGCTGGGCCATGAACACAGAGTGAGCCGGATATTGGGAGGAATATTTATAGCTCCTCCCACTCAGCCCCCTTCATTTCAGGTGATGTGCTGGGCACTGCATCTTCTTCAGGCCTGGCTCATGCCCATCCTGGGGCACTGAGCTGCCCAGTGTATATATGGGAGATGGGAAGAAAGGCCTTGTGAGGAAGTTTAGCTTACCCAGCCAAGTCCTCAGGGAGCTGGAGGCGAGTATGTGAAGGGCGTTGTCCCAGGAAGCAGAAACCACAAACATAGGCAGCATTCAGAAAGCTCTAATCAGCATTGAAAGGACAAACCAAGGACAAAGGTCACGGAAGGCCCACCTGTCCCCAGGGATCCATGGGAGCTGAAGGAGATAACCCATTATTACAGTTACCCCGGGGATGGGTGTCGATGTCATTTACCCAAGCACTTCACAAACACAGTTCAGCTCCCAGTAGTGGTCCTTTGTTTTTCTGTCATAGCAGTCCCTGATAACCAGTATCCCATTTTACAGATGAGGAAACCGAGGCCCATGTGGTTCAGTAATTGTCCAAGACCTCTCAGGCAATAAGCAGCACAGAAAGGAAGATCAGGCTAACCTGTCTGTCTCACTTCCGGAGGTTTGCCCTGTGGGGGTCCCCAGACGAGGAGGTAGAAGGACCATGTGGAAGATCTTAAGCTGGCCCAGGGCAGCAGATTCAGTTGTATAGACTCTCCGTACCTAAGGGCAGGAGCTGCATTGTGTCCTAGAGGGACTGAACCCACTCACTTTGCTAGCCCATCACCTCCCAGCTTCTATTGGAGGGGCTCTTTGTTCCTTGCAAACAGCAATGTGAGTGTAACTCCAGCTACCCTAGAGATAGTGGACACATGCCACAGAGGAAGGCTGGCAAGAGGTGCCTGAACCATGCTGTGAATGCCCAGACATTGTGAGCACTCACAATACCCCATGAGAAACCTGTCAAAATCAACCCAGTTTTCAAAAGTAGTATCTAATCTATAAGTAAGAAAACCAAAAATCCAGCAAAAAGTAACAGCCTCCTTTTAAGGAAGATTTATGTTTCAATTCTTTTAAATAATTCAAATTTAATCATAAATAATTTAAGTTAAACACAAGAATCCAGCAGCTTAATAGGTTATAAATGTTCCATTGCTGGTTACTTTATAAAACAGTCTCAGGTTCTTTACCTTTAAACAACCTGTCTCATTTAACAAATGGATGACTTAGGAACAATGTGTCACTGGAAGGGCCTGGGCTGAGCCAGGTGTCTCTTGTCATGTAAACCGACAGACACACAGGGACACACTTATCTCTGTATCCTCTTGAAGGACTCCAGACACCAGGAGTGGCAGCCATTGAGTACCATTTAGACAAGTACCCAAATCTATCTGCTTGTTTTTACTTTTACTTATTTGAGAGGCCTGGAACTCACAGAGATCTGCCTGCCTCTGCCTCCCAAGTGCTGGGATTAAAGGTGTAACACCCCTGGCATTATCTGCTTAGTCTGTGTGGCACTCACCTAAAGTGCTGAGGATACAACACAGAAGTTTACTTTTTTTTGCCTTTTGCTGATGGGGAGAAAAGAGCATCCTGCTGTTTGGACTGTGCATCTGGAAGGCCCAGTATAGCTGACGTTTCCAGTCTGACAGGATGACTCAGTCCCTGAAGCCACTTACAATCCCAGATTTTACTTCTGATAAAATATCAGAAACACATGCTTGGCTTTCCTTACAAGAGTCATAAGCTGGAGGGTAGTTTTGGTTTTGTGTTTTGAGATAAGGTTTTATGTAGCCCAGGATAGCCTCCAGTTTTTAATGTAGTCAAGGATAACCCTGAACTCATGATTCCCCTGCCACCGCCTCCTCTTCCCAAGTGCTGGGTTACAGGCCTGGGCCTCCGTGTCTTGTTTATATAGTGCTCAGGTGGAACCCAGGCTTTGTGCATGCCAGGCAAATACTCTATCAACTAAGTGACAGCCCCAATTCCCCAGAAGAATCTCTTAAATTATTTGTTTATGTTTTGATTCTATTTGCAAAAATTAAATAAGAAAAATAATTAACTTATAAATATAACTTAATTATTCCACTACATGTTTTATATTGGAGTCACAAAGCTGAATTGGTCTAATTCACCAAACTACCATGAACTTTTGAACTAAATCTACAGACTTTTCCTAAAGCTAATAACAAAAAAGGCAGACAGAAAGGAAGGAAAAGATACATGTCTTGGGTTTATTTAACTCATTTCTGATCTTTTTTTTTAATATGTGGTGTGTGTGTGTGTGTGTGTGTGTGTGTGTGTGTGTGTGACTGAATGTATGTCTGTATATCATGTGCATGCATTTCTACTGAAAACAGAAGAGGTTTCAGATCTTGGAACCGGAGTTAAGGACAGTTGTGAGCCACTATTTGGGCACTGGGAACTAAACTCTGGAAGAGTAGCAAGTGCTCTTAACCACTGAGCTACTTTTCCAGCCTTTTTTTATAATCTTTAAAAAAAAATTATAGCTACATTTATTTATGCGGGTGTGCACATGAACTCATACGAAGGAATTCGTGCACGCCACGGCACACATGTGTAAGTCAGAGAACGGCTTGCAGAAGTTGGTTCTGAGTATTGAAGGGAGTGTTGAACGCTTGGAGGAACACTTGGAGGCAGGCTACCGTGCTGGCCACCATTTCTAATCTTATCATAAAGCTCATGATTAAAGAGATTTAACTACTAAGGTAAAAAGTTTACTGACAGATCAATATGGGGTTAGATCATGTCGACGAAACGAAGGAGCCAAGCACCCAGACTCAAGGGCTGCCCTTGCTTATGAACTTTGTGTCAGCAGGGGGCGCCAATGTCCTGCCGATGGGATGGGGCGGCAGGGAGGCCCTGAGATGAAGTCTGGCCTGGATGCTGTTCCCAAGCACTCAGGTCACCTGAAGATCTGAGGGGACAGATCTAACAGCTCCTGCTCGAGTGCCTTCTACCTTTTCCTTTTTCTCTGTGACTCTGGAGGGGCGTCAGGGCCATGCTTGGATTCTGCACACCTCTGGCAGCTTTGCCTTGCTCTCTGCTCACACTCTGAGCTTCTGTAGTGACAGCCTGGCCAGGACAGTTAGGCTCCATGTGGCACTGAGCCAGAGGCCGCACTGACCTTCTCTTGTCACTATATTGTTCGATGACAGCGGTGAGGACGGGCAGGCAGGCAACTTACATCATCATTGTGCAGTCTGCTGGGAGACAGCAATCTTGAGATGAACTGAGATGCTAAATACAGTAAAAAACTTCTAGATAAGTGGGCACTGTGGAGTGAGAATAAGCCGAATACATGGCGTTTTGCTTCTAATTAAATAGATAATTGTATTTCTGCCTAATGCCGACCATGCTTCAAAATGCTATGTCCCCACCTGCCATTCATTACACAGTTCTGAGTTAATGTCAATCAATGAAGAAATGATGTCTGAGGCCCATAGGGTTAATCTTAATGAGCCAAGAAAATATACTGAGGTAGGGAAGGGCTAGGGATACACCAAGGAGTGGAGTACTTGCCTAGTTCAATTCTTGAATTGCAGAAAAATAAAATAAAATAATGGCACCGTGGCAACACATCTGTGATCCTAGCATTCAAGTGGTAGAAACAGGAGGCAGAAGTTCAAAGACATCTTCAGCTATGTAACCAAGGCTGGTCTGGATTATAGACTTATCTAAAAAGAATGAAAAAATAATAATAAAGAAAAGAACAAAAGGGGATGATCTCAGTAGAGTATTTTTAACAAGCAGTAAGGCCTAGGGGTGTGGCCCAGAGGTACACCAAGCACTTGCCTTGAGTTGCATCCCCAGTAGCACTGAAAAGAAAAAGAAAACAAGATAGAAGAGCAGGCAGAGCATTATTCTAAAAGCCTGACTAGGGCGTCTGGGAGCTGG
Organism: Sigmodon hispidus; assembly: GCA_004025045.1. Classification (NCBI taxonomy): domain Eukaryota; kingdom Metazoa; phylum Chordata; class Mammalia; order Rodentia; family Cricetidae; genus Sigmodon; species Sigmodon hispidus. The sequence continues at coordinate 45,342 of PVIH01000052.1, forward strand.
CTCAGCAGTTAAAACATTTTTGGCTCTCCTGCAGGATCCAGGTTAGATTCCCAGCTCCCACAAGACAGCTAACAACCAACTGTCCCAGAGGATCTGCCGCCCTCTTCTGGCCTCTTTGAGCATGACACACAAGTGGTACAAAGACATGTACACAGGGAAAACATACCCACACACATGCACAACACACATAACATATATATCCCGTCAGGATCTATTAAAATACTAATTTGGGTCTAGCTTTACAGATTTTGTTGTTTGTTATGACGTATAAATAAATAATACCAAGAAATGTCTTCTACTGAAGACTGCTGAGAGCCAGGCCCTCTGAGAGGAAGCAGCCAGGCCCCAGAAGCAGAAAGGTCTAGGACCTAATTCCTGCAGGAACCTAACCTCCTTATCACTTGATGTCTCCAGAGCTCAGCTTCTGGGTTCAACAGCCAGGGTGGTAAAAGCCCTACTGTGTGTCTTGCACCCATGTGTTTCACAGGATTAGTTCACATGCTGTAGCACCGGCATGAGCTATAGAAAGAAGTGACTTGTAAGGTGTAATGTGCCTAGATGTGCAGGGGTTTGTGACACTGGCTGAACAATGCCACTCTTGAGTGGTAACTTTCAGCCTGGCCTACAAGGAAGGTGTGTGCACTGTAGACCAAAAGGTTCTAGAATGGCCAGGTCTGCGTTGGTGGTGGTTGCCTCAGTGTTTGCATATGCTCTCTGTAATGAGGGTGGACCAAGGGATGGGGTGGGTGGCTGAAGCCAGCCACACAGAGCAAGCATCCTATGAAGACTGGGGGAGGGGCACTTGGATTTGGGAAATAAACCCAGGAGTCTCGGTGTAAGTGAGCACAGGAGTCTGAGGGGGGAGTGGAAACGTGGAAGCAGGGAGGGTAGCAGGGCCTGAATGGGGGAGCCCCAGCTAGTTGTCAACCGAAGGCTGGTGTGGGGAGCAGTGCAGGCAACATGGGGTATCCTGTATGAAGAGCAGTCATATTTAAAATAACTCACTTTTTATTGTTACCATGTGTGGAATGTTCTAAATATGAATGATGAAATACTCTCCCTCTTGTGGTAGTGGGGAGGGGGAGGTAAGGAGGATATGCCTACCACTCCTCTCCTGCTGTTTGTAGACCCTTGTCCTTGCCAGTAGCCATCCCATAATAGTCAGAGGAGAAGAAGAACCTTGGAAAGGACTAGAAAAACGACAGAGCAGTTGGGTCTCCATGAACACTGAGTTAAGACCGGCTCCAAGGATAGACCTGGAATAAGGGTAGAAGCCGTGCTGAAGAGAAGATGGGCTGGTCGGGCTGCTGGGTGCCCATTGGATGGTTCAAATCCAGGGACATTGCTGCTGCTGTCTCCCAGGCGCTTGCCTTGGCCGCTTGCAGGTTATAATCAATTGGCAAACACACTGAATGATTCCCCGGGCTGCCCCACTCTCATCCCGCAACTCCGTACTGGTGCAGAAATCCAATTTCCTCTTGGCTCCTCCGCTAAGAGCTGCCCTGCCCAGGCCCTACGAGGCCAAGTCTCATCAGACAATCTGTGTTCTGCTCTCTCCCTGGCCAACACTCTGGCCTCAGTGACAGTTTCTCTCTCCTTTGCAGGAGCCGGATCCAACCCACCAGTGACGCAAGTAAGAATCAAGGTCCTGTAGCCAAAGAACCACACAAGGATCAAGGTCCTGTGGTCCCAGGGCTTCCAAAAGGCCAAGGTCCTGTGGTCCAAGAGCCTCCGAAGGACCAAGGCCCCAAGGTGCCAGAACTGCCAAAAGATCAAGTTTCTGTGGTCCCAGGGTCCTTAAAGGACCAAAGCCCTGTATCTCAGGGCCCTCGAAAGGATCAAGGTGCTGTATCCCCAGGGCCTGTGAAGGATCTAGGTCCAGTGTCCCCAGCACCAGCCAAGGATCAAGACCACACGGCATCTGAGCCATTAAAGAATAAAGATTCTGTTATCTTAGCGCCAGCCATAGCCCAAAGCCCTTTGCTGCCGGAGCCTCTGAAGACTCAGAGTCCTGTGGCTCCAGCAAGAGCTAAGGATCAAAGTTCTCCAGCACCAGCACCTTTGAAGGACCCAGGTCCTGTGATCCCAGAACCTGGGAAAAATGGAGTTCCCATGGTCCCAGAGCGTAAGAAGGACCAGAATGCCACAGTCCCAGCACCTTTAAAGAATGAAGTGCCTGTAGTCTCTGAGTCCATGAAGAATCAAAGCTTAGCAGACCCAGAGCCAGCCAAAGATACAGGTACAGATCCAGTGGCCCCTAAGCATATGAAGGGATATGATTCTGTGTTTGTAGCACCTGTAAAGAACCAAGGTCTAATAACCTCTGAGCCGGTGAAGAGCCAAGACCCCATTATCCCAACACTAGCCAAGGATCAAGGTCCCATGGTCCCAGAGCCTCCAAAGAGTCAAAGCCCTGTGGTCTTTGGGCCTGTAAAGAATCAAGACCCTATAATCCCAGTACCTCTGAAAGGTCAGGATCCCCTGGTGCCAGCTCCAACAAAGGACCAAGGTCCTACTGCCCCTGACCCTCTGAAGACTCAAGGTCCCAGAGGCCCCCAATTGTCCACAGTCTCACCTTCTCCCCCAGTCATGATCCCAACAGTTCCCCATGCAGAATATATTGAGGGATCCCCTTGAGTCCCCTGAAATGCTATGAAGGAGTGGCAGAGAAGGTGCTCCCCTCCTGGGGAGGCAAAGACATATATTTAATCTGCATGAAACTGTGTTGTATAGTCTTGCTGGAATCTAATAAAACGTGTCCCTCTGGCTCAGCAGCATGCTTCTTTCTCTAGCTCTGTGGTGTTGGAGTGTGTGTGTGCATGTATGTATGTATGCCATGCACACGGGAAAGTGGCTGAGTCAGGTCTGTGGAGTCAGAAACACACAGTTCTTAGAATTTATCAGCATGACCTAGGGATACATGGGTGCTAGGGAGTTTTTCCTGAACAGATGGACATAGACAGATATCCATTTGCCCCTGATGGGACAGAGGAAAAAGATGGCCCTACACAGTTAGTTTAGTAACCAGTGACATTATTGGGTTCACTAACAGCACTGTGGGTGAGAGGTTATCTACAGGAGAAGCATCTCTCACTCAAAGATAGTTGCATCACTAATAAAGCCAAGACTCATTAAAACGGTATCCCTGGAGATCTGTGCATGACTTGCTGGAGAATCTTCCAGCTCCAGAGATCCTTTCTTTTTTTTTTTTTTAACTTTATTTATTTATTTGCCTTGGTGTTTGCCTGGAACTGGAACTACAGACAGTCGTTAGCTGCCACATGGGTGCTGGGAATTGAACCCGGGTCCTCTGGAAGAGCAGACAGTGCTCTTAACCGCTGAGCCATCTCTCCAGCCCCCCAGAGATCCTTTCTTATATAGCCTGGAAATAGGGCCTTGTGAACCCTGTATGTTTCAGGAGTTTCCTGATCTTACTTATATAGACTTGGTGCAAGACCTTGTGAATCTTGTATGTTTCCAGGATTTCCTGAGACTTTTAAAATCCATTTGCTTTCTGAGTCTTTCCAGCCTCCCTCCAGGAGGAGATGTGTCAATCCCCAGAAGAAAGTGATGCTGGGAAGCTGAGGGTGGGACCCACCACAAAAGTGGCAATGCTGAGGCCCACAGATAAAGCAGAAGCAGGCATTCAACTGAACTGGGGAGTAGGGGGGTAATAGTTGCTGGTCATGAGGTTGTGGTAAAGCTCATCCAATCCAGGCCCCAAACTTCTTGATTATGAATCTCAGCTTCTCTGACCCGTGACAGCTGACTATGGAGTTTATAGCTCTTGCCTTAGCTAGGGTACAGTGGTCCAGGCCTGTAGTCCCAGCTACCCAAGAGGCTACTCAGATAGGAGGATGGCTTGAGCCCAGGGGCTGAAGTTCTGCCAGGCTACATAGTGGGGTCTTGTCTGTGTAGCCCAGGCTGGCCTTGAACTCAAGATCCTTCTGCCCCTGCCCTTCCAAGTACATAAATTATAGCATGTGTTGTGTATCTGTGCCCAGACAAAATAGGGGTTTGAAGGTTTTTGTGTGTTTGCTTTGTATTTTTGTTTTCTGAGACAGGATTTCTCTATGTATATAGCCCTGGCTGCCCTAGAACTTACTTCCATAGATCAGGCTAGCCTCAAACTCAGAGATCCACCTACCTCTGCCTCTGAAGTGCTAGGATTAAAAGTATACACCACCACTGCCTGGCTTTATTTTTTTTTTTAAACAAATTTCAATTATTAAATGCTCCAGGTTCCTTGCCCATTCTTTCATGCAGCAGATCTTTCCTCAAGCATCATCTCCCCTGTGGAGAAGTGGAGTCCCTGCTGTAAGGGACCTCAATCAACTTTTGTTGTCTCTATACAGGTTTGGGGGCATATTTGTTGTTTGTTTGTCTGTTTTGAGACAGGGTCTGTAGCTTTGGGGAATCCTTCTGCTGGGATTCCAGGTATCTTTCACTGTGCCTGGTAAAAGGGTTCTAGTCCTGTAACAGTAAGGTGTGAAGTGGGAGGAGGCTGTGGCTGATGTTGGCTTCAAGAGTACAATGCAGAAGATCCCTGTTAGTCACAGCCAGGAAGGTCCCCAGAATAAACGGCCACAGTATTCCGAAAGGGTGTTGGATGGCTCAGGAGGCCCAAGAAAGGGCAATATAGGTGTGGTCGGTGGGCCAGGTCAGCCCCTCTGTCCTTAGATGATAGAAACCCAGTTTGTATAAGGACTTGACCAAGGACCTGTAGGTCTTGGCAGATCACTGTAACCATCAAGGATGCTTTGTGCTCCATCCCATGACTGGGAGGGTATTGGTACAGGACAGAGAACCACAGCCAGACTGAAGGGAATAAACAGGGAGGGAACCACTAGCTCTGAAGCTTGGCTTTGGTCAGATACAAGACCTGCCACACCCGCAATGATACCAAGGGTGAGGAGGTGGATGGGATGGGGGTGGGGGTGGGAGGGTTGATTTTTGTTTTTTCTTCCGTAACATGTTGCACATGTTAAATAAATATATTTAAAATCATTAGATATATTAAACGTCTTAACATGTTTAAGCTGTTAAAGAGATAGCTGAGGAGGTAGGTCAGCAGGTAAAGTGCTTGCCACACAAACCTATTGAGTTTGGATCCCCAGTACCAATGTAAAAGCCAAAGGCAGACATAGTAAGGCACATGACTGTAATCCCAGCACACCTCTGCTGGGAGATGGGGATGAGGCAGGAGAATTGCCAGAAGCTCTTGGGCTGGGCTAGTTGGACACACACAGCAATAAACAACAAAAATATCCTTCCTCAAACAAGGTGAAAGGTGAGGACCAAGGCCTGAGGTGACCTCGAACACACTTGGTGTCCGTGGCACAAACACACCCTCATTCAAACACACAATAAGTGCAAAAGAGAAAAGAAAAGAAAGAAAGGCCACACGGGGCTGGAGAGATGGCTCAGCGGTTAAAAGCACTGACTGCTCTTCCAGAGGTCCTGGGTTCAATTCCCAGCACCCACGTGGCAGCTCACAACTGTCTGTAACTCAAGCTTCAGGGCAAAACACCACTGAACATAAAATAAAAATAAAAGAAAGAGAGAGAAAGAAAGGAAGAAATAAAAGCCCCAGCCCCAGGGGAAATTGGGACAGGGAATTGGGATGCTCTACTATTGCCCCACCAAAGCTGGCCCCAAACTCCTAGCACTAGGGTTTCCGGTCCCAGAGTTCACAGTGAGGGAGGCCTCTGAAGACAGGAAAAGGCCACTTGTGGGAACATGGCCCTCTCCGTTCAGGTCTTCCTCATACACAGATAGACAGCAGTGCCCTCTCTGGCATTTCCCGAGGGCCTCTGGGCAATCAGGTGAGTGTCCAGGAAGACACTGGCTACCAGACAGGCTGACTTGGAGGCAAATCTGCGTGTCTCTGCACTGTGTGTGGAGAGGGTGGTTCCTGCAGGGTGACCATCAGAGGAAATAGAGCTCCCTCAGAATGTCAGAATGGAAGAAGTAGCCCAGGGAAAGTGAGAAGGGCTGGCTCAGAGCCATGGGAACTAGGGCTCCACAAAGAGACAATGTGTGCCACATGAGAGCTGACAGACAGTACAGGTGCTCTGAGGGCTGGCAGATCTGGAAGCCCAAGGCAGTCCACCTCAGTACCCTACTCTGTAAGAGTCTTCCTCCCCCACCCTACCACCCACCCCTGGCAGAGTTTCTCTGTGTAACAGTCCTGGCTGTCCTGAAACTTACTCTGTAGACCAGGCTGGCCTTGAACTCCCAGAGATCCACCTGCCTCTGCCTCCCAAGTGCTGGGATTAAAAGTGGGTGCCACCACCACCCAGCTTTGTAAAAGTCATAATGATTAAAGCAGCAGATTATGCATGCATACATGCACATTTGTATGGGTGTGTGTATTCATGCCCACAAGCACACCTCACACACACACACACACACACACACACACACACACACACACACACACACCAGTCCTCCATTGAATCAGAAGGCAGAAAGTGAACCTCAGTCTTTGGTCCCTTACATGTATACACTATAGAAAACCTTATTTTAGAAACAGGAAAATTTATGAACATACATAAAAATTGAGAGACTAGTACAAATTTCCATGTACTTGTCAGATACCTCAGTACACACTTTTCGGCATATGTCGGTTTTGCTTCTTGGATATTTTATTTTTATTTATGGGTATGGCACGAATCTCTGTCTCTCTGTCTCTCTGTCTCTCTGTCTCTCTGTCTCTCTGTCTCTCTCTCTCTCTCTCTCTCTCTCTCTCTCTCTCTCTCTCTCTCTGTGTGTGTATGAACATGTGGGTGCCTACAGAAGGAAGGAGTCAAATCCCTGAGTTGGAGTTACAGGCCATTGTGAGCTACATGACATGAATGTGGGGAACCAAACACTGGTCCTCTGTAAGTGCGGCAAGTGTTTCTAACTGTGGATCCATCTGTCCAGCCTCCAAGTTTTCACTGAACCTGGGTCTTGTGTATTTTACTAGACTAGCTGGCCAGTGAACCCAGGGATGTTCCTGCCTCCACCTCCCTAGTGTTGGGATTTCAGGTGCATGCTCCTGGCTTGTATGTGGGTGTTGAGATTACAGGTGCATGTTCTTGGCTTGTATATGGGTGCTGGGGATCCAAACACAGGTCCTCAGGCTTACTATTAATCTAGTTTCCTTTCTGTTCTATTTGAAATAAATATGGACTGAAAGTAACATGGAAGGAAAGGGTTACATCCTTTTATTACAGGTAACAGTCCATCACTGAGGGAGGTGGGGGCAGGAAAACTGTAGAAACTGCAGAGAAGCCATAGAGGAAGAAACACTGCTTACTGGCTCATTTATGGCTTATGTTCAGTTGGCTTGTTCATATATCCCAGGAATGTTCTGCCCCACAGTGAACTGGGCCCTCCCAAGACAAGCTCTTACCATACAACCAGGCCCATATCTGGTCTGAATAAAATCCTCAAGTGAAGGTCCCTCTTTCCAGATGACCCTAGGTCTAGATCAGGGTGGCAATCATTGTATATAGCAAGTACTGTACCGACTGCAGGGGTTCAGCAATCTCCCCCTGCTTTGATGCATCTAAAAGACCTGCTGCTTACTGGGACTGTGGTATAACCAAGGTAGCAGGCAGGATGCTGTCCTGAAATGAATGGGGAGAGACCCCAAATAAATCATAACAGAAAGTCAGAGACTTCATGAGCTTCAAGACAGGATGAGAAAGATGTACTGTCATCCCTACCAAGAGGAAGAAAACTTCATTAGGAACTCCTATAAAGAAAGAGAGAGAAACTGTCAGCTAGTTTCACACCAAGTGACATGTCCTCATGGAAACATCGTATGAAGAATAGCTTGGCTAAAGTCACCATTAGAATAGAGTCATAGCAGAACCAAGAACTGTGTCATCCATATAGAAAAACACAGGAGTAAAGTCCATGAGGGAAACTCACCGAGGGCTGGTGAATTAGCTCAGCAGGCTACAGGCTTGCATAGCCTGATGACCTGAGTGTCTGATCTCTGGAACCTGCATAAGGCAGGAAGCCAAAAGTTGCCTGCCAGCCTCTTCTTATGTGTACACGTACACACACATACACAAACACCCATCACACACACACACCCCAAATATTTTTTTAAATAACCCCCTGCATCTTTCAAGTCTGATGATGGCAATGTCTGTTATTTTCCCCAAATCACAGCTCTTCTTCTGACTTATTATGTTGGTGAGAAGGGAAGACTTGGGTGGGGTCTCTCAGGTAACCCTTTTCACTATGGCACTTATGTAGGCATGGCTGGGGGCTCCCAGCCTGGAAATTCCCCAACTGCATACCCTGAAATGAGGAAAGTAATTGCAAGAGGAGCCCAGAGCTGGACTTGGGTCTTAACCACCTTCGTGCCCAGTGATATTCTGGGACCTTGGAAATTAACATTATAGGGTTGACCTCCAATACCTACAGAGGCTATAGATTGTCCCTTCAGAGTGCAGGCAAGTGACTTGGGACCCTATGTGCCCAAAAGGAGCTACAATGTGCATCTGGGAGCAACTGAACAGCTTGGAAGGATGCTGGTCCCTCCTTCATTTTAGAGGATCTAGGTGAAAGGCCCAGATCTCTTTCAGAGAAGCTCAAAGCAGGCTTCTGCTTGCCAGTGGCCTGTCCCCCTGTCATAGAGGTACAGTAGGACCTGAGGGTGCACCTTAGCAAAGGCTGGTCATCATTGGCCACTTCCCTGATGATCTGTTTATGGAATCATCTTTCTGAAGATACCTATAGGTCAGACCATGCTGACAGCCTTTGAAGGCTGTGGTCCAGAGTGTTGCTGGGGGTCCTCCTGAGAGTCCAGCATTTTCATTGGCTATTTCCATGGAGGCATCTTCCTCCTGTCTCACTGGCCTACACAGAACACATCCTATTTCAAAAATGTCCCTCCCTGATGTATTTCTGGGTACCTGAGTAAGGGACCTTTCAGGGCCTGTAAGATGATGTTAAGAATATGAAACTTAACCAAGGGATAAAATACAAAGGCATCTCAGCCATGCATCCCTCACAGGCTCAGCATCCTCCCATCAACGCAAATATCTGAGCAAACAAGGCAAGGCCAGAACTGTCTGTGGAAGAGAGTGAGAACCTGAGAGTTGAGGGATGGGAAGGGGTGCTGTGAAATCTTCAGGACATGATGTGGCTGATGTAGCCCGGAACTCGATGCAACGATCTACATAAGACTGAAGTGATCAGCATTTCACTATGATCAGGGAAAGGAGGTATAGACAGCTAATATAGATATAATAATGACAGTTGCTGGGGAGAGAGGAAGTCATGTTCCTCGGTGGTGTTGCTAAGCACCACAGAACCATTGGACCACTTCTCTTCTATTAGGCAGTGTGCTGGGCACTGTGTGAGATGTAGTGTGGTATACAGTGCTTCAAAGTCAGGGAAATGAGAAAATGTTAGCAGAGGAGCTGGAGGAGGCATGGGGCTGGCTGTGTTCAAAGGCCTTTCCAGGGCAGACAGCATCCAGTGCAAAGGCTTCATTGGAATGCAGAGAGTGTGAGGCTCACATTCTGGTCAGCAACCCCAAGTGTTCATTTCTAGATAAAGTCTCTTGACAGTGGAAATCTAATCTATTGAGTTCAAAGGACAGGTCAGGTCTGGGATTCTAAACAGTTTTTTTTTTTAAATTTTATGTGAATTGGTGTTTTGTCTGGTTGTATAACTGTAAGGGTGTCAGATCTTGAAATTACAGACAGTTGTGAGCTGCCATATTGAACTCAGGTCCTCTGGAAGAACAGTCAGTGCTCCCAACCACTGAGGCATCTCTCCAGCCCCGATTCTAAACAGTTTTGTTCAAATTCATTGGGGTAGCTCTGAGAAGGGGTTGGCCCTCCTACAGCTCATCTCCACTTGGTAGGAGGTGAAGGACCATCTGTGGTCCAGGCCCCTCTAGGTTGGCTTGATGGTAAAGGGAAAATAAAGGAGTGAGCTACCCAAGGTCAGAACCAGCAGAGGTGGGGCTTAGTGCCAGTTTCCTCTGCCTCTCTGGCCACAGTCCTATCCTGTACTCCCACCTCGTCCTGAGGCGTAGCCCTTAAAGATAACAGGAGGAAAACATGAGGATAGGAGCTGTGGGTTCCTCCTTTGTCGTAAACCCATGTGAGGTATCCGAAAAGGAAGATTCCCACTAGCCTCCCCTGTACAGCTTAGACCAAGCAAGAAGCAAGCCTATTAACTGCCCATGTGCCTATTTGCCCTCTGTGCCCCTGAGTTGAGACCAACGTGCAATGAAACCAGAGGGTTGACAAGCAGGATCCCTCAAAGTGTAGGGTCAGGGTACCCAGGCTCTGCAGCCCCCAGGGCTTCAGCACAAAACATCATCTCCAATCAGCACATAGTGACCACATATCACTGTTCAGTTATCTGCCAGTATTCCAGAGCTAGATATGCTCTGCTTAAAAAGACCATACTTTATCTCTTGGAAAGAATGATATGGGAACCTTTTTAACCCACTCCCACACTTCTGTGACATTTTATTGGAAAAGTTTTATTCAAAAAAAAAATTGTACAAATTAAGTTCTCATTTTGAAAGCAACAAAGGCTTATTTATGTTCCTCCCTTCCCTCCCCATCTTTGAAAAACCAAAAAAGGAGAAAAGCAGTTCACCCACGCAGTGCCCAGTGTAGTGGCTAGAGAGCAGGGCATGCCAGGGAGCCCCTCCCCCCACCCCCGATGCTGTCTCCCAACTCCCATTGCTGGGCAAGGGCCATTTTAAGGGTGGCCAGGCCTGGGGCTGCAGCACCTAGTTTTGTGGTTAAGGGGAGCTGGAAGATGAGCAGGAGAACTGAGGGGGGTTGAGGGGATGGTGACAGAGGACTGACCTACCCCCAACTTGATTGTCACAGATAAAAGGTCTTGGCCATAAATACGAACACTGATTGTTTGAGGCAGATTGGATCTAGAACTTGGAGGGCAGGACAGGATGACTGAGACAGCCCTGAATTTGGCATTCAGAGTATTTGGGCCCCATATCCTAGTGGAGTGGACTTCTAACTAAAATGTTCACTTGGACATATGGGAATTCTCCTCTGCATTGCCAATCCCCCCCACCCCATGGAATATCCAAGGTTGGTACCCTCCCCCCACAATAGCACCCATGTGTCTCAGGAACCTTTGGCTACTTCCTGCCAATGCCATGCCCACTCTGGGACTCTACAACTCATCTCGCATCTTGTCACCCTTGGGCCGGACCAAGCGCCCAATGAACAGCAAGGAACCGCTCTGGTTATCTCGCACCAGGAAGATGAAGGGGTGGTCGGCATAGAACAGCTTGGGGCTGCGCAGCTCTTCACGCCCGTAGATGTCTTGGTCGAAGGGGTTACCGTCTGTGTCCCACTCGAAGGCAGTGGCGTGATACACACTGGCCAGGTACAGGTCCTTCTTGCCAGACATGCGTGATAAGTCTGCCTTGTTCTTATCAATGGCCTCTGTCAAGCCCAGTCCAGCCAGATGTTTCTGTAGGAGCAGATTCTAAGTGAGGTCACAGGTGCCAGGCCCTTACACCCTCATCCTCCATCTACACCACCCTGGAGGTTTCTCCAAAAAGACAGTCTCCCCTGATCACATTGCTTTAGGCATGATGCTAGATGCTTCAAACCACTGTTCCCGTCATTCCCCTGTATACCACTAGGGTCTAGACCCTTTTCTTCATCAGCTTTAATTGTTTGACAATCTAGAGTCATCAGAGAGGAAAGCCATCAAAGAGAAATTGTCCAAGGCCAGATTGGCCTATAGGCATCTGCGGGGGATTTTCTTAGGAGGGTTCAGCCCATTTTGGGTAGCAGACGCCCAGGAACAACACCCTGTACTCTGTTCAACTAACTGTTTTTAGCTGCTGTCCATACCATCCTCCCAAGGGCAGAGCCCAGCACCACCTGGATGTTCTGTGGCTACAGAATGAAGCTGCTGAGCAATTGGATGAAGCCCGTCCTAGCCCTTACCCTCCGGCCCTCACCTGCAGGTCATGGGTCACCTCCACTACCCCCTTGGGCAGAGAGATGGCGACAGCCTTCTTCTGCATCTTCCCCATCCAGGTCTTCAGCTGTTCCTTGGTCAGCAGCTTCTCCAGGCGCTCCAGGGGCTCCACGTGGTGGGGCATAAGGATGATAAGGCTGGAAAGCTTGTGGGCCAGGGGCATCTCCAAGACCTGTAGCTTCTCCTTCTCGTCATCATAGTAGTTGTAGAGGCCTGTGTGATAAGAAGAGGATGCTGTGCACATTGTGGACTAAGGAGAAAACCAGATTCCAGGCACCCTGGGACCCCACACCTTGACTGTCTGACTGGCTAGACGCCTACCTGTCCGGTGCATCATCGTAACACCCACAGTATAGGAGCGAGTCACCATGAAGCCACGGTTGTCAACCATCTTGTGATGGAATTTCTCATCCCAGTGTGCTATGGCAGAGAAACAGGACAAAGTGTCAGTGAGCTGTGTTATGGCAGCTCACAACTGTCTGTAACTCCAGTTCCAGGGGACCCAACACCCATGCAAAACACCAATAAACATAAAATTAAATAAACGAGAAAAAGACAGTAAACAACCCGCCCTCCCAAGAAATAACAGCCAAATAGGCCAGGCTAGGTGAGAAGCCTAATTATCATTAGTCTGTCTGAACTGGGATGTAGGGCATGGTTGGGACTTGGACCTCTCTCTGCCATGAAGGTGCTTTTGGTTATCTTTCTGGCCGCACAGAAGAAAAATAAATTTATCTAATTTACTTCCTATTTTCATGTGTATGTGTGTGTTGTGCATGAATTTATGTGGGCCATGAATGTAATGGAGCTAATGAGTGGTTGTGAGCCACCATGTAGGTGCTGGGAACCAAACCCAGGTCCTCTGCAACAGCAGTTAGCTGGGTCATCTCTCCAGCCCCGAGCCTGGCCTATTTATAAGCCAGGGGTCACCTTTACCTGCTGACAAGCTCTTAGGTCGGTCCCCCATATCTGGATACTTACACAAACCCCTGAACCCCAGGTCCAACCCTCAGTCGATTCAAATGCACCTGGTCTTTTTCCCCCTAGCTGGGTCTCAGTCTCTGTAACTGTGAAATGGGCTAACCCTCATCTATGATTCCTTAATTCACTCTGTTGAAGCAGATCTGATTTCTGACTCTTTTAGGTTCCAATTTACACAAGCAAGAACCCTAATGTGGCAAAGTACAGTCCTATCCTAGAGATTCCTGCCTGGCTCCCACACTGGACATAGTTTCTAGTATGTAAAAGAGGCTTAACCATAAGCCTTGCCTCTGCCAGTTAGTCATCATGTTCAGATGAGAAACAATGAAGGATTTAGCCAGCATAAGGAAAAGCAAGCTTAGAAGACTGGGACAGGACCATCTCTCCTTCACCCCATCCCGAGACTCACGCTTAAAGAACATGGCGTTAACGAGCAGTGCCCCGTCCGTGCGCTCCACATCCTTGGTGACCTCGGGCAGCTTGCCGTCGGTGGTCTGCGAGGCCCACTCATTGATGGACTGCAGGGCGCTACGCTTGTCTCGGAAGTTGATCTTGGAGTGTTCGCAGTTGTAATGTTGCTTACTGCTATGCACAAAATCATCGGCAAAGTTCACGGAGCTGGGCCCGTACAGGCGGCTGCCCAGTTTCCAGGTGACATTTCGAGCGGTGGAGTTACTGAGGGAACGGAGCAGCTCACCCAGCCCGGTATGCACCTCCTCATCCCGGAGCTTCTCAGCACTCAGCACTGCCTTCGCCTGTGATGCTGTGGTGGCTTTACCACCCAGTGACACAAGACCCAGGGATGAGGCCACCACCAACGGTGACAGAAGGATGTTCTCCACCGCCTGGTCTTTGGCCATAGCCTGATACAGGCTGAAAGCCAGGCCTGTGCTGCGTTCTGCCAGGGTGGTCGCCTTGGAACTCAGCTTCTCCGCAGTACCAGGGGCTGTAGCCTCTGCAGGTTTCTTCACCTCGGCCGCCAGGGCCACAGCCAAGAGGCACAAAGTGGCCAGAAGGAGAGAGCGCATGGCTGAGAGGTGAGCTGTGTGCACCACAGAGGACCTGTAATGAGTACAGAGAGAACCACCCTGAAGTTTATTTTATGCCTTTCTCCCTAGCCTACCCACCAATTCAGCAAGGGGACAGAGAAGGAGAACTCAGCTCTGTAGCCCAGACCTGACTCACAGCCACTCAGCCTCTCAGAGGCCTTCTTTGTCCTCCTTACCTAGAACAAAGTTCCTGGCACATTACCAGGCCACTCGTTATGAAGTAGGCTGTTGTCACCAGAACCAGAAACCTAGCACATGTGGTTCCCTATAACATCCTAATGCCTAGCATTTGGCATAGCTGATTCTAAGGGTCAGGGCTACCTAGCCAGGATGGCATCCTCACTGGCTTTTGTGAAGTCCAGCTCATCTCAGGGGCCTTTGTCAGTTGGGGAAAGGCAGTGGCTGGGCTGGGGTCTGCAGGAGGCCCACAAGTCTGAGCAGAGGATGCCACATGAGATGCAGCTGAGGCCCTGGCCCGCTCTGTGCCTTGCATTCTGCCCTGGGACATTAATAAGTCACTACCTGGTTCACTCATTAAATGGGGGAACCCAGAGGCTCCACTCTGCTGCCCCTAGGGTGACCTTGAGTGTGCCTAGGCATGTGTTACCACCCAGCCTCAGACTCTTTCCGGAGCAGTATGGGTCTAGGTCTATCCATACCCAAGATTTTTCTCTTAGCAGGGCCTTGGCCTGTTCATCTGCTCACACAGCCCCTGCTGAATCAGATGGGAAATCCCACAACAAATGCTCTTGGGACAAGGTCTTTAGAAACTTGAAAGGTGTTTTCTAAGACTGCAGCAAGATCCTGAGGAAGGGCTGAGTCACTCAGTGGAACACTGACCCTTTCCCTCAACCTTCAGGAAGCCAAGGCCACAGATTCCATTCTGCCCTTCCGTGGGACAGCCACAGCCACATCACCATCTGTTCTAGAACCTCAAAGATGTCCTCAAGTCCTCTCCCCAAACTCCAACGTCAGCAAGAGTCCCCAAGACAAACCCCAGATCAGAAGGTTTCTATTCCTACCCTCTCTCTAGCCCATGGCTCTCCTACCCCATTCATGCAGCAGTTGAGGCGAGCAGACCACGAGGAAAGAGCCCTGGCAGAGGATGGGGTGCCCCTGGTCTAGAAGACCCCTTTCATAAGCTTCTAGTAAGAGAGAGCAGTCCAAACATGCTGGAAGACCCTTGAGGGCCTGGCCTGCCTGAAGGACTGTGGGATTTCTGAGATGATACAACTGCTGGCCCCACCTCCACAGCTGCTTCCCTTCTAGGGACCTTGAAAGACCAATACAAAGGAACTGGAGAAGAGAGCATGGAGGAGCACGGCCTCACAGCTGCCTGGAGGGTGTGAGACTTCATTCTTAAGAGAGGAGGTGTTCTCATGTCCACACTATGCTCCTCCCTCACCAGACCTCAAAGTCAGGCTGACACTGTACACTCAAAGATACCTAATGGGAGTAACATAAAGCATTATGAGTTATATCACAGCAACAGACACGGGGCCACCCTACCCACTCAAAGGACCACTGATCCAGCAGAGGCCATCAGCCTTTTTAATGGAGGGGAGGAGAAGCCTTGCCTTGCCACGTGGCAGCCACCATCTTGACAACCCCCGCCCAGCAACCAGGACCTGGGAGGGGCTTCTCCCGAAGGCTCCAAATGACTAGTTTGGGATTCTTGCAGCAGCCGCAAGCTCCCGTCGACGTGGCAGGCATAAATTGACTTATCTCCATAGGCCAGCAGAGGGGAAGAAAATTGAGAGCCTGGCTTGGGAACTAGGGGTGCTGAGGAATTGCCTGGAGAATCCAGGAGCCTCCTGGGCTTTAGTTTAACATCTGCACTTCAGAAGCCTGAGGGGGGAGGCAGGGCTGGGGAGAAGGGCCATCCTGTTAAAGGCAGCATTAGGAATCAAAGTAGGCAAGTCTCTGCAAGCAAGCTAGCCTCCCACAGCCCAGCCCATCTGCCATAGCTAAGTGCCAGCCCTCGGGCCAAGAATCCACAATTTACAGTCCCATAAGAAAAAAAAACAGAAACAAAACAAAACCAAAATGCGGTAGAGCCAAAGGCTAGGCCCACCACGGGCCCTGGGAGCCTGTGATGGGGGAGAAGGGGAGGCGATGCCAGGAGGCTGCAGAGGAACACCAGGGGTGTTCAGATACTTGAATGGTCTAAAGTACCTTGAAACTGCCTCAGAGGGAGATCACTGCCTGCCTTTTTCATTCTGAAAGAAAACAGAAGAGTAAAGAGATAGGACCCGTAGAGATGTGGGGAGCAGTGACCTGTCAGGCCCAGGCCCTAAAGGACACCCGAAGGATCGAGGTGGATAATGCAGAGGGGAATCCGAACAAGGACAAAGCAGGGCCTCGGGTCAAGCAGGTCAGGATTCCCAGTAAAGTCTCTGCCTGCAAAGCCTTCCCGATGACCACGGTGGAGCCCCGTTACTCAGCAACCCACTACAAAAAAAAAAAAAATCTCTGCAGGGAATCCTGGGACAGAGACAAAGGAGCAGACGGGAATGGGGGATGGGTGCAGGAACTATCTGAGAGCAGAAGGGTGTGGCCTCCGCCCGACTTCCAGGCAGGCAAAGCCCCCAGTTTTTCACCGGCCTCCATCCGGGCCCAGGAGCCCAGAGGGCCCAGCGGGAAACACGGGAAGTGGAGCGCTAGGCCTTTAGACCAGACCAGGAATGCATTCTTCCTTCCGTCCGGAGGCTCAGAAATGTCCCCAACCTGGAGGCTGGGTACCTCGGGCCTCAGAGGAAGTCCTCGCGCTGCAGAAGCTAGATGGGAGAACGGACCGAGCAGGGTAACTCAAATCACCGAGGACTGATGGACCCGGATGGCTCCCCTTTCGGGTGGGGCGAAAGTAGTGCAGGTCAAATGCAGCCACCAGTCACTTTCTAGGATGCTAATTAAAAAGCGATGCTCCCCCAAAGCGAAGGGAACCCTAACAGCTAGGGGCTCCCAGTCCCGTTCAAGAGAAACCAAGACTTCGGGCATCTCTCGTGCTCGGTGCAGAGGCCCCTGCACAGCCTGGGGGGAGGCTGGGCTGGGATCAACCACTGCGGGTCCCTGAGCCTTCATCCCAGAGTAAGGGACTGCAGAGCTGGCCCTATCCCACAGACGATGGGGCGATCGGGTCCCCCCTTTCTCGGTTGTGCAAAGGTCATCTCTGCACTTGGGTCCCAGCTCCGCTCAGTCCCTGCCACCGCCTTTACGGCTGCCGGGACTCCACACTTCCTCCGGTCAGTCCGCAAACCTGGCTACTGCTCCAGGCACCGTGATGTTTAACCTGGCCCCGAGAGTGTCTGCACCGTGTCCGATCTTTCACTGCCCTCCAGCTTTTGGGTTCCCCAGCCCCTTGGGCAGCGATCCGTCCCCTTCTAGGCCAAATCGCCCGACCGCCCCTCACCTGGACCGGGCTGGGCTGCTCCGGGACCGACGGGACACTCGTCTCAGACAGGCTCTACACAACTCACTGCCCCGGGCCCAGGATCTATATATGGCTGTCCCCACCCCCTCCTGCCGGTCCTAAGAAACTTCTGGAAAGTTGGAAGGTTTCCGGAGAGCGCCGTGGCTCCCAGATGGAAAAAAAGCCAAAGACCTCCCCCAAACCGCCCTGGCTCCCGCCCCTGTGCCTGCGGGCGCTCTCCCAACCCCTGGGTCCTACTGCCCCCTCGTCCGCCTGTGTCGGGGGCGCTGCTCCTGACAGCCTGGACATCCTTGGACTCCGCGATCCTGGAAGCGGGAGGGCAGGGTACAGATTACAGGATGAGCTGAAAAGCAGACCAGCTCCAAAATCCTGCTCCCCGGGACTCGAGTTCCCTTCTCAGGTTGTCCACACAGACGTGCTCTGGTCCCACATTTCTTCTGCCACACATTTCTCTGATCTGCCCCAATAGACCCATTGCCCACTGTTGGCATGCTTTAATCAGGGACCCCTTAGTCGGGCCCCTTTCCTTTGCAGAGAGAGAAAGAGTCAGATGTAGGGGTTAGTGCCTTTCTCCAGTCCCTTGGGAAGGTGAAGCCCTGAGAGTCCCAGCCGGACCCACACCCTGGAAGCCAAGTGATTCCAGAGACAGGTCCCTAGGCGGTCCCCCCTCCCCGGAAATGAAGAGATGTGCATAAGGGAACAACCCGGATGGATTAAGCTCTATGTTGCATGACTTTTTTTCTGGGATAATGCCCTTGACTGAACCATGATGTTGTCTGTCATAACTACCCCTTTCTCCATCCCAAATTGGTCATCCCTGCCCACCTCTCCATTCCCTCTCTGGACTCAGGAACTCACAGCTCTCCCACCTTACCCCACCCCAGATAGCCACAGATAGCCTCTTGAGCTCCGAGTTAACCCATAGTATTCATTACTGTTCTGGGTATTGTGAACAAAGCCCCTGCCCTCAGGGACACCCTTTCTGAGGGGTGTGTGCCGTTAGAGAATTCAGTAGGTGAGACCAGTGGAAGGCCCCCCCTCCCCCAATCTTCTGATAGTGGTATAATATACAACCAACAATGTGCCTGGAAAGGAGGGGAGGAGGTAGGCAGGATTTTTTTTTTTTTTTTCTCTTTTCAATGATTTGGGAATCAAACCCAGGGCCTCAAGAAAGCTAGGTTCTGCCACTGAACCACATTCTAGCCCTGAGACCCCGTTTCCCTCAGTTTCTCATTCAGTCAATGGCCTCCTAATTATCTTCTTTCTCCTAGACTCTGGACTAGAGCCTGGGGGCCAAATGAATCCTTGCACCCAAGCACCCCAAAAGCTGATTTCTCTGGAGTCTTGGTATCAAGCCAAGGAGCAGTGGGGAAGAGTTTGGATGCTCTGCTCAACCACTCTATTGAGGTCTGGCTACTGCTGCCCAGCCTTTTGTTCTAAGACCGGGAGCAGATGTTCGATCCCAACAGATTTAGACCTGAATCAAAGAATCAGAGAGTATGTGAATCCTCAAGTGACCACCACATGTGCTAATAGTATATCAAAGCCCCACAAAGTCTTTGGACCTAGTGAAGGGATCTTAGACTGTTAGATTCTCAAAGGACCTTAGAAGGAAAAATTTATTATATATATATATATGGTACCAGGCCCAGTGTCAATTGCCCGAAGTCCCAGGACTCTGGGGGCAGAGGACAGGAGGATGCTGAGTTCCAGGTGAGCCTACCCTGAAAGCTTAGGACTCCCTTGGGCAAATTTAGCGTTCTCCAAAATGTAACCCGAAGGCAACCACCTGCCTTCCTCTAAGCACTGTGACCTGACTGTCTCCGGCCAGCCCACTATTGTCTTGTAGAGCACATCTCATCTAGAGCAAACTTTGCAGGCACAGGGTGGTGTCCCTCTCATTGTGGTGGCTGTCTCCATTCTCCTTGCTTCCTCCTCTATCCACTGCGTATTGCTTATAAGGATAAATCTTTGCAGTCCAATGCTATCACCAAGTCCCAGGCCAGACTCCTCTCTATTATCATCCTGGGGTCTTTGGGCACTCAGCTGGTGCTGTGAGCTGAGGCAGCACAACAGAAAGCTAATCAAAGCTGCTGGGGTATAGTGGAGGTTTCCTAGCCTTCCAGCAGGCCCCATGTAAGAATCCCATACAGATCCACCCTCACCCCTCTTTCTCTGTCCTTCCATCTATCAGCATCCAGGCCTCACTAGCATTGGAATAGAAGCTGAATTTCCCAGTTGACTGAGGGTAAACTGAGGCTTATTGTGTTCGACAGCTCCAGAGCCCCAGTAGTCACAGGGGAAAGTAGAGATGAACGCCTCCCACTTACATACAGTGAAGCTGAAATCCAGAGCAGGGTGTGGGGCTGGGACACTCCTGCAGCTTCACAGACCCCTGTGTAGCTCAACTGGCCAGAAACCTTCTCTATACCCAGCCGTCTGCAGTGCCTGCCTGAGCGCCTACGTTATCACACTCAGATAATAAGTGAATCTCACTGGGGACTTTAGAAGGGAGGGAGAAGCCTTACCCTTCTTCCCTTCCCAAGCCCCCAGCCCAGGGTCTGGCATAAAAAAAAAAAAAAGTACTAGGTAAAAAACATAGCTATGCCAGCAAGGGACACATGGGAAGTGGCTAACTCAATCTCCTTAGGAAAGAAAGGCCATGGCTCCTTTAAATTTCCAACATCAGCAAAAAAATGTCAAGAGTCTTTGCCACATTATTCTTAGCTCTGAGCCCAGCCCAGACGCTGGAGGCCCAACCCCCACTCTCCAGGCAGCTTGCTTTGAAAAAAAGCCTCTTTTTGAAGGGGTGGGAGAGGATTCAAACAGGTCCAGAAACTCTCCTGTCTGGATTCCTCCAGTGCCTGCAGCTCTCTCCTGCTCAGCTGCCCTGTTCTGCATGTGGGGACCCTTGAAGGTCCAGGAGCAAGCCCACAGGAAACAGAA
This sequence comes from Sigmodon hispidus, assembly GCA_004025045.1. Classification (NCBI taxonomy): domain Eukaryota; kingdom Metazoa; phylum Chordata; class Mammalia; order Rodentia; family Cricetidae; genus Sigmodon; species Sigmodon hispidus. Next base: position 65,742 of record PVIH01000052.1, read on the forward strand.
CACCATCCAGTCCAACTATGTCCACATTTGCCAATAAAGAAAGCAGTCCCAGAGAGGGGCAAGTATTTGCCAAGGGTCACACTGCACACCCGAATGGGAGATCATGTCCTGAGAGCTTTTCTTCTACACTACCCAGCACCCTTTTTAGCTGGGCAGTTTGGCTAGGGATGGTGGAAATAGCTTCCTTTGGCCCCTGTGAGTAGATTCAGACTTCACCCATGGCCCATGGACTCCTAGGGCTGAAGTTAGCTTATCACTTAGGTCTCCACACTTCATCACCCTATCTGATCCTTCCGGAAAGTGAAAATGTTCCTGGCTGAAGTGCAGCCTGGGAGAAGTGAGTGTGCAAGTGACCCACATGGTAGGTTCACAGCAAGTGAAGGAAGGGGAGAGCAAATGGGGGGAACCTAGGGGGGGTGCACGGGTAGCCACTCTGTATCAGTTGTCCAGAGACCAAGTGAGCTCTCTGCCCAGGCGTGAGTCAGGAGTTCTGCAATGTCTGCTTCTTCCAAGAATGCCTTCCATCTAAGGGGGTTGTGCTGCTGGCTGCCACGGGGAAAGTGTGGGGCCAATGAGGACCAAGAAGCTCCCTTCTCCTCCTCCAAGAGCAGGCCCCACCCCCAGCCATCTGTAACTACTCAGGAACTCTAGTGCCCTCACCCACAACCCTGGTACAATACCCAAGGAGCCAGAGCCACTGAGTGCCATAGAGACAATATGTGTTTCCACATGGCTATGCAATATACACAGTTCTCAAGGACTGAGCATTCAAGACGTCAGTGTGCATATATGTGTGTAACTGTCTGGAAACCTGAATGCACTACATGAGACATGCATGTGTGTGCCTGGTGTTGGCAGGCACACAGACCAGCCTCTCCTGAACGCACTATGAGACACGCATGTGTGTGCCTGGTGTTGGCAGGCACACAGACCAGCACCTCCTGAATGCACCACATGAGACATGCATGTGTGTGCCTGGTGTTGGCAGGCACAAAGACCAGCACCTCCTGAATGCACCACATGAGACATGCATGTGTGTGCCTGGTGTTGGCAGGCACACAGACCAGCACCTCCTGAATGCACCACATGAGACATGCATGTGCATGCCTGGTGTTGGCAGGCACAAAGACCAGCACCTCCTGAATGCACCACATGAGACATGCATGTGCATGCCTGGTGTTGGCAGGCACAAAGACCAGCACCTCCTGAATGCACTACATGAGACATGCATGTGTGTGCCTGGTGTTGGCAGGCACACAGACCAGCCTCTCCTGAACGCACTATGAGACACGCATGTGTGTGCCTGGTGTTGGCAGGCACACAGACCAGCACCTCCTGAATGCACCACATGAGACATGCATGTGCATGCCTGGTGTTGGCAGGCGCACAGACCAGCACCTGCCTCTTCCCTACTTTCCTTTCATGCAGGGAAAGTCCAGGCCTTTGGGGTTCATAAGATGGGACACAGTGATTAACACTGTCCCTGTCTCTTCTCCTTCCCTCAGGTGACACAGGCTCGGGATGATAGTAATGACTTCCTTGGCAATATGCTGTCCTCCTTGTCACAGCATCTCTAATGCTCAGAAATGAGCTCTGTCCTATGCCCACCCCACTCCCCAACTCTAATGTGCTTCTGCTCGGTGCAGCACCCTGGTTACCAAATCCAAGGGCCCCGGAACTGCATCCTGGCTCTGTTTAACTAGGTGTCCATGTCTCTCCCACTAACCCCAGTTATCGCAAAACAGCCCAGGTCATGATCTCCAGTTCACACCTTGCTCACTCCCCTCAGGCTGTCACCCCCATCTCCCTTTAGGAAATGCTGTGGTGACTGTACCTGCTCTGTCTTCGGAATGTTCTCAAAAGTTTCAAATGCTTTCTGAGCCCATGCACGTAGACAACCACACCCCCCACAGAGCTAGCCAAGGTTGTAGCTAGAACGGGGACTTCCCTTTGACCTTGGAGAGCCTCCTGCCCGGCACTTCTCAGCTTGTGGGTTTTGACATCTTTAGGGGATCAAATGACCCTTTCATAGGGGTCACATATCAAATATCCTGCATATTAGACATTTACATTATAATTCATAACAGTAGCAAGATTACAGTTATGAAAATAATTTTATGGTTGAAGGTCACCACAGCATGAGGAACTGTATTAAAGGTCGAATCAGGGGCTGTAGAGATGGCTCAGCAGTTAAGAGCACCGTCTGCTCTTCCAGAGGACCCGGGTTCGATTCCCAGCACCCACATGGCAGCTAACAACTGTCTGTAGTTCCAGTTCCAGGCAAACACCAAGGCAAGCAAATAAATAAATAAATAATAAATAAATAAATAAATAAAGTTAAAAAAAAAAAAAAAGATCGAAGCATTAGGAGGCTGAGATGCACTGTTCTAACTAACCGCTGCAGCTCGGCTCCACCTCCTCACCTATGGTCTGAACAGATGTGTTTTAAAAGAAAAGGAAGTTCATACACAAACTTCTGGTAGGAGGAGGAAGCAGCCCATTTGCATTTGGGAGACTGTGGTCCAGTGGTACACCTCTCACCCACCAAGGCCTCTGGTTTAATCCTCAGCAAAGAAAGAGGGACAGAAATGAAGGAAAGACCAAAGAAAAGATTTTGCTGGAGATTGAGACAGCATTTATACTATACACTTTAGTGGTACATGTCTTTAATCCCAGCACTCAGGAGGCAGAGGTAGGGGGATCTCTGTGAGTTCGAGTCTAGCCTGGTCTACAGAGGGAGTTTCAGGATAGCCAAGGTCACACAGAGAAACCCTGTCTTCAAAAAACAAAAAAACCAAACCAAAACAAAGCAAAAAGGCACCTTCAGTAAATCCTTCCATGTAATAGCACAGATCAGGTAGAAACATCCTAGAAGGGATTAGACTTAAGAGTAAAAAGGAAAGTAGAGTATAAGATGCTCCCTTGATCTGGCATGGCCCTCTCTGTGATCCTGCATGGTCATCTCTGGAAGGTAACTGAGAAACACTGGCCGCAGTTGGACAACCACTGCTGTCAAAAACTCAGTGGCCGCCAGAGTGGAAGGTTTGTCTCTCACTGGTTGTGAATTTGGGGACTGTGCAAATGTTTCACCAATCTATACACTGAATGTGTGAAATGACTTGTGTTCCTTGAGGAAAGAATTTACTATTAGGAATTGATCTCACGGAAATAATTTTTAGATATACGCAAATGTACCCGGGACTTATCTTTTTAAATATTTACCCATGGCTTTTCCGTAGTGGCCAGAAATTGAAACCGAAGATGAGCACTGTGGTGTGTGCGCCTTGGAAACAGGAAGTCAAGAGGAAGGCAGGCAGATCTCTGCGAGTTCAAGGCCAAAGCAATCTACAGATGTGCTCCAGAACAATCTACGTAGGGAGACCAAACAAGTGGATCAGAGACAAAGTCAGTAGAGTATTAGCGATGTCAGAACCAAACAGAGCTCTGCTAACTGAGGCTGAGAAAGGCAGCTTGGTGGATTGGTGGTTAAAAAAATAAAGCAGTTTACTGGGTTGGAGAGATGGCTCAGAGGTTAAGAGCACTGACTTCTTCCAGAGGTCATGAGTTCAATTCCCAGCAACCACATGGTGGCTCACAACCATCTATGATGATCATCATCTGGTACCCTCTTCTGTTTACTCACAATAAATAAATAAATAAATAAATAAATAAATAAATAATATGAAATAAAGCAGTTTACAAAGCAGCATGCTTGTGAACATTCCATGTCCAGAGCTAGATACCTGGAAAGATGTGTTCATACGTCACATACAAAACAAACAAACAAACCCCCAAACCAAAAACCAAAACAAAGCCAACTTTAGCTATTGTGTGATTCCAGTTGATTTTGAAAAGGTCTGAATTCCTTTACTTTTGCTTGTTTGGCTTGAGACAGGGTCTCCTACATTGCCTTGGCTGATCTGGAACTCATTATGACCTGCCCCTGTCTCCCAAGTGCTGGGATCAAAGTGCCATCACACTAGCCTTGTTTTCTTTAATAAGTATGTATTGTAAACAATTATTAAAATGTTCATACATACATACATATGTAGGCAGGTCCAAACCTCAGGGCTAGGCAGAAAAGGCCAGGCCAGGAACTCTTACTACATATCAACATACGTGGATATGTATAGTATTCATAAAGAAAGGCTCAGAAGAAATAGTCTTAAGTGGATTAGTACTGGCCCTGGAGACTAATGTACATTACCTCTTTTTCTTTTCTCTGCTCCAGAAGTTTTCCAACAGCATGTACTTTATAATCACCTCCAAACACCAGTGAAATAAAAAGAAAAAAATGACCAATGAGAAGCCATGCTTTAGCTTAAAGAGGCTGGGGTGCAGGTGGGGGCATAGTGCTGAGGAAGCCTCTGGCCTTTGGAAACCCCTAGAACACAGCAACTTCACTGCAGCCCTGGCAGGTCCCTCTAACCAGAGCTGGCTTTTCCTATCAGCCTAGGCTACATGGAGGGGCAGGGGTGTGTGTCAGGGAGTCATCACCAGATATCACAGAGAAGACTCAGTAATATGAGAGACAGAGAGAGCCTGGAGCTATGACCCTGGCAGGAATGCAGAGCTAGGGAATGTATGGTGATGGTTGAGCCTGGAGGCCACAAAAAAAAGGAAGGCAGAAAGCTTCCCTAGTCTGTGGCCTGGGTGAGATGGTGGCAGAAAGTGGTCCTTCCCTTGAGATGGAGACTGGGCAAGGAGCTGTATGGGCGGCAAGGAGCCTTCCATAGTCCCCAGGAAGGGAAACTATGGTGCTTCTGGTGGAGGAGGCTGAGGAGGAGACTGTACAGGATGCTGTGGAGCAGCTGCTTCTCCTGTTCCTCCTCCCTGATGGACCAGGCCGCCTGAGTGATCCCTGGTGGGTGGGATGGGCCAGCGCTGGGGTCTGTACACTCGGCTGGGTCTCATTGGCTGTCAGGACTGGAACTGCACAGGGACAGGCCCAGCTGATGCAACGTGGGCCTATCGTTGCAAGCCCTGTGGAGGGGATGCAGCTGTGCTGGCTGCTGCCCAGCGGTTCCAGCAGGGAGGTGGAGAATGGCTCTCTAGACCGCCTGAGGCCTGGGACTGCAGCCCAGCCAGGTCCAAAGGCAGTGTTGTCAGCCTGCTCTGACTCAGGAGGGAAGCATGCCTTTCATGGAAGCACCCAGATCGCTGACGTGTGTGTGTGTGTGTGTGTGTGTGTGTGTGTGTGTGTGTGTGTGTGTGTGTGTGTTCACCATCAGGAAAGAGCCCCAGCTGATGCTGTGCTACAGCTGTTCCTCATGGCTCAGAGTTCTTAGGGCCAGATGGGAAGGAAGGGTAAAGGATGAGGAGCCTAAGAAGCAGAGTCAGGGCCAAGGCCATCTGCCCACCTCTACGTGGGGGACTCTGGGCAGGCCCTTGTTCCCCGATGATTTAGATTCCTCGTCTCCTTACCTGGAAGGGCTGGGAATGAGAAGTAGAGGCATGGAGAAGGGAGGAAGGTGGCCGAGAGGGCACAATGGACCAGTTTGAGCCCTAACACAAGAACAAGAGAAAGGGAAAGAACCTCCTCCTCCTCTTCTTCCTTTTGTGTATTTTTTCTCCTCCTCTTCTTCTCTCTCTCTCTCTCTCTCTCTCTCTCTCTCCCCCTCCCTCCCCTTTTATTTGTTTTATTTTGTTGAGAAAGAATTTGTGTGGTCCACGCTGGCCCCAAACTCCCTATATAGCTGAGGATGAATTACCCTTGAATTCCTGGTATAGCTGAGGATGACCTTGGAATTCTTAATCCGTCCACCTCAACCTTTCAGGTGCTGGGATTACCAGGTGTCACCCTGCCAGGTTTAAAGGCGTGTCACGTGACACACATATTCCTGTGTCTTCTCTGCTGGTGCCTTCAGTGGAAATGTTTCCTTAGGCAAACTTGAAATGACCCGTGTGGCTCTGAAGTCAGGCCTCAGCTTGGGTCCCCGGGCTACACCAGAGGGCACCTGGAGGCTTGCACTGGCACTTTGTCATCAGGCCTCTTGGTGTCTTTGTAAGTTAATTACTTTTGTTGATTCTGCCCAGGCCTGAGATAGAGCATCTGAGGTGTTGGAACAATGGGAAGGGAGGCTTGGGTACATGGTATTGAGGGTTGAGGGTTGAGGAAGTCTTGCCCAGCAGCTAAGGATGCCAGGCTCTACATCAACACTCAGGTTGGACTCAGGACTGAGAAAGCCTTGAGAAGCACTCAGAGCCATGGAGCGCCTGAGGGCCCACACTTTCCAGAAAGGATGTTCAGAATCTTGCTTCTCAAATCTCTGTTTTAAGCTTCAGGCTTATCATGAGGTGAAGAAAATACCGGTTCCTAAAACACTGGCATGCGTGTGCACACACATACACAAACACGCACACTCGTGTGTGCATACTAGGACACAGATGTAGATGTCAGAGGACAACTTGTAAGATCAGTGTTCTCCCCCCATCATGTAGGTGCTGGAATCAAAGGCAGGCTGTCAGGCTTGGTAGCAAGTCCCGTTCCCCACTAACTCGTCTTCCCAATCTGACAGATTTGTTTCTGGTTTTTGTTTTGTTTCTGCATTTGTTTTTTGAAACAGAATCTCTCTCTGTGTCCAGACAGTCCTGAATCCTCCTATGTAGACGAGGCTAGCCTGAACTCAGAGATCTGCCTGCCTCTGCCTCCTGAGGGCTGAGAGCAAGGGTGTGCATCACCACTGCCCAGCTTAACCCCAGAGTTCTGCAAAGCCTGTCTCCTGTCAATCTAAGGGATTCAAGGTCATCTCAACCTCCTTGCTCCCGGCTGTCACACTCGTGTGGAGCATATTAGAGTAAGAGTCCTGGATGCTTGATGGACTCTGTCGCCGGGCACTCCTCTGCCCAATAAGGAATATACACAGCCACTGGTACCTGGGTATAATCTTGATATGTCTTCCTCAGTGAAAGCCAGGATTGTGTGGCTGAGGGAGAATGGGCCAAGCTGGTGTGGAGCAGTGTAGGAAGCTTCAATGGCCGTATTGTTGGCTCTGGGCTGTGGCAGGAGAGGCTCCAAGGTCTGCTGAATGAGTCATCTGTGCTTGGGGAGTTGGAGTGCCCAGGTCAAGAACTTTCTTTCCAACCTACCCCAAATCAACCCAGGCCTTGCCATTTGGATCTCTCTCAGGGACCATGGCATAACAAGCCGGTTCTCTGTGTCTAGTGAACTGTGGCGGTCCTTGTTGGGAGGTATGCTCTGTGGATAAGCCAGGAACTGCCTGCCTTCATCAGCACCACCCAGCATCAGGCACTGATCCAGAGCTGGGCTCAGAGGTGTTCCAGGTATGTCTGTGATGGATCGTGGACACATGGATACATAAACACAAGGATGGATACATGGATGCAGAGGTTGATGGCACTGCATCACTTTACCTGCTCATCCCATTCTTGACCTTTGGCCCTAATACTTGCTTACTAACTTCCAGTTCCTCCGCACTGCTGCCAGGAGATCGTTCCAACATATCACCTAGTGAGACGTCTTCTCAGATTCCAGCCACTCCCTGCCTGGCACTAAAGCTTCATCTACCCCTGCCAGTTTCAGCAGCCCCCTCCCAGGTTCTCTCCTCCACTTCAAGCAGCTGATACTCCCAGAATGCCCTTCATTCATCCTTGCTCCTCTTGGTTCAAGGCCTCCGGTGCATCCTCTTCCCTGGGCTTTGACCTCAGCACCAGCAGTAATTCTGATTTCCTTTCCATAACCTGAGACCCACGTGGCAGCAACTGAGTCTGATCCATGCCTTTGTCATCCCCGGATTCCCAGGTGTGGTCACACACACAGCAAAATGCTAGTAGATGTGTAAGGCCTGCCTGAAGACCTCGGGTGGGATGAGATCTGACCACTGGACACTTCTGCCCTCTGGTGTCCATTTTCAGCCACTGCACTTTACTGCCTAACGTCGGTTAAGATCAAATCTGTTAGAAAGGATATTTACTGGGTTCCACCTTAGATCAGAAAGCTTAGGAGGTATGGCCTCATGATTTTTGTGTTAAAGAGCCCTCCAGGTGGTGTGAATATAAGTGTGCAAACTATTCTTATGACATCTTGGGTAAAAACCATTCCTGAGAAGCAGAGAAGATCGAGAAGGCAGGAGGTGCCTGGGCGCAAGGTTCGAGAAATACAGGATGCTTAATTAAGGCTGAATTTCAAATAAGCAATGCAACATTTTGTTGCAGATGTTGTCTTAGACACCCAAACTCTAAAAAAAAAAAAAGCATTGTTTCTCTGAAATTTGTCTTTAGCTAGGTGTGTTTTCTTTGTGAAACCATAAACATGCCTAATTCTTTGCTTCTCTATTTAAAAAATCTGTTCTTTAACTAGGTGGTGGTAGCACATACCTTTAACCTCAGCACTCAAAAGCCAGAGGTAGGTGGATCCCCGTGGATCCAGTTTGGTCTACAAAGCTAGTTCCAGGACAGCCAGGGCTACACACACACACACACACACACACACACACACACACACACACACACAAAACAAAACCATGCCTTGATGTGTGTGTGTGTTGTTTGCGCTCATGGCAGTGTGAGCATACCATAGCGTGTGTATAAAGGTCAGAGAACAGCATCTAAGAGGTTTTTTTTTTCTTTCCACCATGGATTTTGAGTCTGGAATTCAGGGTATCAAACTTGCACAACAAACATTTTTGCCAGCTAAGTCAAATCCCGAGCTGCCATTTTGAATTCTTTTTTTTTCTTTAAATATTTATTTATTATGTATACAGTGTACAGAAGAGGGCACCAGATGTCATCATAGATGGTTGTGAGCCACCATGTGGTTGCTGGGAATTGAACTCAAGTCCTCTGGAAGAACAGTCGGTGCTCTTAACCTCTGAGCCATCTCTCCAACCCGCCATTTTGAATTCTTAATAGTTTTTATTTGTGGGTTTTTGTTGGTTTTATTGTTGTTGTTGTTTTAGACAGAGTCCACTGTAGCCCTGGTTTTCCTGAAACTGGCTATGTAAACAAGGCTGGCTTCAGTCTGGCCTTAAACTCACAGAGATCTGTGTGCCTTTGCCTCCTAAATGCTGGGATTAAAAGCATGCACCCCTACACCTAGAATACTCTTCTACTCATTTGGGGTTTGAGCAGGGGTGTGGACAGGGTCTGCCAGTGACTTGTAGGAGAGCTGAGTGTGGGTTCCAGCTAATGCCCAACTGGGCAAAAGCCATTGTCCAGCAGAACCCAGGAAGGCAGCAGCCCAGCTGCAGAACAACTTCCTGAGCATCCTCTGTGTGCACAGCATGGTCCTCATACCCAGCCGAAACTCAAAGATGAAAGAAGAAAGTATTAGGCCCACCTCCGTGGAATGTCTCTTCCATTCTGCCAGCCTCTGACTCAGGTGTGCGCCTTGACTCTAGTGCCTAGTCAAAGGGCACAGACTTGGCCATTTTTCAGAAGGAAGCAGAAGTCACTGCTTCCTTTGGCAGAGATCTCACTTAGGGAGTTAAGGAGACAGCTGAGTCAGCAGTGTCTGATGATAAACCCACCGGTCCTTCTGTTTCCCCCCATGACCATCTTTGCTGCCTCTTGTGGCCTGGGATAGGTGTGACACGGTGGAGACCTGGCCTGGGGTGCTCACTGAGACATGGTGGATGTTGAAGTTGATTAACTAACAGGTTCCCCTTCCCGGGGTCATCTTGCCTGATAGCTCATGACATCATCTCTTAGACTTGATTAAATCTTTTTTTTTTTTTTAAGATTTTCTTTTTTTTTTTTTTTTTAAACTTTATTTATTTATTTGCCTTGGTGTTTGCCTGGAACTGGAACTACAGACAGTTGTTAGCTGCCATGTGGGTGCTGGGAATCGAACCCGGGTCCTCTGGAAGAGCAGACGGTGCTCTTAACCGCTGAGCTATCTCTCCAGCCCCAACTTGATTAAATCTTAGTAGTTAGCACTTTCCTTGTGTCCCTGACTCCCAGCCATGGGCCCAGACTGGGTTCACTGATGAGCAGGCCTCTCTGTCTCATCCACCCTCCGGTATATGCCAACTCTCCCCAGTATACCCGAACTTGGTCATCAGCCTCAGCACATGTGGGGACCAGCTTGGTCCTGTGGAGCCCGTCAGTGGAGGAACACAAAGCAGACCCTCTGATAGCTCCCTGAACTCTTCCTCATTTGGCACAGAAGTGGGAGAGAGGCCAAAAAAAGAGATGATTTCCTCTCAACAAACCTTTTTAAGCAGGGTAGGTAATAGGCAGGGGCTGGTTGGTCCAGTCTGGAGGTACCCTGTGGTGCTCAGCAGAGGGTGTGGGGTGCTCTGGTTTCCAGCTTCTAGAGACACCCCTCCAAGACCCCAGGGATATGCAAAGCCCTAAAATCACTGCTAGGAGAAGACAAAATCTCGGGCTTGGAGAAGCTGTAAGAATTGTTGCCATGTCCCTGACCCTTCTGGATGCATTCTGGTCCACAGAGTCCGCCCACTTCTGTTTCCTGCAAGCTGAGGCTGTCTCCTCTCCACATTCTACAGTATTCCATCACTTTCCATTCCCATCCCAGCAACTGATGTGTTTTGAAAATTGTCTTTGTGTCCCAGTCTGTCAGACTGCGAAGTGTCCTGGGTGGGTTCTGGCTTACCGTTGGGTTCTGATGGCCGTTGACTGCCTGGCGGGAGGAGTGGGGAGTGACAGCAGAAACGGGACAGGAGCACTGTCCTGGGCATGCCCACACTGTCCCCCAGCCCTTGCTCCTGCCACCTGAGCAGGCCCTGCCAGCCCTGTGCAGCCAGGAAACAAGCTCAAAGGCAAACACCTCTGGCCAGGGCCTTTGTGGGAAGGATGATGGGAGTGGCCAGCTTTGATGGGAGTCTTTCTCTCACAGAAGCCCTTGTCCTGTGTCAGGGAGCCCGGTCAGCTGTGCTGGTTGTGAGTGGAGGTCGGCTCACTTCAGACCCCACCAGGTGAGGGCGCTATGCAGTGACTCAGAAGACAGGAAAGGTTAAGGTGGGAGAACTGACTTCTTCCAAGGTGAGTGCAGGGAAAATCCAGTGTCATTTCAGCTGGTGTTTCTTGCTGGCAATGACCAATTCATCTTCCCACTAGAGTCCAAGGCTCCTAGCGGTGGCGGAAAGCAAAGGTTTAGAAACCATCACACAGTGGCTGTCTGTGGGAACTATGACCCATCTCCACTGGGCCTCAGCTCAAATCCAACAGAACTGATTTGTCCAGGAATGAGGGATGATATGCAACTTTTGAAAGCTGAAATGAGGGCTGGAGTGATGGCTCAGAGGTTAAGAGCACTGACTGTTCTTCCAGAGGACCTGAGTTCAATTCCCAGCAACCACATGGTGGCTCACAACCATCTGTGATGGCATCTGGTACTCTCTTCTGTATACTGTATACATAATAAATAAATAAATCTTTTTTTAAAAGCTGAAATGAGGACAGTCTTGGGAACACTGGGTTGTCTCGTAATAGCTGTAACCCAGCAACATTCCTCCTGCCCATCAGAGGTGTCTGGACCATAGGAAGAGAACACCTGAAGAAAGCAGATGATGCCATGGTTCAGACCCAGAGGTGTACACAGGCAGATCATCTTGAGAGTGGTGGTCTCAGGTTTCATAGAAACAACAGGACCCAGTAATGAGAGTGACCAGGACTTGGTCCCACCTCAGCTTTCCAGTGGCTAAGCAGTCTTGGATCACTGGCTTAACATCTCTGAGCCTCCCAGTCTTTTTCCTAAAATGAGGTCACATCGACTCAGCAGAGATGTCGTAGGGTGACTGTAAGATAACTCAGAAAAAATGAAATGGATTCAACTTCAACAGAACCACAGAATAATAGTGGCTCAAGTACTTCTTACTTGGATAAAGTCTGAAAATAGGGGCTGGAGAGATGGTTCAGCAGTTAAGAGCACTGACTGCTCTTCCAGAGGATCTAGATTCAATTTCTAGCACTCACATGGTGGCTAACAAGTGTCTGTAACTTTAGTTCCAGGGGACCCAGAACCCTTGGCAAAACACTAATGCACATAAAAACCAAACACAATTCTGAAAATAGATGGTCCAGGGGTGATGCAGGGGCTTTGTTTCATCCATCACTTATCCCAAAGGGTGTGGTACTTGTTTCCAAAACCCAAGATGGAAGCAGAGTCCAAGTCATCATATCCACTTTCTAGCCTGCAGATGGAAAATGAACAGAATAACTGCATGTGAGTCTAAGGGCACTTGTCAGAAGTCATACACAGCAACTCTATCCATTTGTTATAACTTTAGTCCTGGGAACACAGATAGCTGCAAGAGAATCTCTGGAAGGCACTCTTGGTTCTGAAATACCATAAACCCAGGAGAAAAATAAACTCAGGAGTGTCATCACTGTGACAGAAGCAAGGCCTGGGTAGTATAAATTCCTAGTACAAAGCCTACCTACATCAGAAGCATGCAGAGAATGCTCGCTCCTTTCCCTTTAACATTTGCTGGCCTCTCCCTGACCTAAGAAGGACAGTAGCTGTGTGCCTGAGGCTAGCACATCCCATCCCAAGTGTCCTGGAAGGTGTGTGGGGACAAGAGAGCAGAGAGACATTCCTTGATGAGTCTGGCTGCTTACAGTACCCTGAGGCTCGGTGTGTGCTATCCACAAACTTAAGGGTCATTCTGGGTCCTCAGGTGAGCATTCAGCTGTGGGGTTCCAGATGTGAAGTGTCCTCGGGAGCTGGCCAGGGCTGAGAGGAAGCTCTGGTTAGGAGACCAGGATGGTGCCCACCAGGTGCCCAGCTACACACAGTAGGCTACAGAGTGAATAGGCAGTGGGTCCCCTGGACAGAAGCCCACCTTCCTGGAGGGCCACTTTGAAGAGAAAAAAAGAGGCACAGCCATGCTGTTAGATGTCCACTGCACATGTGCATGCCACAATGGAACACGGAGGGCCAGCTTTGCCTAAGGATGTAAATCCAGGCCTGTATCTTCTAGCCAGACAGCCACTTACTATACACCTGCCTGGATCCTAGCCGGGGTAGAAATGCCTTGTACTCTGCTGAAGCCTTTGCTTCTGGCGACCAGTGTTCGGGACCCACACCATTAGATCTAACTCCTAAAAGATTTGCTCTCTCTCCCTCTGGGGCAGACCTTCTCCGGTCTTCTCTTCTCCGTGTTTCTGCCAACCCTCAAACAGCTGAGAGTCTCACTCTGTGATTCAGGGAAACCTGAAGCTACCAGGAAGGAACTCCCACAGGCCCTGGTGCCCCTGACCTGTCCCCAGTGAACAGACATGTGGCCCTCGCTCCTCTCAGGGAGGAACATGCACCCTCTCTCTGCCTGAGTCCTCGCCCCTGCCTGCCAACTATGCAAGGCTCTTCTCACCCCACCCCTCCCATCAACAGGCACACGGTTTGGGAGAGTCTACTCTTTTCCTGTAGAGCAGCAGTTCCCAACCTTCTGAAGTTGCAACCCTGCGGAAGCTGCAAAGATTATTTTTATTATTATTAACCACAAGATTATTTTTGTTGCTACTTCATAACTGTAACTTGGCTAGTGTTATGAATCACATTGCAAAAATTTTTGGAGATGGGGGTCGTGACCCACAGGTTGAGAACCCTTGCTTTATGGCCCATCCTTACCAAAGAGAAGCCTATATTTTTGGTTCTGGTTCTGGTTCTCTCCTCCTCCCTTTACCCCGGTGGCAGCCAAGATTTATCTCTGTCTTTCCACTGAACCTTGGTTCAAGAAATAGCTGAGGCTTCGGGTTCCAGGGTGGCGGTGGGAAGATCCTCCATGCTTGTCCTATGCACTGGCTCCTGGTCACCCCTCTCTATGGCCATTCCTTTCGGGTTACCCTTCTTCCCCTTCTCTGGTTCCTGGGCCTCTGCTGCCTTCTCTCCTCTGTCCTGACCCTGGGCTCCGGAGCCTACGGCTCGTTCCCTGCCTCTTCTCTGGCAGCATCAATGTTGCCTTGCCAACTCCATCTGATCACATTTCTCTACACCTGGAACACCCAGGTTTCAAGAACTCACCCTGACCCTAGACTTGTTCAATAAACAGGTGGCCCAGCCTTTTTTTTCCTGAGCTGCCTAAAGGCCATCTGGAAATGGACACGTCCAAACGTGAATTCTGGCTGGCTTCCTCGCAGCAATTAATTGTGGTACCCTCCTTTTTCTCACAGCCTACCAAAAGATTTTTTTTTAATTAATCAGAAAATCCTAGGGCTTGGGAGATAGCTCAGTCAATAAAATGTTTGCCTTGCAAGCATGCCCACCTGAGTTCAGTTCTAAGATTCCGCATGCTACAACCACAGAGCCAGGAGGGAGGTGGAGATGGGTGAATCCCCCGGGCTCATTGGCCAGCCATGGCTCCTAGCCTCTTTGATGAACTCGATAGAGAGACCCTATCTGGGAAGACAAGGTGGATGCTTTCTGAGGCGCAACTCCTGAGGTCCCCTATGCCCTCCACATGCACACTGACCCCATAAACCTACATTTCTGCTCCTAGAAGACAACTAAGAGTCTGGACCCCATCCCAGCTCCTGCTAGGTCTATACACTGTCCATCCTCTGCAGTTATTGCGACCCCCCACCCCAGTCCTCAAATATCTCTAGTATCTTCTCATAGAAACAGAAAAGCAGTTTCCTACCACGCTCTCCATGACCTGGTCTCCTTCTTCTCTTCAGTTCCCATGAGTCGCCCCTCCCCTCCATCCACATGGACACCAGTCACCCCTACCATACCCTTCCCTCCGGTCATCTGCTTCAGTGTTTTCCTAAATGGCTGTTTCTTTTCCTCCCGAGTGTCAGGTGCTTTTCATCTGCCTCCGGCCACCACCAAATCCCTTCAGTGAGGGCAGAGGTATATCTACTATACCAGCATTGTGGCTACACTGGGCACCAAGGAATCACTCACAAGCCTGAATAAAGGAAGAGGCAATGACTCCTCCACCCTGGGAGGGAAGTAACTCTTCCCACCTTGGGTGAGCTGCAGGAAAGGAGAATCCGAGTGGCCTGCGGGGCAGCAAGTGCTTGTCAGCACCAAGCCGTCTCTCCAGGCCCTGAATGTGTCTTTTACCCAAGTATGATGCTATCACATCAAGCATTGCTCCAAATTTTGAAAAATACACTGTCGGGGCTGGAGAGATGGCCCAGCGGTTAAGAGCACAGGCTGCTCTTCCGGAGGACCCGGGTTCGATTCCCAGACCCACATGGCAGCTAACAACTGTCTGTAGTTCCTGTTCCAGGCAAACACCAAGATAAATAAATAAAGTTTAAAAAAAAAAAAAAAAAGAAAAATACACTGTCTTAAAAAAAAATTACCAGGGCTGGAGAGATGGCTCAGTGGTTGAGAGTACTGGCTGCTCTTCCAGAGGACCTGGGTTCAATTCCCAGCACACATGGCAGCTCACATCTATATAACTCCAGTTCCAAGAGATCTGGCACCCTCACACAGACATACATGCAGACAAACACCAATTAACATAAAAATAAGTACATCTTTAAAAAATGACCTTCACTATATATCACCACTACCTCATCAGAGGCTGTCGGACTAACTGCAGTAACACAAGTTTCCTCAAATTCTGATGATTTTTCACTTGGAAGCTTGAATTTTGTCATTACCAAGAGGTGCTATCAATTTGCCTGGAAACATGCCAGATGCACTTTTACTCATTTCTGGGTAAATGTCTGTCAGAACCGAGTCCTTACTTGTGTAATTCAGCTGGCAGGATTGCCTCTAAGCGGTAATGATGCTCTGTGAAAAGAATGACCAGTTCAGCTCACACTCTAAACAACCACGTGGACACTTTTCCTGAACACAGTTGTCATAGCATGGCCTCTGTGGCAAAAGTGCTTTGTGGCACTTCCCATGCTGTCACAAAGAACATGCAAGCGATCTCTGAAGCTGCGGGTAGCTCAGTGGTAGAGCAAGGTTTTTGATAATGTGCAAGGAAGGCTTCAGGGTCCTTTGTGACAACAGGCAGGTGTGTACGTATGTGTGTGTGTGTGTGTGTGTGTGCGCGCGTGTGCGTGCGTGTGTGTACATGCATAGATAGATAAATAGATAGATAGACAGACAGACAGACAGACAGATAGATAGATAGATAGATAGATAGATAGATGGACAGACAGATAAAGATAGGCAGGCAGGCAGGCAGACAGACAGACAGTCAGACAGACAGACATGTATCAATGACAGGCATTGAAAGAACAATTAAACCAAAAGAAAAAGGAAGGGGTTGCAAATCACTCGGTGACTTCTTGCAGTTGGAGATAAACCAGCGACAGAGTGACATAGAGTGACTCAGGCAAACAATGTTCTCTTTTTGTAGTTTTTGTTTTTGAGACAAAGTTTCTCTGTGTATCCTTTGCTGACCTGTAACTCACTCAATAGACCAGGCTGGTCTCGAACTCAGAGATCTACCTGCCTCTGCATCCTGAATGCCACATTAAAGGTGTGTGCCACCACCACATGGACTGTTTGTTTGTTTTCCCAAAGGGTTTTACTATGTAGCCAACGCTAGCTTCAGACTTAACCATTTTCCTATTTCAGCTTCCCTCCTGGATGTGGGGATTACAGACCTGCATTGCCATGTCTCTCTAAGTGATGCTTTCCTGTGGTTATGAAAAGAATCTGTGCACTGGTTATACGACCTCCTGCCACCAAGGCTGGCTACTTGAGTTTGATCCCTGGAATCTACATGATGGAGGGAGGAAACTGATTCCTCTGACCTCCACATGAGTGTTATGGCACGTACATGCTTGGGCACAAATACAATCACAGATAAAAACAAAAAAAGAACTTTTTTTTTTTCAAAGCCTGAGTCTTGCAGATACTCTGCACTGTCTGGGATGTGTGTGTGTGTACTGGGCATGGTTCATACACTTTGCAAGGCCAAGCACACCCATATAAAGCACACACACACACACACACACACACACACACATCATGCTACATCCTCACCATTCATTTCTGGAATGTTTCCATCTAGCCAAACTGAAGCTCTGTGCCCCTAGACAGTAAATTCCCACCCTGCTCCTGGGCCCTTGGGAACTATTGTTCTGCATGCTGGGTACCTCATACAGGAAGAGTCTGTCCTTCTGCGGCTGTCTCATTTCACTCAGCCTGATATCCTAAAGGTTCATCCACACTGTGCCTTTATGGTAGGATTCTCTTCTTTTTTAAAGATGAAGAACGTTGCATTGTGTGTGCCCCTTTCCTTACCTGCTCATCTGGCTTGCTCCCACTCTTTGCCTAAGGTGAAGGGCACCATGAACATGTGTTAAAGGCTCTGCTTCTGGTGTGTGTGTGTGTGTTTTCACTCACAGTGGTTGCTGGATGTTTTTGCATTTATCATTTTGTGCATGTCTGTGGGCATATGTGTACTATTGTGCACATGTAGAGGTCAGAGGACCACTCACTGTAAGCAATTCTTTTCTTCCACCGTGTGGATCCTGAGAATTTAACTCATGCTGGAAAGCCTGGTGGCAAGCATCTTTATTCACTGAGCCATGTCAATAGCCCTCACAATCTTTTTTTTTTTTTAAATTAAAACTTTATTTATTTATTTGCCTTCGTGTTTGCCTGGAACTGGAACTACAGACAGTTGTTAGCTGCCATGTGGGTGCTGGGAATTGAACCCGGGTCCTCTGGAAGAGCATACGGTGCTCTTAACTGATGAGCCATCTCTCCAGCCCCCCCCCACACACAATCTTTTTTATTTTGGAGAATATAATTATTTTTCTTAAAGTATGTTGTTATACTGATGACTATGCTTGATCTTAAATTGTAATTTTAATTCATAATAATACCAACTACTGTATATATAAGCCCAATAATCATGGTTCACTGGGCTTTCTCCAAAGTTTTAGGTGTGAAAGAGGCCCTAAAACCAAAATCTAAGAACCAGTTCTAGCCTTTGCTTTTATTATTGCAGTTACCAGTATCCAGCAGCAGAGGGCGGCATAGGCAGGCAAATGCAGGCCCTTGCTTTCAACAGAAAAAGTATACACACCAGCTGAAAGTGACCTATGCCCTATACAAGACTCTGAAGTAAATCTGACAAGAAATCCATGGTCCAGAGGTTAACAGCCCTACAATTGAGAGCAATGAGGACAAAGTCACTGGTTCTGACTAGCAGTCAAAGGTGCTAGTAAAGGGTCAGACACGATGGAGTCAGGATCCCCAGTCTTGAGAGACTACAGTGTCAAAGAAGAACCTTTCCAGGTAATGTGTTCAGAAACCTAGGAGAAGAGAGAGCCGGCTATCATTCTTCATTAACATGACTCAGACTTGGCCAAAGCTACCCGACCCTGTCCCAAGCCACAAGGGGCCACACAGACCTTCTTCACTGGCCCTGTGCCTCTATGGTCCTCCATTCTTGAGTTATCTCCTCCCCAGCCCCAAGGCACTTCTCTTCCCAGTGACAGACTGGCCTCCTGCCCCTGTCCTCTGCTGCACCATCCAGCTTTCAGTCCCCTCCCCTGGCTCCACTCCAACATGGGGTCCTTTGCCGGCTGCCCTAGAAAGGGCTGACCTGTCACCAAGGATGCTTCTCCTTGTTCTTTCATATTTATCCGCATACTGCTCTCCCACCATCCATGGTTTCAGATAGCCACAGAGCATTTCATTCCTGGACCTTCCTGTTTTAGTTACTTTTCTTTTGCAGTGAAGAGACATCATGTCTAAGGGAACTTATAAAAGAAAGCATTTTATTGGGAGTTTTCTTACAATTTCAAAGGGTAAGTCCATGACATCCCAGGGGGAAGCATGATGGCAGGCAGGCATGGTGCTAGAGCAGTAGCTGAGGGCTTACATCTGATCTGCAAATTGTAGGCAGAGTGTGCTAGACTGGAGTGTGCTTTTGAAACCTCATAGTCTACCCTTCTGACACACCTCCACCATCCAACAAGGCTACACCTCCTAATCCTTCTCAAACAGTTCCACCAACATACAAGTATTAGAGCCTATGGAACTCATACTCATTCAACCCCACACACCAACCTCTCAGCAGGCCTTTTTTTTTTTTGTTTACTTCTACTTTGGTTTCAGGAAGCTGAGGCTGAGAATAGAGCTTAGATTCTTACAATACCTGGACCCTCCATAGCCACTGCCCCCCAAATTCAATAAATGGAGTCATAAAGTTTTCTTGCTGTATGGCTCCAGTTTATACAGGCCTAGTTTATACAGATTGTACCTGCAGGGCCACAGGAGACATGGAAGGCTAGGGAGGTGAAGGGCCAGCAGCCTGGAGCCCTGAGAGCCCCATGCTGTGTGTAGATGAAGAAACAGGGACCATCCAAGGCAAGCTTCCTCAGAATGAAACCCACAGTCAACCCTGACATTCCAAAGCCCACCAGCCCCTCCCATTTCATTTTAGCTATCGGGCACTTATGTGTGGCTCACCACATATCAACACAACCCAAAGGTATAAGAAAAACAAACTTACTTGATCCCTTGAAACATCCTATACGTCAAGTCCTACCTTACAGATGAAGAAACTGAGGGACAGAGAGATCACAGAGCTAATGCAGGCAGATTTGGGGTGCCAGATCCAGCCACGTGGCTCCTGAGTCTATGCGTCAACTGCAGCCTCAGTGTAGCACGAACTCTGATTGTAATGAAAGATTTTTAGAGCCAGACATTGGGGAAAGGCTGAAATATCAGAGAGAGGAAACACCACAGTCAAATCTCACCCAGCTGTCTTCCAGTTTCCTCAGCCTCGCTCCTGGTCTCAGCCTTAAATATCCTTCTCGCCCAGCTGTATCCCATCCAGGTTGGGATTAAAGGTGGGAACTACTCTATTTGGTAGTCAGCCTTGAACTCAGAAACACAGAAAGAGCTCTGTCTCTGGAGTTATGAGATTAAAGGCATTGGTCACCATTCCCAGGCTTTCCCTGTGCTGGGATTAAAGGTGTGTGCTGTTGAAGCCCAGCTGTTTGGCCTTGTACTCAAAGATCAAGAACTCCTTGATCTATGTCTGTCTGGTTTTTGACTGTGGGTTGATCTCTTGATATTCCAGGTTTTATTAAATATGTCACATATCACCACACCTCAGTCCCCCCATCTTTCCTTAGTCCTGTTTCACAAATGAATGGCCTTTCTCACCCATCACTCGACAGTTCCCGTGTTCACATTTTTGTGACCAGTGTCCCCTGGTTACCTCAAGTAATCTGTAGAGTCTGAGGTCCGGTGTGCCACCTGCTTTGGTTGCTGTGACAAACACCTTACAGGAACACTGGAAGGAAGAAAGGAAGGAAGGAAGGAAGGAAGGAAGGAAGGAAGGAAGGAAGGGCTTATTTGGGCTCATCCTGTGAGGGCTCAGCCCATCATGGCAGGAAAGTCACGGAAGCAGGGTCATAGGGACAGCTGGTCACATAACAGTGACAGTCAGGATGAGGAGTGATGAAGGGTGGTCCTTGGACTGCCTCCTTCACTGTCTTCAAACTGTCACCCCAGTTTATAAGATGGCTCTGCCCACATTTAGGATGGGGCTTCTCACTTTGATTAATCCAATAGAGAAATCCCTCCCAGATGTGCCCAGGGGCTTGTTTCCTAGGTGACTGTAGATCTAGTCAGGTTGACAGACAATGTTAACCATTACAGGTACCCAGCTCTCATGCTCTCTCTGTGGTGATGCTGTGGCCCCAGCCAGCTAAGTGGGAAGTCCTGTATTCATAGAGAATGTGACACATAGGTCCATGCAGATAGACCAAGGGCTAGAGGGTGTCACTCTCCCAGCCTGGGTTCCATTATGTGGCGTATAACTTGGTCTAGTTTAGGAAACACAGAGGAGTAGAGAGTGAGAGAATGAAACATACTACCTCAGGTGCGATGTGTGTGGGGGATCATGTTCTATCCCTTGTCCTTAGAAGCCCAGAATCAGATGGAGAAACTGACTCACCACCAGTTCTAACCCATGGGCATATATTACAAGAGAGAAGCAAGAGCCTTCAGGGCGTATGGTATGACATGATGCTGTCCACTGAAATAACTGGGGAGGCTTCTTGGAGAAGTCAGCCTGTACACTAGGTTTTAAGGGATGGGACATTCATTCCCTGGTGGGAAGGGGCACATGCAGGAACTGTGGGCTGGTGGAATCAAAGACCAAGGAGTGAAAGCATCAAGAATGTGCCTGTGTGATGAGCTCAGCTGAGCCCACTAACCCCACTAAACAGTGAGCTGCATGGGGGCAGGAAAAGATCACTGCCTGCAGAGCATCAGTGGCCCCCCACACCATCCAGCACTATACCCACTCATCACACATAGAGATTATCTATCGGAGAAGCTTTATACAACAAGGTAGCTCACTTAGAAAAAGAATGCAAAGTGACTGATAACTGTCAGCCTGCAAGTGAGTGTCCATCTGGGTGAGAACACAGAGTGCTCAATGCTCGTACACTTCTGTGAATCTCTCTGGCTGAATGCACAAGGTTTTCAGGAGCAGTCTGGCACACAGAAGGCCTCTGTTCCCTGTCAGCCTCCAGGCATGAGTTCCAAGTCAGTCCATGCATTGACATCCCCCTCAGACTGGCCACTGCCAACCATACCACAGTCACACTATGGCCTCCCTACACAAAAGGCCAGATTGCCCAGATCAGAAGACCCCTTCTCCTCCAGAGGGGCAACCAGAGGACAAATGTGGGTGTCTGAGACCTGAGTGCTGGTCACCGCTCAGTGACCTTGAGAGGGCCTCAGGAGTCACTCAATGAGGCTGGGTTCTGAAAAGGTTTTTTTCTTTTTGACATTTTGTTCATCTGACCCCGTGAGGAGGCTGTCCCAACAGGGGCATCCAGACAGCTCTACTCTGAGAACCTCATTCATTTGTCTCTTTGAGCTGAGGTCTCTCAAGGGCCACCAGGCATCGGCTGCACCATGGTGGGCGGGGACATACATCCACAGAGTAGCTCCCAGCCATGACGGGTGAGGGAAATGAAGCACAGACGTGCCTAAAGAATCTTCCAGGCAAGTGAACCAGACCAAAGGCTGCCTCGGAGTTCAGAAAGGCATCTCAGAGAAGGTGACATTTGTTACTCAATTATTGTGTGTCAGGCTGGGCTCTGAGACACTGCAGTAAAGAAATCCAGTGAGTGCTGGGTCTCTATCTCTTATCTTCAGCTAAACAGGGAAGCAGGAATAAACTCAAGGTGGGGTGCGTGACAGCCCAGGAAGATCATAAGAGCAGCTGCTTAGAGGAACTGTGGAGACAATGTAGCTCACGTGTTCTTCAGTCTGGGAGAAGTGTGACATAGAAGCAGAGAAAAGAGGTAGCAAGGCAAGGCAGCTGGGTACAGGTTAAAAAAGAAGGGCTACGATAACGAGCTAGACGCTCAGGGCTTCATGGTGCTGCTACCTCAAAGCTGAAGAAAGATCTTAGTACCATTACCAATCCAGCACGGATGGTTTTAGTCCTGAGGCAGACCCTCATCTCTTGAGCTGTTTTAAGGACACTTGTTTTCCTACAGAACTCGGTCAAGTTGAAATGCACTGAAGACATCTAATGGTTCTCCTTTCATAAGATCCCACTCCAGGCTCCCCTGGACATCCTTCAGCATCATCTGGCTGGTACTGGTTCTTTGGATGAGTTCAAACTCCCCATTTCTTGCCTCTCTGGAGAGGCATTGACTCTTTTTGAGAGCATAGCTCTCTCCCGCAGCCAGAATTTCTCAAGGAGCACAGTCCACTCCTATTAACTTGCTAACTCATTTTGACCTCTGCATGCCTGTCACCTTCTGGGAAGCTTCCACTAACCAACAGATCCTGAAAGGCCAAAGTCCCTTCTGCCAGGAATGTCAGTCCTTCCAACTTCTAAGCCCACTGCTCATCTGGTTTCTCACTCATTTCCAGGTCAAGCTACACCATCTCTTGCTTATTTACTACGGTTATCATTATGTTTTGTGAAACAGGTTCCCATGCAGCCCACACTGGTTTTGAATTCACTATGTAGTTGAGGATGACCTTGAACAGGTTGAGCATCACCATAGGAAGCTAAAGACACCTTTCAAAGCAAGTCTAGTCCAGAAATGTCACAGAAACGGTGGGTAGAATCCTAGACCAGCAACGGCAACCTGGAGTTACATCACATGGCTCTTCAGTCTTGATTCGCAGCAGTGACTCCATGGATAAGGCGTGAGGCTTACAGATGATGTGCTGCCTCATCCTAGGGTTCCCAGGCTAATTAATGACATATGCCTTGCCCGTGCGCACTCGCATCATTCATTCATATACAAAACCCCTTCACGCCTGCTCAGTGCCCGGGACGGGGCGCTGGCGCCTCAAAGACAGGGCGGGGGCGGGGAAGCCGGTGCACAGCCAACAAACGTCACGATTCGAGGTGAGTTGTCCTTACATACCTCTGCTCTTATTTTTGAAACTAATAACGATACCCCTCCCTGTGCCGCCGAACGCTGAGAATGGGGAAGTGTGGAAAACAGATCTGCTCTTTATTTTTAAAAACTTCTTTTGCACCGCTTCCTAAAATCTGAACCTTCCACTGCTCTCAAAAGCAGCTCTGTACAAGGAGCCCTAGCAGCTAGGAGGAGCCAGAGGCTGGCAGCTTCACGCCACGCCCCAGGCTCCACTACCCAGTCCCAACTTCGCCTCCTCCGTGGCTCGCTCTCGCGGGTCGCAGTCAACACAGGCTCCTTCCTCCTCCATGCTGATCCACACCTGCTACTCCGCTGCTGCCCACCGTATTCATTGTCTTCCTCCAGCCGCACCGGTTCATGCTCTTCAGAGTTCACTCTCCCATTGGCTCTCGCTGACCAACCGCGCGGGGACCCGCCTAGCTGAGTCCCACAAGCCCCGCCTTTGCCCGCGGCCAGGCTAGAGGCGGGGTCTCTGCTGCCCCCACCCTTTGGGGGGCGGAGCCAGGCTCGCGAGCGCTCGGGCGCTGTCTCGGCGGGGCTCGGCTCGGCTCGGCTCGGTCTGCAGCTCGGGTGGGGGTGGGCAGCTAGGGTGACAGCGACGGTGGCAGAGGCTGCGGCGCCGGGCTGAGCAAGCGGCGAGCGCACAGCGGGGAAGAGGAGGAAGTGGAGCGGTGGCGAGGAGCTCCGAAGTCCGCCGCCGGGCTAGGTCCGAGCAGATTTGCAGAGCGAACCGTGTCGGGACCTGGGAAGACTTTGCCGTGCTCCGGCCGCTGGCGCCCCGCCTGCCCTGCCCTGCCCTACCCTGCTGGTCCGAGCTCGGTGTTCGGCGCCTGGACTTTCCCAGCTCGGTGGTCCGCAGCTGCTTCATCTGGAGCTCCGAGGCAGGACGCGCCCGGCCCCATCATACCGACTCATCGGTGCCCGTGTGCTCTCCGCCCCCGGGTCGGAGCAAGGTGGCCCCAGCACCCGGACCTGAGTGTAGAGGAGCCGGGACGCCCACCGGCCTCTGTCTGCCGGAGAACCAAACCTTCAGCTGCCTTGGACTGGACTGCTCCGGACTTGAAACTGTACTGGCGCCACCTGGGTCCAGCGCACCGTAAGGGGTCCCAAGCAGGCAGGAACATCAAACTGAACCCTTGGGCTGGTGCTGCGAGCCGAAGCTGCCACCTTCCTGAACCCTAGGCTAAGGACTTGGGAGTGCTTGCACCAAAGAGAACACGGGCTTCTTCTGCCCCAGTCTCCAGCGAGCCGAGCTTGCAGGTGAGAGCCCGAATGCGCGGCGGGAGCGGTCCTGGGCGCCTAATGGCAAGGCCAGTGTCAGTGGAGGGCGTGGAGGGGACACCCGCAGAGTCAACTATTTAGGAGAGGGCGCGCAGAAAAGATAGTGGAGAGAAACCGGCACTTATTAAGAGTGCCCATTGTGTGCAGGTCCGAGCCCCGCCCTTCCACAAATCGTTCCTTATCCCAAGCTCTGTGCTATCCCTCCCTGAGATAAATAATAATAATAATAATAATAATAATAATAATAAAAAGCCTATGGAGATTGTTCTCGATTCGGACCGCCTGAGAAACTGAGGCGGACAGGGCTGAGGTCGCTGTCTGTGCGGAGGATTAGACGGGGGAGAAAGGAGATGGTAAAGAGAGAAGGAGCAAAGAGGGAGGGGAGAAGAAAGGAAATAGCTCGTTAGCAAGAGAGATTGGCAAGATGGGGGCCACAGGGGCATCCAAAATCTAAGCAGTGATCTTGAAGCTGAAGAGATACTTCTTACCAGCGACTCTTGGATCATGGACATGCCACCTGCCGGGAAAAGTGACCCAGGTTGAGAGCAGAGTTGGAAAGCTTCCCAGTTCCAAAAGCTCTCCTCCGGGGGTCCAGGTTGGAGGAATTTAGGATCCCTAAGTTACTGAAGTATTCTAACCATGTTAGTCCCCAAGCCACAGCCATGTGGAAACTGGATTTGTTGTCCCTTCTTGACATTAGTAATGGGGACACTAAAGATTGGGGGAAGCACAGTTGCCCCAGGCTCTAAAGCCAGTGAGTGAGTATATGAGCCAGAAGAGGACCTAAAAAGATTTCCAAACGTCCATCAAGAGTCCTCTCCACTTCCCACCTCATACCTTCGGTTTTGTGGCTGGGATTTCCCCAGTCCTGGTATGAGGTTGGGGTGACCATGTATGGGGCTACAGTGAGCATGTGTGGTTGGAGCTGGAGTTCCGATCAAGGCCTGACCTCAGTCTCTATTACTACAGAGGAACCTGCAAGACCCTTCTGGCCCAGGAGAGAAAGTCTCCAGCAGGTTAGGGCTGCTAGGTCTGGGGATAGAGCCCAGCTATGCTGGTACCTCTCACTACCTGTGGATCTGTGTAGCAGAGGGGTATTGTGAAAGAGCATTTGGCACAGACTGTAGGCTCTTGTTCTGGTTGGGGAGGGGGAGGCATATGGCCTTGGTCTGGGCACTGTGTGGCCTTGGCTGGGACTACTTAACCTTTGTTGTGCTGAACTCCTTGGAGTCTGGGGAAATTACCTTGGAAAGCCCCTGGGAGATGGAGCAGGGTCTTAAAGACTAGAGGCCTGTTCCTGGGGTTGGAGGGGTTCAGGGAGTCTAGAACATAAGTAAGGGGCTTGGGATTCCCCCTCCCCCACCTCTGCCGGGGGATTCAGATCCTCATAATAATCTTTGCATCTAAACAGAGCACTCCTTTGATGAACTAATTTCATACCTGTGATCTCATTTCACTGGGTGCTGGAAAAAAACACGCTGGGAACCTCAGGTGAGGCAGAACAGAGTTGGGGGGAAGCCTTCTTCTGACGTCACACCTGTGAAGTGGAGCCAAAACACTGTTACCAGCTCAGATCCCATAGACAAACCGTTGAGTTCTAAGGAGTTGGTGAAGCTTGCCCAAGATGGACTTGTTATTTGGGGCTACCCTGTGTGGGAAACTGAGGTTCAGAGGGATAAAACTGTTGACCAAGGCCTGCTGAGTTTGCTTCAGGAACTTTTTGAACGGTCAACAGACTGCCTAGTGCTGTAGAAATTACTCAGATGGGCTAAGGGGCAGACTGGAGGCTAAGTGACCAGTGGTCAGTGCTGTGCTGATAAACCTACCCTGCCTCCTGACCACGGGGCAGCCATGTCACTCTCTGAGACCTCCGCTTTTCTGTGAGAGTGGGGCGGCTCTTCTATCAAAATGAAGTGAGCTACAGATACACGCCGTGCCTGGCTACCATCCGTTTCCTTCCCTGTGGAGAAAGGAAACAATTTCTGACCAAGAAATCTGGAAAATCCTCACACAGGTGGCTTGCAGGTCAAAACACTTGAACTTGCTTAGCTGGACCTTCGTGGGCCAGACACCCTGTACTACCTTCTCTAGCCACAAAGCCTCCTAGAGTCTGTTTGGGGACACTGGTAAGGGGCTCTGGATTCTAACAGTCCTCACACTCATGGCGGCTTCCTGTGGGGCAGGAGCTGGTGTCCATTCTCTTTGGCCCATTGTCTGGCTTCCCTAAGCACGGGGTGCAGTGAATAATTTATCATTCCCTTTACTGGGAGGCGGGCTAGGGAAATAGCTGCACTTTGCTGTGCTTTCGCCCCACCAGAGGAGGCCAGTGGCTCCCGATTGTGCCTCAGTCCTGGCCATGCTGAGCGAGTGTGTGTGTGTGTGTGTGTGTGTGTGTGTGTGTGTGTGTGTGTAGGAAGGAATATGGAGGACCTACTATCCTCCCACTCTGTCTCCTGCTGGGGTAGGGAGCTACCTATAGGAACTAAGGTAGCTGAACTAGGATCCAGCTTCGGGCCTAAGGGCAGGGGAGAGTGTCCAGGGAGGTCCTCGGGGAATCCTGCTTGTGCCTTCTGTCCAGAGTCTGGAGGCCTGACCATACATGGCTGCTATTTCTCCCCTCTGTAAAATTAGCATCGTGAGTCTCACTTCTCAAGTTCCTTATGGGTGACCGTAGGGTCATGTAAGTAAAACACTGGGCAGCGATGGAAATCGGTAAGGAGTGCTTCACTGTGAACACAGGGGAGTGAGCTGCTGTGTGATGGGAATGGCATGGTATGGAAGGTGGAGGAGTCGGGGAGAATTTTGGAGCAGGAATACTGGGGTAGTGATTCAGAATCAGAGCTGAGCAGTCAGGTAGGGGAGGAGTGGAGGCAGGTTAGAACCTCGCTGGGCAGTGGGTACCAAGCCTTGGGTGTGGCTTTTACCAGCTATAGCCACAAATGGGGCCTCAGGTTCTTTGATCATTAATTAGTGTTTGACACACCACATGTGACCACCAAGCTACCCTTTCGCTTGTGGGATAGCCTGGGCCACATCTCTGCCCCATATCTGCATACTTCTCTATCTGCTTCGGCCAAATTTGAGTCATAAAACAGGTCCCCAAATGTTTCTGGGTTGTCCAACCCTCTGGGATGCACCCTGTAAATGTTTAATACTTCATCATAAACATGTACCGATAAAAGTAGTAATATTCTCCAGCTTAGGAAATGCGTGCACACACTTAATTTTACTATGGTGATGTTAGCAATAGCTAATGCCCTTCAATACTCAAGATGGGCTGCACGCTGTGCTGAGCACTTCAGATACTATTCATCATGGGAACTTGTAAAAAAAAAAAAAAAAAATGGCAGTTTTTGCCGAGAGACCGAAGCTCAGAGAGGTGCTCCGTCTTATCCAAATACAGCTAAACACCAGGGAACAGGGAATCAGGCTGCATCTGTTTCCGCTGGAAATCTTTGCACCTCTCTGTCACTGAAGGGACATTTAGCCAGCTTTTAGGAAATGTTCTATGCCCTCAACCCCACCCAGTACCTCGAAAGCATTTTTTGAATGTGATGAGACTAGACTCAAGCCTTTTTACCTAGGCCAGTGTATGGCAGTACTGGACTGAGTGTAGGGCCCAGAAAGGACCCCCTGGTCCTGGGCTCTGCAGGCTGGCAGAGTATATTGCCTGCAGTGAGTCAACCCCTCTGTGTCTTCTTTCGTGTTCCAGAACCCATTGTCTCCAGTCTTCTGCAGTGTCCTTCATGACCCTGCCTGGAGGAAGAGGTCATGGTACAGGGCCAGAGGATGTTGGTGGGACGTGGTGGGACAGGCAGCTGTGATTTTGGCCTAGCTGATATCTGGGCCAGGAGCATTGTGGTCATTTGAAGGAAGGTGGTGGCCTGGGCTGCAGGCAGCATGGTCATTAGCTATGATTGGGAGTTGGCGGGGCTAGGCCAGGTTGGCAGGACTAGAGGCCAGCTGGCCAGGCTACTGTGGGGTCATTGGCAGGGCAGTTGGCTTCTCCTTGCTTTGCTGCCTGTAGGGTGCCAGGGCTTTATGGGCCATGGCTTGCCTGATGCTCAGTTGTGGTCAGGGGAGGATTGGTAGAGTCCTTCCAGGCCTGGAGATCCCTCTACCCCAAAGCCCTTGGGACTGACTCCTCTCGAGCAGGTAGAGTCCAGCCCTCCTCTGTTGCTGGCCTCAGGCCCCTGTTTACCTAACTAGCCTGGGGGAAGAGATGGATCTGTCTTCTGACTCCTGAGTGCTCAGCAATGTGTTTGGCACAAGGCAGGAGTCTTGTTTTCTTACCTATAAGATGAGCTGATAATAGCAATGTGTGAGACTTAGTGAGATGCAGACAGAGTACATACTGAGGTCTCTCTAGCACAGCGGAAGGTACTCACTCGGTCAGTGAATCCCCTTGCCTTTCCCACTTTGGCCTCATGAATGAATGACTCTGGAAGAAGCTAGCTGAAGAGCCCAGTGACTGGATCCAGGGCATGGCAGTCACTTTGTGGAGGCTTTTGGGAGAATATAGATGGGAGATGCTGCTTCCCATCTTCCGGTGTGAGCATGAGCAGACAGATGTTGACTGGGAGGGACCTTGAGCTGGGCTTGGGGCAGTAGAAGGATGAAATGTCTGGGGACTTGGGTGTCTCTTTTCAAATCCTGTGTGGCAGCAATGATCCAACCGAGACAAGCCGTTGGGATCCAGCCAATACATGCTGAACAAGTATGAACCCTTCCCCCATCCCCCATCCACCGACAAGTGACACCATTGGAGATTGTGGACTGTGGGGGAAGCATACTAACCACAGGTAAACACATGGGTGCCAAAATTCCAAGCTGAGAAGTAGTTTCCTGAGGCTGGGCTGGTTGCACTCACATGGATGCGGCAAGTCACCTCATCTGTAAAATGGGGCTCATTACATCACCTCCTTCCCAGGGCTATTATGAGGATGACATAGATTCTATACATAAAGTGCTCAAAAGGCCCAGCACAGCCTGGAGATTGGCTCAGAGGTAGAGCACTTCCTGAATATGCACAGGGCCCTAGGTTCAATCACTAGCACGGGCATGCACACACAAAGCCACAGCAACATGGTACACTGTGCCACCAGTACTAAGCAGGTTGCTGAGAGAGAACAGGTGCTCAAGGAAAGTGCTAGAATGGATCCCAGGCAAAGGGCAATTGCTCTGCAGTGTGGATGAACAGTCTGGTAGGGAGAGGAGGCAATGACAATGCAGAATGTAGGTAGGTTGGGACTGGGTGCCCAGAGAAGCATCAGGGAAGGCTTCCTGGAGGTGGTGCTTCTGAGCTGGGCTTATGTCTTCCTTCCTAAGGGTAGCCAGGACCTCTAGCATCTGCAGGTAGTCTTCACTCCATCCCTTGCCACGTCTCCATCCACAACAGGAGGGCTAAAAGGCAGATAGGGAGAAAGTATAGGGAGCATGCCTAAGAGGCCTAGCCTTTTCTAGGCTGGGGGCCAGGTTCACAGGCCTGCTTAGAGTCCTTTTATCTTCTGGCTCCAAAAGTAGCCAGTCACAGTGAGCGTCCCTGGCTTTCACTCTATAGATGTCCAGCTTGTGAATGAGTGGACTCTGGTGGCCCAGGACTCTAATCCCAGCTCTCTGAGAGGCAGAGGCAGGCATATCCCTGTGAGTTCAAGGCCAGTCTGGTCTATATAATGAGTTCCAGGACAGCTGGAGCTCTGGAGAGAGACCCTGTCCCAATAAAGAAGAACAAAACGAAAGAAGAAGAAAAAAAAGTGCCCCCCCAAACCATCTCACCCTCCCAGCCAAGAGGCTCAAAGGGAAAATTCTTTTACATTAAAGGACTCAGGACCCCTGCCCCAAGAGTCTGAAAGAAAGTCACCTAGAGGTACACCCTGAGGTCAGGGCACCCTGTGCTTGCCTTTCTTAGGATTGACTGTGAAGGTTGATGGTACTCTGCCCTCTGGAATTAGAGAATTAAATCCCTTTGTAAAGAGGTTCTTGAGGTTCTTGAGGTAGGTGTCGCTGCAGTAGCTCCTGGCCTTTCTTCTGAGAATGTCTCTGCAGCTTTGGGAAGGCCTGAGCTATTCCTGAGGCAAGAGTTGGCTTCAGTTATCAGAGTTTCAGGATGTTTCAGTATGAGGCATCTGAGACCTGCCTGTGGTCTCCACATATTGCCTGAGCATCCCACAAGGCTGCCCATTGGAGGAGCAGTTTCTAGGGCTAGAGAGATGGCTCAGAGGTTAAGAGAAGCAGCCTCTGGCCACACTGCTGACTTGGGGCTTCTCTGAGCAGAGATGTGTCAGGTGGGAAGAGTCTTATCTGACAGGCTTTGCTTCCCTGGTGCCTTTTTACGGCTTTGGTTTCCGCATCTGAAGAATGGAGGTAGAAACAATCCTTATTTAAGATGAGACCGTGCATGGAATGTGCATACCTGACCTGTCACATCCCCAGTATACAGTGAAAGGTGGAAACAGCAGCAGAGCCTAGCTAGACTCAGTCCCGGGATTCTCTGTCTCAGCCACCTGCTTGTACCAGGTTTTTGGGGTCAGGGCTGGGTGGAGAAGGGTAGGTACATAGACTTGCCATTGTCTTTTTTTAAAATTTGTATTTATTTATCTTATGTATACAGGTGTTTTTTTGTCTGCTTGTATGTCTGTGTATCACATGCACACGTAGTCTCAGAGGCCAGAAGAGGGTGTCAGGTCTCCCTGGAACTGGAGTTACTAACAGGTGTGAGATGCTGCCATGTAGTTGCTGGGACTTGAACCCTGATCCTCTGAAAGAGCAGCCAGTGCTCTGAAGCACTGAGTCATCTCTGTAGCCCCACCATGGTCCCTCGTTTTCAGAAGCTCAGAAGCGATAGATAGTCAGCTCTCCATTTGCTTGGCTTTGTTTTAGTGGTCGAAGTGTCAGGCTCCCGGTAACAATGGAGCCTTGTCTGCCTCTGCTTGTTTTCCAACCGGACACCCGACTGCCCCGCCCGCCTACCAGGCCCTGGTCCCACCTGGGAGAACTGGAGAATGTCAGAGGGGTGTTTTGTTTTTCAGTGAGAGGAGGGTGTCTGGGGGCCATCAGAGGCCTCTGTGGAAGCTCTCAGCAGCAGTTGACCCCCCTGAAGTCAACCCCTTCTACTGCTAGCCAAATCAATCTGTAATGAAACCAGGGGGTTTAGAAACAGAAAGACTTGCACTTCTAGGCTCGACTCTGTTACACACTGCAAGGTGACAACGGGCAAATCATTTTGTCTTTGAGCAGAGTTTTTTTTTTATGTGAGTGAGACTGTTGGGGAGTCATACTAAGCTTGCTAGTGTAATAAGCTGGGGGCCCCAGGGTTCTGGGCTACTTCCTCTCCATCTCTGCCTCCTCCAGCAAGTCAGAATGAACGTGGCCTTCAGAGAGGTCTTCCTTATCTCCCAGTGGGAGAATTTCACGAGGACACTAGTGGCAGGTGCATAGAGTCCTCTGCATGCCAGCTCAAAGCCAGCCCTGTGGTGGTCATGTTCAATGTTCCCTAGAGATGATAGCTGCCACTATTAGTTTCTGATGCTTTCCAGGCCTTGCTACCTTGAGCACAGGAGCTCTGCAATCTCCTGAAGGCCAGTAGGGGAATATGGAACCGACGGGCTCTCATAGAAAGTCATGATTGCAATGTAATGGAGGATATGGGGAGCACATGGGGCTACTTCTAAGCAGAGAACAGGTGGCATGGTGTAAAGGACAGGTTCTGAACTTGTGAGGAAGCCTGGCGAAGGGACAGTACAGGAGATGTGGATGAAAATCCTAAGAGACCCCCACAGGATGCTGATGGTGTCTGCAGAACCTAGAACACAGAGCTCTTACAGCTAGCCCCCAAGGAACACCTGCCTCTGCCCTCACTCACAGCTCACACCCGGGCATCAGTGACAGGGGTGGTGTCTCAATGTTCTTGAGGGAGGAATGTGAGCCTCAGAGTCGGTTCTCACCCTTAGCCCCACCTCTGCATCTTTGAGTAGAATCGAAAGACACCTGAGTGAGCCTTAGCTGCACACCCGTGGGCCCATAACACTTAACGTCCACGCTGTTAGAAGGGAAAATGACATAATGGATAAGCCAGCAGCTTACATTTCACAGGAAGTTCTACAGCCACCCTCACCCAGCCGCCCTTCTCTGTGTCATCCTTAATGCCTCTCCAGGAAGTTCTCTCTTGCATCTAACTGAAGTCCATTGTTCTATAGCAGGAATTCCTTTCATCTCGTCTGGGGACTGTGCAGAGGCAGAGTGAGCCCATCCCCCATCCTAATGCGCCTAATGCAATGAGGTAGGAAACAGAGCAACCGGAACTATCAGTTCCCACCCTGGAGTGGGGGGGTCCCAGCAGTCCATAGGGTGACGGATGTGTATGGGAATTGTCCTAACTACTCACACTCCAGACAGTGTGGTTGGTTCTAGGGCACAGGAGAGAGCCCTGGCCTGAGCCAGAAGCCTACATGCTGGTGGCCACCTGCCGTGGGGCTTAAGGCGACTTAACCTCTTGCACCCATAGGAACCTAGAAGATATCTGCATTCTGGGGCCCAGGTCTTCCTAGTGAAGCCATGCAATTTAGCTTCCTGGCCTTTTTCTTCTTGGGGCCCAGACAACCTGAGAATGAAGTAGGTAAGGGCTCTATTGGTGGTTGCTGATGGTAGGATCTGAATAATTCATTATTCAGGCTGAGGCTCCCAGGGGTGGCCTTGAGTTTAAGGTCAGTCCTGATGGGTAGAGTGATATCTCCCTCTTCAGACCAGACAATGGCCATCATGGTGCTCTTGGGCCTGCCTATCCTCTGCACAGGAGCTCAAGAATGCTTGTGCATCTTCCCTTCGGTAGAAACACCTTATCTACTGTCTCCTCAATCTCTGCAAAGTGGAAGCTAGAAAGGCTGGGGGAAGCTGGTACAGGAATTCCCCACAGCCTGTCTCGGGGACTGGGGAGAGACCCTGGAGAGTCTCCCCTGTCACCCAGACCAAGTAGGACCCTCCAGGAGATTAACAGGAGCAGAACATGGGATAGGCAGGTGGTTTAGACCAGGCTGGGGCTCTGGGAGATCTGGGCATCAGGCAGAACCCTGCTCTGTGGGCAATGGGGAAGGGGAGTAAGCCTTAGGAGTATGGCTTACTTTCCTTGGGCGTTCTGGATCCCACCAGTCTGCAAGCCTTGGGAACTTAAGTGTTTTGGTATCACAGGGGACTCAAGATTCCTTCTTGTTGCCTTGGACACACACCAGTGTAGCCTTGCAAAGCGTTTCTATCATAATGCCTCTGAATTCCCCACAGTCTGTAAGGAACATTTGTTAGGGAGGCAATGAGGGTAGGTTCTAGAAGCAGGCCTGCCCAGGACTCCCGTGCCTCCCACCTCCTCATGGAGCTCAGAGGATCCCTCATCTCACACACACTGCTAAAGACCCTGTGATAGAAGTGAGTTGAGTGAGAGAATGCTTATCCTGCGTCTGGTGCAATTTTGTGGTTTTTACCATGAGCCTCACTTTATAGAGGAGAAGATGGAGAGTCAAAGTATGATCACTGTCTGAGGCCACTCAGTGAAGTGGTTCAGTCCTCTTAAGCTTCCAATCTACGGGTTTAGGGTTTTTGGGTTTTTTTTTTGTTTTTGTTTTTGTTTTTTTTTTTTTTTGTCTCTTTGTTTTTCCTATGAAACCTTGCCTCTAACCTCATTTACTCAGAATCTTCCATGTGTATTAGCCTTCTGTACACAGTGCTGAACAGCACTTGCCTGGAGCATAGGTATTTTCAAAATGCCTCGTGCACTGAGTATGCCAAATGATGTAGGTGCAGGAAGGTGTCTCCAGGCAGTGAAGGCCTGTGCCATGCCCAAAGGCTCATCATGCCTGTGAAACCATTTGCATAGTTTGGGAAGGAACCTTCATGAAAGAGCATGGAGCCTGGGGCAGGGAGATGCTTCTTTTCCTGATCAAGCAGGAGTAGTGCTCCTGCAAGAATGAGGCTTACAGAACATTTCTGCTTTGCCAAGTGCCCGCTCTGTGACTGTACCTGCTCAGCTCTGTTCTGGAATAGTCTCTACATCTATTCTTCTCGCTGTCCACAAACCTGCCTCCTACATCCCAACACACCTTCCTTCCCCCCTTGTGCTATCTAACTGTCTTTTCTAATTGGCTGGTGTTATTAACCTTCATTCATTCATCCCTATCCAGCCAGCTGCTCATGCTCCGGGACATGCTGAGAACTCCATCCATCCTGTTGGATGATTTCTGCAGTGGCTATGCTTGGTCAGGACAGGACCACACCCTTCTGGCAAAAGACAGGGAAATCATGATGTACAGAGCGAGTGCTGGCACCGGACTTCTGCCTCTGCTTGCCTGGCCACCCTGAATCTCCACACTAGTCTAGAGAGGAATCTAGGTCCACCCCTCCCTCCTCTGCCAACAATGGATGTCTGGTCCAGCAGGCAATGTCCTTGCCCTACAGCTAGCTCACAACTCTAGCTGACCCTTGACCATCTCCTTGTGAGCTCTATGGCCTCACTATCTTCTCTGTTTGCCACCAAGAATTATTAGTAGGGGCTGAGGATGAACTATCTGCCTCTAATAAATGGTCAGTTCAGTGTGGCCTTTCCTAGATACCAGCCTCAGAGCATCCTATAACACACAGAGGGAGATCACACACACACACACACACACACACACATACACACACACACATACACAAAAATACTGTCCTGCAAGGGACTTGAATTAGTCCCCAACTATGCTCTGGTGAGCTATAATGCCACACATATAATGCAGAACCTTCTTGGGGTTTTTCCTGTGTTACAAACGAGTAGCCATGTACAGTTAGCCTTTTTGAAATTTGTAATATTCTGTGTTGTGCTTTGTTTTGGAAACAGTCTCATATAATCAGGGCTGGCCTTGAACTTCAAGTGTTGTGATTTCAGGTGTACATTATCGTGCCAGGCTCCCAAGCTTGTCTGGAGGCCTGGAACCTGGACCAAGTTGCCAGGCAAGTTGTTACCAGGGTGCCTTGTGCAGGAAGAAGCTCGTTTCTTGGCTTAGAACCTGTTTGCGTTCTGGAGACTATCCTGGGGACACCAGTGCAAGACAGGCTTGGCTATAATAGAGCTTCAGGCTGCAGGACACGTGGAAGGTGGAGAGATGTGTTGATGCTTCATCCACCAAACGAACCTGTCTCAGGCACCGACTGTGGGCCAGGCACACAGCCAGCCCTAAGAAATGCCAAGACACGTCTGACTAAGAATCTTCCATTTCATTTCCCAGCCCACTAAGGGTTTTTTAAAAAAGACAAATATAAGCCTTAAAAGGAAGAAGCAAGTTTTTAATTGTTTCAGGTCGTGGTGGTGGGTGGGCGGGTGACACATTTATTCTGTGTCTCAGAGCTGTACCTAGACCCACGTCAGATCTCCCAGGAGTTACAGAGGACCAATTACCCTGGGCAGAGATTCACAGCTGCTGTAGGAAGTCTGAGGAGTCAGGTAGAGTGAGGGAGGCCTAGAAGAGGAGAGAGAGCGGAGGGTACAGCATACTGCCTCCTGAGACCCATTGGCCTAGACATGGCATTGTCGTGAGGTTGTGTGGGGGTGGGGGCCCTCCTGTATTCTCAGCAAAGTACCAACTAGAGCAGAAGTGTAGAGATGGCAGCGTATGAGGATGCTTGAAGAGGCCCTGGACAATGGGAGCAGAGGGAAACCACTGGAGAGGTTGCTGGGTAGATAAGAGTGTCAGAGTACCAGCTGAATGGGTGCCTAGCTGACAGGAAGAGAGAGCCCTGAGGGCCAGGGTCAAGTCATACACATCCCTGTGTCCCTAGCACTTGGCTCCTACCCAGTTGGCGTGTGTGAACTGACTGGAGTTTTAAAGTAGGTTCTTCTCTGTGAACCTCAGGGTTTCTCATTGTGGTTAGGCAAGTCCGACACCTTTCCAAAGGCTGAAGGGAGTTCTGGGCATGCTCACTTTTCCTCCAGCCTTGAGGTCCTCCAGGTTGCCCCAGCTTGTTGGAATAGAGGTCTTTGGGTTAGGTTGGCCACCTTTTGCCAGGGAACTGCTGTCCTTTTTTTTTTTTTTACCTTGTCTCAACAGCCAGTAGCCCTGGTCACCTCGCTAATAACTCCCTTGTGTCCCCAGATTTCACAGTAAAGCAGGGTAGAGCTGGAGAGGTTAGTTGAGCCAGGCTGAAATGAGAGTGTGTGCAGCTTGATATGCTGTAGGAACTCGGGAAGATTCCACAATCTGACATCTTCAGTTTTTTTTCCTCTGTTGAATGAGAATAATAACTCCCACACAAGGCATTTGTACTGATCTAGGGAGATAACATGGATACATATTATAAACTGACTTAGGGGCTGGAGTATAGCTCAATTGGTAGAGTGCTTACCTAGAAAGCCCTGGCTCAATCCCAACAGTGTATAAATCCAGCATGGTGGCACATACCTGCGGTTAGTTCAAGCATTCAAGAGATAAAGGCGGGAGCATCAGAGGTTCAAAGTCATCCTTGATTGTGTAGTAAGCTCAAGTTTAGGCTGGACAGATGACTCCTTGTCTCAGAAAAGGGGGGGGCGTAGAATAGATAGACTTACACACACACACACACACACACACACACACACACAGAGTTATGATCATCAATGGTTTCTATTGTTCAGTTGCTATGAATCCCCCAGACTTCTGGCGCTCACTTATCACCTTTTCTAGAAGTGTTCCCTGGTCATGGCTCACTGGTTCCTACCAGGCTTTCCCTGCTGCATAGGTTTTATTTCAGCCACAGCAACAGGACTCTGTGAATTATGTACAGGTTTCTCACATCATCCAGTACTGTGTTGGTGTGTACGGAGCAGGGACAGACATCTTGCTTTCCCTCTTGTCTCTTGGATCCAGGGACCAGACACCACCCTCCCCTGATGCATCCTAGGAATATGAGGTTTTAGCCTCTGGGACAAGTGGGAGACCTGAGCCAGAAACTCCCCTCAATTTGTCAGCACTGCTATAGGCTGGGTCCAACAGGACCTGCCTACCCATGGGGATGGGGCCTGGGGGATGGGGTCTAGCCCTAGGCAGCTGGCAGTGATGAAGGACTGAGGTTGGTAGTCACAGGACCCAAAAGACAGAATGAGATAGTCACCCTGACATCCCCCTTCCTTTCCCTGTTGGTCTGAAGGAGGTGTCAGTAGGACAACTGAGACCACTAGGGTGACTTTATTTCATCGAAGCCCAGAGCATGCACTCCAGGGGCCAGCAGTCTAATAATATGAGGTACTTGCTCAGAGCACCCTGGCCAGGATGGGGGTCTCAGGGGATCGGGCTGGCTGCACCCAGCATCCTTCCCCTTGTATCCTGACAGTTCCTCCTAATGCCTTTATGCCTATAGCTCCCAGATGGTGGCCTGGTCCCATCAGAGCAGAGTAGGAAACAGACAGCTGGCAAGGCTGGCCCCAGAGAAAGTCCAGATGTTCCCTACGCTTGGGTTGGTGAGTAGGAGAGAGCCACAGTGGCAGCAGTTGAAAGGATGTAATAGCATAGCAATGTCACTTAAGCTGGTTACCGAGAAAAGACAGTGCCCAACACACACACACACACACACACACACACACACACACACAAACACACACACTCCTGTGTATAGAATCAGGGTCTTCCTACACATTCAAGACCTAGGTCAGCACTCTACCACTGAGTCACATCTCTAACCCATCACCTGTCTTAGAAAAGGTGAACAGTGGGTTCTGTCCAGAGTTCCACACTTGTGCCTACCCACCCTTTAATTTACAGGTTGCTTTTCTGACCTTGATTGAAAAGAGCTGCTGAAGTGGCTTGATCTTACAGGCCAGACTGAGGTCAAAGCAAGCAGGATGCATGGCAGGGCACAGACTTGAAGGGAAGAGCCAATTTCAGGCCTCAGCAAAGAAACAGAGCACTTTAGATATTTGATCCATGGTCTCCCTCAGCAAAAAAAAAAAAGAGGCCATTTCCACAGAGCTCAGGAAGGAGCAACTCAGAGGTATGCTAGCATCTGTCACTCCAAATCACTGCAGTGCCTGTCACTTTCAGGGGAGGCAGGCGACCCTTCAGGCTAACCAGGTGATCTAAGGAGTCTCTTTCTTCCTTGTTCCCAGGGAACCACATGCTGCACTCTCCATATGCTGCATTGAAGGAAAATCAGAAGCTACTGAGCAGTGAGGCCCTGGGGCACAGCCCCAAGTACAGCCCAGGGGCTCCAGTAACTTAGACTGACTTCCTGGTCCTGGTGACAGCCAGACTGTGAAAGATGAGCCATGTCAGCCTCATTCGTGTCCTTTGATGAAGCAGCTGGTTAATTAGCTTCTGGGTGTGCCTGATAAGTGTTCCCTATATGTGTCAGGGTCAGTCCTCAACAGACCACATTGTGCTCAGCATCCAGCCTTGGGCATGAGGCCATGATCCCACTCTGTTCTACCCTCTGCTTCCCAGTTTGTCCCTCAGATGACCTTATGCTACAGTCACTGTATTGGGGACTCGGGGAACAGAAGACAGCCGTGCCTCTAGGGGTCCCAGTTTGGGGGTAGATGGAAAGAAAAGGCCCAGAGAAGGGTCAGTGGTGGGCACCAGCCCAAAGGTGTGTCCGTCCATTGGCAACCCCTAGCCCAGGAAGGATCTACTGGCCTCTGCCTCCAACTCCCTGTGTGGCCTTGGGCAGCTGATCTTCCTCCCCCGCTGCAGTCTTCCCATCTAAAGCAGGGTATTAAGAGGTGGTACCAGGAAACTGTCATCAATGTGAAGCAGTGTGGAGGAATTATGGTCCCTAAAGGTAGTGGGTCTGGTGCTCTCGTCCCATATCTCTACTTTGAGGCTGTGATAGGTCACTGCTTCTTGTGCTTGGGGTGTGCTGGACAGACATAGTTACCCTGCCCATCAGCGTCTAGTGCTGGAGGGTCAAGGGACATCTAGAGTTCATGGATGGGTAGGATGACTGGAGGGAGGGGAGTCTACCAGCTGTACTGTGCTACTTGAGGGCCCAGGGTCAGGAAGGCACTGACAGCCTGCTGTAGGCACAAAGGCATTAGGCAGGACTGTCAGGATTCAAGGAAATGGATGCTGGGTAGAGCCAGCCCTATCCCCTGAGACCCTATTCTGGCCGGGGTGCTCTGGCCCAGGATGCTCTGACTCTGTGTTGCCAGGCTGCTGGCCCCTGGAGTGCATGCTCTGGGCTTCGATGAAATAAAGTCACCCTAGTGGTCTCAGTTGCCCTACTGACACCTCCTTCAGACCAACAGGGAAAGGAAGGGGGATGTCAGGGTGACTATCTCATTCTGTCTTTTGGGTCCTGTGACTACCATCCTCAGTCCTTCATCACTGCCAGCTGCCTAGGGCCAGACCCCATCCCCCAGGCCCTATCCCCATGGGTAGGCAGGTCCTGTTGGACCCAGCCTATAGCAGTGCTGACAAATTGAGGAGAGTTTCTGGCTCAGGTCTCCCACTTGTCCCAGAGGCTAAAACCTCATATTCCTAGGATGCATCAGGGGAGGGTGGTGTCTGGTCCCTGGATCCAAGAAACAAGAGGGACAGCAAGATGTCTGTCCCTGCTCCGTACACACCAACACAGTACTGGATGATGTGAGAAGCCTGTACATAATTCACAGAGTCCTGTTGCTGTGGCTGAAATAAAACCTATGCAGCAGGGAAAGCCTGGTAGGAACCAGTGAGCCATGACCAACCCAAGCGGCCTCTCCACAGAGTCCGGGGCCACATTAAGGGTCTCTAGTGGCCTGGCTCAATTCAGGCTCCACTGCTGTAAGTGACCACCTGGGATTGTCAGGTTCTTCTGGGCAGTGTGGGGCAGGCACCAGGTTCTGTTAGGCTAAGAATAGAAGGCTGGATGTGATCTAAGCACAGCCCAATGCATCAGCCTCTCGCCAGGCACCAGGGAGCTTATTAAGTAGCATCTGGGGCCACCCTGGGCTCTCCTGGGCGGAGGGGCAGCTGACACAGCCTAGTCCCAGGGGCTGACATTTTTTTTCCTTTTTCTATAGAGTATGGCTCTTACCACCTCCTCCTCTTTCTCCCCTGAGCCTCCAGCCTCCCAGTGTCCTAGGGGAATGTCTTCTAGGACGATTCAAACAAACAAACCAGCCTTTGAGTGGAAGAAGCCAATCAATAAAATGGCTTTTTGTCTGAAAGCAGAGAAGAGAAGGTAATGGCCATTATTGAGTGCCTACTGTATGCCAGCCTTGTCCTTAGCATTTGGTGCCCTGGCTTCATCTAACCTACCAGTGGCTATAGTGAGGATCCTTGGTGCGATGTCCTGATGTGACCCAGGCTGAGAACCAGTGTCTGACCCACTCCGTGCTTCTTGGGAAGGAATAGAGGCAGTCTCTGCTAGAAAGCTCCAGGGTGTGAAGACTTTATCCTCATGATGATGGGAAATCATGCTTTGCTATATATTTGAGTCTTTTCCACTGTGGAATTGAAGAAATAACTGGCCTGGGGCTGGGGATTGTGTCTCTGTCATACACATACACATAACAGGTCCAGGTATAGGCCTAGTGAGTCTGAATTAAGTCACACCCTCTTGGGTCCCTTCCATAAACTGGGTAGAGGCCACTTGGGGCAAGGCCATGAGATCAGGTCCCTGCTGATCCGCCAGGCAGTGCCCTAGATTCTCCCTTCTTACAGCCTTCTTGTGCCTATTCCAACCTGTGACTGCCAGGGACACTTCACATGTAAATATCTCTTGGGAAGACAGAGGCACAGAAGGTGGCCAGGTCATATGGGCCTAGAAGCGCATAGTAGGTGCTCAAGAAATCCCTTCTTTCTTGAAGGACAGGGCCTGCTTCCTCAGGAGCAGCACTCTGGGGGCAGACCTGGAGGACGTGGGACAGTCAGGGCTTGGAGGTATAGTCTTATCTTGGAGAGCCCCAGCTCATCTGTGTTTGCCCAAATCCTACCCCACCCAAGCGC
The DNA here is from genome assembly GCA_004025045.1 of Sigmodon hispidus. Classification (NCBI taxonomy): domain Eukaryota; kingdom Metazoa; phylum Chordata; class Mammalia; order Rodentia; family Cricetidae; genus Sigmodon; species Sigmodon hispidus. The sequence continues at coordinate 107,222 of PVIH01000052.1, forward strand.
TCCTGTGTGAATTTGAGGCCTTGTTGAGTACCCCCCCACCCCGCACCCTTCCTTAGCTTTTGTCTTCCCCTAAACTGGGAGCATTTTATTAAATTTTATTTTATATTAAAAACATGTCAGACAGGCAGAGGATTAACTCATTTGATAGAATGTTTGGCTTGCATGAAAGATGCTGTGTGTTTAATCCCTGGCACCACATTAACAAACCAGGTGTGGTGGATGGAGGTCTATAATTCCAGTACTGGAGATGTGGGAACTAGAGGTTCAGAAGTTCAAGGTCATCCTCAGCCACATAGAAAGTTGAGACCAGCCTGGGCTGAACAAAAGAAACACATAACATACCATCTGAGCTCTTTTGATTCACAACTGCATGGTGGTAATTACATTTACATCATTGTGCAATGTCCCCGAAGGGATCGTTTTTTGGAATCTGGGCCTTGTATTAATAACACATAGAGGAAAGTGCTTGACCCTTGAGCTCCAGCTCCAGAATTCATCACCAGAGCTCCTTCATCAGGTGACACAGGTGCAGCACAGGTCACTCCCCGCTCCCCCCTCCTCCCCCCTCCCTCCTCCCCTCCCCTCCCCTCCCCCAGTCCCTAGCAACCACCACTCTACTTTCTGTTTCTATGAATTTCACTCCTTTAGAAGCCTCGTTAAAGGAATCCCCTGGTATCTATCACTTTGTGAGTAGCTCATTTCACTTAGGATAAATATCCCCTTAGCCTCATCTGTGCTATATCTTGTGTCGGACTTTCCTTTTAAAGGCAAAGTAATATTCCATGGCGTGGGCATACCACATTTTGTTCATTTTTCCCGTTCACGGACAGCTGAGTTGCTTCTAAGTCTTGATTGCTATGACAGGGATTAGACTTTTGAAGTTGAACAGGCCTGTGCCAGTGCCGCCATGGCTACAAGTCTGAGTTCTTTCCCACTGACTGCTCTGCTCAGTGGTAGAGCAGAAACTTTGCACGTATCGAGGCCTAGCACACAGCAAGCTCACACCTGATTTCCTATTAGGGGCATGTCCTTTCATCTGTGGGTTACAGAACCCACATACCTATATGTCATCTGTACCCCATGAAGTCAGAGTAGTGGCTGTGTCCCTGTCATTTGGGCTCAGAGACAGTCAGGAGCTTGTCCAAAGTCACACAGCCCATCAGGGACCATGCTGTGATTCAATCCAAGCACTGAGTCCACAGGCCTTAGAATGTCAGCAACCTGTAGCCCACGCTCAATTCTGCAAGTGTCAGAGCTGCATGGGGAGGGGAAAAACAGGGTGAGCCTGAGGACATTCCCTACGGAGGGCAAAGGCCATGGCACCTCTGCCTGCATGACCCCCTAGGGTTGTGACTGACAAAGTTGTCCTGGCAACAAGGGCTTGCTCAGACTCTCTTGTACCACACAGTCTGGTCTAATCCTTCTTGAGCCCCCGCCCCCCAGGCTCATGCACATGCTCTTATCCTGTTTGCTTACCCCTTCTTCCCATCATTTCTTCACTTGGTAACTGCTCCCTTGAACCCTGCAATAGGGTAGGAGACCAGTCAAACCTGGAGGCCCTTACAACAGGCCTGGCAGGAATAGTGGGGATTCTGGGCTGAAACTGCCTGGGTTGAAACCCTGCCTCAGCCACTTACCGCCTGTGTGACCCCAGGCAAGTTGCTTAAGCTCTCTGTGCCCATTTCTTCCTTCTCTGAAGCAGAGAAACCGGCACTTTACGCAACAGATCACTCCAAACTTCATGACCTTACATAAAAGCTGTCATGTTAGGGGAGTGTGGCTTAATTGGAGAGTATTTGCCTGGTATACCTCAAGCCCTGTGTTCGATCCCTTGTACCTCCTAAAGCCAACCATGGAGGTCCAGATTTATAATCCCAGCACCCAGGAGGTGGAAGATAGATGATCAGAAGTTCAAGGTCATCCTTGACCACATAGCAAGTTCCAAGTCAGCTTGAGGTACAGGAGACTCTTGTCCAAAAACAAATAAACAACAAAACAACAAAGAACCCAAACAAACCCTTTCATTTTATAAATCAGAGATTTAAGATGGGCTCAAGCATGTGACTGGAACAGGAAAGAGCTGGGCCCCTGGACTGAGGCTTCTCTTTATCTTCGTGGAGTGTCAGGGCCTCCCTTGTCCAAAAGCCTGGTTGAAGGCTAGGTATGATGCTACACACCTTTAGTTCCAGCACTCAGAAGGCAGAGACAGATGAATCTCTGAGTTCGAAGCCAACCTGGTCTACCTAATGACCAGGGATAGCCAGAGCTATACAATTAGAGCCTGTCTCCAAACAAACTAAACCCCTGTTTGTGCTCTCCCATAGCATGATGGTTCCTATGCAACCAAAGCACCTACAAAGTGATTCAGGGCTCCTGCAGGAGCATACTCATGAGTGAGGCAACAGCTGAGTTGCCTTGAAAGACATGGCCTTGAGAGGTTCCAAGCATCCCCCCAGCCATCGCTTCCAGGCCCTTCCACCCTTGAACATAGATACACAGACCTCAGTTCTCCAAGGGAAGATGCCAGAGGGACACTAAGGGGCTTGTGGGGGATGGGCGGTACTGCTGCAGATGTCTCTGGTAATCCAATCTGTCCCTGTCCAAAGGGCTACATGAGTCAAAACAGGAAATGCCTAGAACAATGCCTAGGCATTGCATATAAGAGCTATATATAGCCAGGCGTGATTTTGACCATATGCAATTTACTCATGATGTGCTGGCTGCCACTACTGAAGCCAGTCCTAGGAACAGAGGCACTTCCCATGTGGGTGTTGAGAGGTTATCAAGGGGAGAACAGAGACACACGGTCCACACAAAGGAAATCCAGAGCTAAGTGGAGTCCCTGGTGGCTGGGCTCCCTGGGGTGCAGAGGGCGGAACTAAAAAGGCAATTTGAGGTCTGTCTGAGAAAAGCTTTGCTTATGACATTTATTTTTAACCTGTAGGTATCAGAGTAAGGTGTAAAGGCCTGCAGTGCCACAGTGGGGAGCTTTGCCCTCAGGAGGATTTGGGAGATGCTGGGGCTGCAGGGGGCAGGCAGGTGGTGCTCATGCCATGTCTGTTCCTGTCACCCACATCAGCTTTAAGTGTGGCATGTATACCCACATTCTCTCCTTCCCTTCCAATCGATCAGATCCCGTTAGATCAGATCCTGTCACCATCTCTGTACAGTTTGCCTCTACCATAGGGATGAGTTCTGTTTTGGCAGAAGCGTTGTGGCACCAAAGTCACCTGGTAGCATCCTCTCTCCCAACTCAGCCTGTGCCCCTTGCCTTCCCCTCCTCACACACCCTTTTGTAGCTTTGGGGTCCAGACTGACCAGGTGGCGCTCCAGGGCTGGCCAGATCCACTGCTCCCCTAGACCTATGGCTTCAGGGCAACCATGATCCAGATTCCTTTGGTGTCCCAGAAGCCTATGTGCTGGTGCCATTGTGTCTCCTGAATGTGTGCATTCACACACATGCACATGTGTTTGCGGGTGGCTGTGCGTGCATGTGTTCTCTGGGCATTGGTGAAAGCTCACGGAAGTAGCAATGAAGTGAGATGACTCCCAATGGGCTCCTGGAGGAGCAGAGGACAGCACCTATCCTTGCCTTGGGGGCTGAGCATCAGAGCAGACACAGCTGGCTGCCTTCAGGAGCTAGCTTGAGTCTTGGACATGCTGCTTCATTTGGGTGTTTCTAGACTGGGATGGTGGTGTACAAACAGCTGAAGGCATATCAAAGCCTGTGGAGCAGTCAAAGCTTCCTGCAGGAGAAGAGCCCGATTCTGGAGACACAGCTGGGAAGGGGGGCGGGGGCAAGAGCAGAACCTGGTGCACCATGGGTTAAGGGATCTGAGGCAGAGGGAGCAGGAGGGCGATTCTCATCTTGCTGGGAGTCAAGAGATGGAGGTAAGGGATAAGGGCCTAAGGGATGTGTGTGTGTGTGTGTGTGTGTGTGTGTGTGTGTGTATATATACACGTGTACGTAAAGCAGACGACTTGGGCAGGCTACTCAGATCCTAAGGTGGTAAGCCCTGGTATGTAAAGGCCCAGTGGGTGAACTCCAGATCTGAGGGGCAAGAGAGAAAACGAACATGGGCTGGGCAGCCATGCTGGACAGGGGAGAGAAGATCAGTAAGGGGCTGGGAGCTGGGAGGAAATGTTTCCGGGAAGCCACGGAAGGATGCCTTTCTAGGAGGGTCAGGCCAGTGTCAGCCGAGGACGAAGAGATGTCCTGCAAAGAAACTGCTGGTGAACTTGATGGGACAGAGGAAGGAAGTGGTAACATGAGCATGGACAACTCTTCCAGACGTTTCTGGACCAGTGGGCTGTATTTGAACGTGATTGCCTGGGACAGACTGAGGCCTGTGTATCCCCAGCTAGAAGGAGCCTGTCTGTAAGCAGTCCAGGCACCCTAAGGACCTGGTAGGGTCTTCAGTAGCAGGATTGGAGGAGATGCTCTTTCCCTAGGGGCACCTGAAGCATAGAAGCCCAAGAGGGATTGTGGTAGCAGCCTACATCCTGCCCCAAACACAGTTCACCTCCAGACTCCTCATCTGCCTTCAAGTCTGTTCAGCAGTGTCCAGCAGGCCGGGAGATGACTAGGATTCTCCTGAACCAGGCAAAGGTCTTGAGTGTGGAGTCAGAGAATGTGTGAGGCTGGCCTCCTCAGTGCATGAGTAGATTGCCTCCTGTATGTTTCAGACAGGAAGGTCAGAATGCTGATTTGCCTGTTTGCAAAGAGACCACGCCCAGACCCAGCCCTAGTTCCAGATCTCAATTACTGGGAAGTTCTTCCTTTGAGTCTAGCCTGTGTCTTTCCTGCTGTGTGTTCCCTCCTGATGAACTTGTTCAACCCGGGCCGTGGAGCCAAACCTATTATCCAACTGAACGCTTTGAGCTGTGGCCAGTGTTTTTACAACTTGTTTTCTCGGAGTTAGTTTGAAGTCTCCCTGCATTCCCAGAATGTCAGACCCACCCTGATTCACAAGGATTGACCAAAAACCAGGGTCAGAGCCAGCTAGGAGTCTGAGAACTGAGTCATTCTCCTTGAACCTTCCACAGAACCTTCCCTTTGCCTTCTAGTGATGAGAGGAAGGAAGGAAAGAGAGCCTGGAGGACCAGGAGGGGACAGGAGCCGCGTGTGAGGACCAGATCTCATCCAGATGATGCAGGCAATGGGCAGAGAGAGGGGCAGAGGGGCCACGGCTGGGGTGTTCATTTGGGAAGACCTCAGATCGAGTTCATGTTCTATTGCCTGAAGTTCATGTTCTATTGCCTGACTGATGGGGGGCGGTCTGTGTGCCTCAGTTTCCTCATCTCTGCACTGGCACAGACCCCTAGGTATCTGAGGTCACATGGCCCAGATGGGAGCCAATGGTATTCAGGAATCTCAATGAGACATAAACTGTTAAGGGAAGAGGTGACCTCAGCCAACCCCACACAGGGGACTCTGGTTCAGTCCAGCAGGCGAGTGGGAGGCAATGGCAGCTGAACCCTCATGGTACCACTCCAGGAGCAAAAATGTTGTTGGTAAAGGGCTGCCTTGGAGGATGGTGGTGCCCTGAGGTATAGAAATTCCACAGTCCTGGGAAATTGGGGCCCCAAAGTCTGGTGCTTGCCATTAGGAGGATGGCATGGTCCAGTGTGTCCTCCAACAGTAAAGGGTTCTGGGAAGGTGGTAGAGCCTGGCAGTTGACTTTGGAGATTTGACAGGATTAGTAGATAAGGCCTGAGGATTGCTGACTGCCCGGAACCCAGCCAGCCTTGGTGAGCACCAGCTTGTAGGCAGGGTGCAGGAAGGGAGCCCGGGATCACACAGTCAGCAGGGCCATTGCCACACCTGGTGTTCCTCTAGCCTGGGTCTCCTTGAACACAGCTTCTAGGTGTTCCTCTACCCGCAGAGGACTGGCAGCAATGTGTCTACAGCTTGCCAGGCTGTGGCACTGTCTTCCAGCCCAGAGGACATCAGTGAAGGAAGGACACTGGTCTAGTACGGGCTATAGAGGACCTTGGCTGGTTTCTCCTCAAGTGTGCTTGGCTTTTCCTCCCTGGGGAAACTCATGCTGGACAGTGTGTCCCAGGAAGGAACAAACAGAAAGTTTTCCTTCCTTGCTGTTCTGACTTGCCTGCTGAGGTCAGCCTGGGTTGATCTGGATGGTATCCACCCTAACAATCCTGTCCTCTTGACATCACAGGCAATTTCTACTATAGCCTCAGGCTCCTGGGAGCCTAGTCTTGAAGAGTGTGGGCTTGGGTTCTAGTCCAGCCAGACTCTGTCACCTGCTGTGTGACCGTGGCCAAGTTCCCTTCTTTTTTGAACTTCAGTACCTCGGGTTTCTAGACAAACTTGGACAGGTGTTCCTCGAAAGTCAGGTATGCTACTGGTAATCCCTGTTTGCACAGTGAGACCCAGAGATGCAAAGTGACTGGCCTGTGCTCATACAGCAAAAAGATACAGGAGGAAAGGTCAAGACTTCCAGCTCCATGGCTAGTCCACTGGGCACCTTGCACATGCTTTCCCAGCTCTGGCCCCATGGTGGTCCCTCTTTGCTTGGGAAGTGAGGACAGACTGAACCATGTGTCCCCTCCCACCACAACACAGTGCATGTGTTGTGGTGGGAGGGGACACATGGTTCAGTGTGGCTTCTGGTCCTGCTATCACCTGCCACTGGGCTTAATGCCCTGTTTGAGCCAAAGCTGAGCCCCATCCTGAGGCTTGGAAAACCCTCAGGCCCTAAGGGGCTCGGGCTAGACCTAGTGCCGTAGTCTAGACACCTTAGAAACAGTGGGAAAAGCTGTGCTGGTGATTCCAGAATAAGTAGTGATTCCCATACAGCTTCAGCTCTGTCCTAGACAGGAGCTGAGGCTGGGAGACAGATATGACCTTGAAAGAAGACTTCTTACTCCTGGCCCTCAGTTTGACCTTTGTCAAAACTGTTCTCCATTATTATCATGGGATCCTCCAGTCTGTGCCGCCAGTCCACGGGGCCCTCAAGAAAGCTCTGGAAATATGGGGTGGGCCACTTGGGCTCGGGAGTCAGTGTATAAGTCCATGTGACCCTGCCTGTTCCAGCTTCACCTGCTGCCTGTAGGATTCCCTTCTGCAGGGGAAGGAAATTGTGTGCGGGTGTCTCAGCCTGGCTCTGAAGTATTAACAGTCAGCTTGGTATCCCCATTATGGTAAACACGGCTTTCTCATAGGAATTGAGCTACATTCATAAAGTGAGTCTCATGCCTGACTTAAAGTGAAAAAAAATTATTGAGTTATTTTCAGTGCATGCATGTGTAGGTCAGAGGACGATGTGGAGCATTGACCTTCACCTTCCATCTTGCTTGAGACACCGTCTCTTTTTGTCATTCGCTGTTGTCTACACCAGGCAAGCTGGCCTATGAGCCTCCGGGGATTGGGGATTCTCATCTCCACCACCACCTCACCCCGGGACTGCCATGATTGCAGACACATACCACCATGCCTGGCTTTATGTAGGTTCTGGGGATTCAAATCAGGTCCTCACATTTACATAGCTGAAGCTTTGTACACACTGGGCTATCTCTTCATCAGTGAGAGTGCTTACACTTAACTAATGCCTCTGTGTGTTGATAGTCTGCTATAAAAATCATGAGATTTACATTTCACCTTTATTTGTTTCATAAAACATATTCTTCACTTTAGCAAGATTTTCATAATATTTTGTGTTCTCTTGGCAGCAGTGATTTAAAGGGTTCAAAACAAGATGCAATTATCTTGCAAGGGGTACAGAGTTTGAGCCCTGAGGTTGTGGCTCAGTGGCAGAGCACTTGGCTAGCATGCAAAGGCTTTGCCTCCACCCCCAGAGCCACATTCACATACACAGTGTGTGAAATTTGAATATATTTCTGTCAAAAATGTAAACTAGAGTGAATGTAAACATAAGAAAATTTATTTTATTTTTGTAGATGTTGTCTTTGTAAATTTATTAAAATTAAACAGCATAACATCCTAATTAGTATCAGTTTTTAGAATAAGATTACTTAGCTTGGCCAGGTCATACAGGTTCAACTCCATGAGAGATCACATGCTTGATGATGATTGCTTGGGCCATCTAGCAAGCCCCTGCCTCAAAATACAAAGAAAACAATGATAAGGTGTGGGGATATAGCTCAATGGGAAACTGCTTGCCTAGCAAGCACAAGACTCTAGGTTTAATGTTTAGCACCCCAAAACTAAATAAATAGGCTAAGCATGGTGGTGCATACCTGTAATCCCTGGGACCCATATGTGGAAGACAAGAATTGATGCCCAAGTTGTCATCTGACTGCTGCATTTACACTGATGCACACACAAAAGTAAATAAATAAATAAATAAAATTTTTTAAAGGGTGAGGATCTCATTTTTTGTTGCATAAGCACAAGAATTGTCAAATATTGTAAAAGGTTCTTCGGGTACCATGCACGTTTCCTGTGAGCCCCACTAATAAAATGCAAAAGGAAGAAAGAGCTTACACACACCACACACACACACACAGAGGTAGCAGCATATATCCCTCTCAGCAGATGATGGCCAGGCATTGGACAGACACCCGTTTTGTTCTCCAAGTTCGGGAACAGAAGACAGGTTTGCGAGGGGCCTGCGTGGTGTTGGTTAAGGGAGTAGATCTTGGAGTGAAACGCTAGCAGGTGCTGCAGAGTCCGACCATTTTCCCCTCTGCCCCTAGCCTCCACTTGGGTCTTGCAAGGGGTTTCAGAATGAAGAGCCACTTCCTGTTTGGGGCCCAGAACTTCCTTCAAGTGACTCACTGGCTCTCACTGTCCCTGTGCTGGGAAGTCAAGATGGAGCTAGAGCCAGGCCTGGATATGTCACCCTTAGTCTGGACCCCTACTGGGTGACCAGAGACTAAGCCTGGTTCAGTCAGAGGTAGGAAGTGAACCAGCTTGGTTCATTTCAGGTATGAGACTGTGGTATCTCGGCTTGCCTGGTGGGCACAGACCCCAGTGGGAAGAGTAAGAGATGGGGTGGCCTCTGCATCTGCTCATCCCTCATCTGCTTTTACCCGTGGCCCAAACCCTGGGTGAGACTGATAGGAGAGACTCTGCACCTCAGTGTGGGTCCATCACACCTCCTCTTCCCCACAGAACAGGGAGGCATGGTGAGAAGAGGCTGAGGCGAGGACTTGGGTGTCTAATCACAACTTTCTGGCAACCACATAGTTCTCAGCCCAGTCTCTGTGCCTCTATACCCAAGTGTGTCCAGTGTCTCTTGCTGAATTGATGTTTGAACAGCTCAATATGGAAGGGCTTATTACAAGAGGTCTCTGATTGTGGGGCTGGGGCTCAGTTGGTAGAGTGCTTGCCTAGCATGCACGTTGTCCAGGGTTTGATTCCCAGTACCACATACACCGTTGCATGGATGTACACATCCGTAGCCCGAGCAGTGGGGAGATGGAGGATCAGAAGTACAAGGTCATCTTGAGCTATGTGGGGAGCCTTGTTATGTGAGACGCTGTCTCAAAACAGCAAAATGAAAATGACTGGAATCAAAACAATTCTAAGGGCTCAGCAGATGGCTCAGGGGATAAAGTGATTGTGTGCAGGCATGAGACCTGAGTGTGGATCCCCATGTGAACCTGGTGGGCATGGAGGCCTGCCTGTAATTCTAGGGCTTAGAAAACAGAGATGGGGAATGCCTGGAGCGAGGTGGCTATCCAGACTGTGCCTCAGTGAATGAGGTCAGGGAACAATGAAGAAGCCTCGCAATGCCGACCTTAGGCCTTCATATGCACACATCCATGCATGCACATACATCTGCACAAATGTGTGCCTGCATTCATGAACATCTATATGCTACATGTGCACATAGACATGAGAAAAACGTAAAAACTACACAATGAAAAAATATTAAAAGAAAATGAAAAAGATATCTTGGTGGCTACAATACTAACTCTCAAGAGACTGAGGCAGAAGGATTGCTTCAAGTTTGCGAACAGTCTGGGCTAGAGAGTTTAAAATTAAACTGTCTTGGTAGAGCAAAAAAGAGGTTGGTAGGAGGTGGTTTGGGGTTTAATTTAAACTCTGCCACTTTGCTGAGCATGCCCATTTCCTAGGGCCTTGGTTTATTCTTTTTTTTTTTTTTAGAAATTTTTATTATTTTTTAATGTGTATGTGTGTGCATGTGTGTGTGTGTGCATGTATGAGTGTGTGCATGTGTGTGGAAGTGTGTACATGTGTATGTGTGTGTGTGCATGTGTGTGTGTGTGTAGGTGGGAGTCAGTTCTCTCCTACTCTGAGTGTCCCCAGGACACTCAGGTCAGCAGACTTGGCAATAGGTGTCTTTACCCACTGAACCCTCTTTCCAGACTCTAGAGGCTCAGTGTCTCATCGCACAGGGGCGCTTTACACATTGGCTAGCCCCTCCCATACACAGGCTTGTGAGCAGGCATCATTATTATTGCTTCACTCAGAAGGAGATTAAGAAAGATATTCAGGATCACACTCTACAAGGCAAGATTCCACATTGGGAAACTTACCCCAGCACTGTATTCTCCTTGAGGTCCTTGTTACGCAGGCTATGGTCCTTGGCTCAGAGATGCTGAGGCCAAGTGCAGCTCACAGAATCCCAGGGAGGTTCCTGGTACTCTCAAGTTTGGGGTGCCCCGCTCTGTTTATATCCATCCCTCTGCCTCAAGCCTACGCCTTGTGTTTTTCTCTATTTGTTCCTTTGTGTGTGTGTGTGTGTGTGTGTGTGTGTGTGTGTGTGTGTGTGTGTGTGGGCTTAGACCCAGGGCCTTGGTGTATACTGTACACCCAGCCTTCTTTTAACTTTTAAACTATTTGAGATATCTCTTTGAGTTGTCCAGACTGGCCTTGAGTCACCCTGTAAGCCCATGGGCCTTGAACTTGTTCACCCTTTTTCCGTGGCCTCCTCATTAGTTTGGTTTCCAGGCCTACACTGGCAGGTCTTTGTCAATAACTGTGCATCACATCCTAAGGGGTATGAAAAAGCTGGGAAGAGCTGCAGAGGCAGGGCTGGGGCAGGCTGGTGGGGTGGAGGGTAGTGAGGGCAGGGTGGTTGTTCAGTGTCTGAAAGCTGTCTCAGGGCCCAACTCTGCCTGCCCACTCTGAAGCTGGTCAACCGTGTGCTTCATGCTAGCTCCAAGAGCTGAGTGGATTGGAGAGAGCTGTCAAACTGATAGGGGCTCAGGCCTGGGCTGTTGCTGCCCTATGTGACACAGGCAGGCCCTGGCCCTGCCAAGCTTGGTGTCCCTGAATAGTCAAGGTGGCAATATCCTCTGAAGTCTGAGGTGCTGACTTGAGGCCCTTTCCTCTACCCTTCTCTTCTGTAACAAGTCTCCTATTTCTCCTCATAGCTCCTGGGGAGGGGCAGTCCTCTTGCTGTGGGAGCTGGTGAGGAGGCAATGCATGAGTCAGAATGCAGGCACATAATTGTGGTGCCCCAGATCTACCTCCGGCCCACCGGCCCTCCCCTTCTTCCCCTGGCGGCTTCCTCAGAAGAACAGCTGGTCTCACAGCTCCCCGAGGAAGCAGGTTCCCTGGCAGCAGGAAGGTCTCTACCCCAGGATGGGTATACCTGGGGCCTGTTCTCAAGGGCCCTGGCTAGGGGCTTGGGTGTTCAGGAAGCAAGTTTTCTGGGTTTATCCTGCAGGAATGGAAGTGGGCCCACAGGATCAGCCACTCACTTCATAGCTTCTCTGGGGACTGGGGGCTTCCTGGTGGCTACTCATCAGTGGGCCCACCCCCAGCACAGGGTGGGCAGCATCAGGGTGGGAAGTCCCAGGATGTAGCTCATTAAAGCCAGGTGTAGAAGAAGATTCTGAGTGGGAGACGAAGACGCTCTGTGCTTGCCCCTTGTCTCCTCAGCAATTCGATTGAAGTGACGTCATCATCATCACTGTGGACAGGACACCCCTGGAGCACACAGCCCATAGTCACTGGACCTTCTTCCAGGTAAAGAAAGAGGAAAGGAAGGATGGGGAACAGGGGTGTAGAATTAGGCTGCAGGGAACAGCTCCTTGGCTTCTGAAAAAAATCCTGCCTCCCTCAGGAAAGAACTCTACAGTTTATGAAGAAGATCAGGAGGGACAGGGACAATTGTCCTATTCATGGATAAGGAAGGTACAGCTCTGAGAAGAGGGGCCTCTTGCCTAGTATAGTGTCTGCATTCCAGGTCTTATTTGATCATCTAATCCTTGTAACAACCCATAAGGGCTGTTACTCCATGTTATAATCCGGAAACTGGAGCATAATGTCATTAGGTCACATGCCCAGTTAACTAAATAGGAAATCTGGGTTTTGAACCCAAGCAATCTAGGTTTGTCTGCAGCCCCTGTGCATAGCCCCTCTATAGCTCATATGAACTCTTTCTTTGAACTCCACTTTGGGGCTTTTCATGGGCTCACAGCTTCAGGGAGGCTGTGGTTTTTGGTCAAAGAAGTGAATGGCAAACGGTGGGACTGGAGGCCTGTGCCATGGAACTGCCCAGAGACCTGGGGTAGATCCCAACTCCTAGAATTTTATTCCTTAACAGTAAAGGCTCTAATCACCAGAAAGAATGGTGGACCTTTGAACGAGGTGAAGACAGGTTGAGGCCTCATGCCCTAAGACATGCCTAGGCAGAGAGTCTGCTTCTCTTTGCAGAATGCTGTGGAGAAGAGACAGACAGTAATGAGGGGGAGCTGATGGGGTGGGGGTGGGGTCTTGAACCCGGCCTCAGGTCACCTTCAGCAGACCTGGGACAGAACCGTGCAAACCTGTGTTAGAGCCTTAAGAAAAAATTATAAGACATCTGCCTAATTTTTTTTTTAAAAAAAAGGAACTTAATTTTTCCTTATAAATTGGGAAACAACTAATTATTAATATTCAAAAGCATAATTCAGCCTAGACTCAGGGTTAGCTCTGTAGTAGTTGTGTGGTTTATTTATTTAGAGACAGCATCAGGATCTTGTGAAGCTCTGGCTGGCCTGGAATTCTATTCTCCTGCCTCAGCTTCTGAGATTATGGATGTGTGCCATCACACTTGCTAATTGTGCAGTTTTAAAAGTTCTGACTGGTTCTTTCTCTCCTGACTTTGCACATTTAACCAGTTTTTCTCACTGGCAAATGCATGGGCATCCATTTGGTGTCTAACCCAGTGAGTGAGATCCCCTGACAGCCACTCCTTGTTGGGGAGGGGTCTGGATCTGTAGGGTCTTGTGTCCCTCTCACTGGGTGCAAAATGGCAGATATCTGGGGCTTCAGACAAGGCTGGCTACATGGGACAGGAATCTGGATAGAAGTAGCTGATTACCAAGTATTGACGTCAGTGATGGTTCTCGAGGGCTCAGCTAGTCCATGTGAGCCCAGAGAGCTGAAGCAATGGATTGGGGACAGGTTGGTTCAGCCCAGGGCTTGCACAGATCCATGTGTTAATGTGGATGGGAGTTAGGGAGAGGGTCAAGGTGTAGAAATTGTTAGCATGACTTGTCTCTGGAGCCTGGTGCAGGGAACAGAAGCTGAAGTGGCGGATTTGAAGGAAACAGGAGAGGCATCCTTAGATGGAAGGGCTTGCTTTTCTCTCCATCCTGGACCTGACTGGAGAAACTGTTTGAATAAGAACTCTGCTGGCTTACATAAGAAGATAAATTATGGCTCCCCGTTCCGTTAAGGGACAAAAACTAAGCAGAATTTTCAAGGTGTCAAGCCTCTGCCAGACCCAGCTTCCTTCCCCACCTGACCTCATAGACCCCTTTCTCAGAGGGCACGAGAGAAAGTCAGCTGAGCCCTTTGAATCACAGGGCTGTTAGGCAAAGCAAAGCCCTGGACATTCACCTCAGAGCAGATGAGAAGCTGGTGAGTCAGCCCCATGCTAGCCCCCGGCTGGCCCTCTAGACTCAGCCAAAGGTCTCTGGGATGCATACAGGTTCTGATTGTTCCGGGAAAACCTGGTAGTGCTGGTGAGTGTGGGGAGCCATGACAGGGCGGGAACTCTTCCCACAGACAACCTTCCTGCAATCTCGATGGCTTGGAGGGGCTGCCCAAAATTTGGAGAGTAGGAATGCTGCGGAAGCCTGTCTAAGGAGACTAGCATAGCAACTAGTTATTGCATAGGGCCATCTGCATGAGAGAGAGGCCAGAGAAAGTGTCCTTAGGGATCTGATATTCTGTCACTTCCTGGTCGGATTGCTCTAGAATCCTATAACTGTGGACAACTAGAGGAAAATGATTTTTAAAAACGTATTTTTTCATTCATTATTTTAAGACAGGGTCTTGATTTGTACAAATTCATTAAAATAATGAATAAAGGTGTTCCTCTTGTCTCGGCCAACTGAGTGCTGGAAATATGCTCAGCTTCGTGAGCCAATGTTGAAGTTGGTTTGGGGCATCTAGGGCCTGAAGTCTAAGGTTTTGTGAAGCAAAGCTCTGCTCTCTGGTAGGGCTAGCCATTCCTTTACTGAGACAGGGTCTCACTTGGTAGCACTGGCTGGCCTGGAACTCGCTATGTAGACCAGGCTAGCTCTGAGCTCACAGAGATCTGCCTGTCTCTGTGTCTGCTTTCCAAGTGCTGGGATTAAAGGCATATGCCACTGTGCCCAGAAAGCTGGCCATTTGAAGTGACTCTTCAGTCCTGTGCTGGTAGCTTTGACTTAGGACAGTGGTTCTCAGCCTTCCTAGCACTTTGACACTTTTATACACTTCTTCATGTTATAGTGTACACACACCATAAACTTATTTTTATGGCTATCTCATAACTGTGATTTTGCTACTGTTATAAATTGCAGTGTAAATATTTTCAGAGATAGAGGTTTGGCAAAGGGGTCACAACCCACAGGTTGAGAACCACTTACCTGGAAAGGGGGTTTCTACAGATGCTGGGTCCCAAATAAACCCAAAGCTTCTAGGCAGGTACTTAAACCTGTCAAAACCATGGCCTTGAATATACCCCAAACATGCAGGTTTATTGCCCAAGCCCCTGCCTGAGGGAGAAGATCTTGGTAGTGACATGGGAAGCCAGCCAATGTGACACCTTACCAGGATGACATGTGTGGAAACTCTTGGTAAAAAGTGTTGTGCCTGCATTTGTGATAGAGGTCACTTTTGCTACATTAAAGTCATCTCCTTGAGGGAAGGAAGAGCCCTATTGATTCCAGATGAATCTCTCACTAAGACGCACCTGACCTGACCCCAGTGGAAGTCTCTAAAATACCAGTGACAGAGCTCAGAGCCTGGGGATAGGATAGACTGAGGCCTCAGGAGAAAACTGACCTTATCGATCAATGACTGGATCAGGAGAGAATGCTGGGGAGCTGGGAAAGCTGGATCCCCTGAGGGCACACACGTATAAGAAGACCTGGCCTTCCTTCCTCGGTCTAGGGGAGAACAACCTAGGAAGACCTGGCCTTCCTTGGTCTCCAGTTCTTTCCCAGGGGAGCCAGCAGTCTCCTGTGATACAAGAATTGAATAAACAAGAGGGCCTGGCATTACCATGAAGAAGATTCATAATGACCTTAATTATGGCATGATTAATTCTTCGAGGGCTCTGGCTGGAAGCCCTCCCCAACTGAATCACTTTCCCCCAAACGGAGAGCAGGTGTGACGGGTGGGGCCTACTTGGGAGGCCTCCCATGTGCCTCCTTCTGCCTGTCAGACTCTTCTACTGCCAGTGCCTAGGGACTGAGATTTCCTCCCTGCCCTAGGTCTAGCTACTTCACTATTCAGAACCAAGGGCTTTCTCTGAGATCCAAAGAGGTGGCAGGTCACCCAAGATCACACAGTAAGATGGTGACAGTCTACTGTTCTCCATGCAAGCCATCTGAAGAATCTATGGGAACCTAGGGTGTATGAGGTGGCTCCACTGACCCAGCCAAGCACAGGGAAGGTAGGGATCGGTTAGCCTCACGTTTCTCTGGTGGCTTTTCACAAGCCTCCAGATGTGAGAACTTCCAGAGTCAAGTGGTTCTTCACATTCAAGCCTAGCCCAGGGACCAGAGGGCCTCTTATGCCATTAGCACAGAGGATTGTGGGATGTCTTGTCCTCCCTGAGCGGCCACATCTCTGCTTTGCCCTGGGGATAAAGAAACAGCAGGTGACTAAAGGATGACAGGAGCTGAGAGCTGACGAAGTCCAGTCCCCTCAGAAAGAGTGTCTGAGAGAGTGTAGAAATGGAGGTGGCCTGTGGAGGCGGAGCCTAACCTCAGTCCACCATCACTGGATTCAGCAGGGTTGAGACACAGAAGGTGCAGACAGGACTAAGGAGAAGATATTTCCCAGTGTGTCTGTCCTTCCTTCCATGGGGCCTGACAGATCATGGAGAAGGCCAGGCCCCACACCCAGCCCTGGCAGCCTCAGGGCTTTTCTCCTCCAGTTCGTGGCCTAGGCATCCCTAATGCCAACCAAAACACAGTGCTCTTCCCTGGGAGGCACAAGCTAATGGCTCCTGTGGTGATGGGAGTGTACAGGACTACACGAAGGACTAGCCTACTCTGGGGGCTATTGCAGAAGTAGCCTAGACGTTATTTAGCACCCTGATTTTAGGTAGACTTCGCTGAGATTATCTGTGTGAGCTTTATTGAATTGTGTGTGTGTCTGTGTTGTAAATGGTTCTAGCCCGGACTTTCTGGGCCTGGACCAAAGGTTTAGGTCCCACTCTCAGCCCTGCTTAGCCTCAAATAATCACACACAGACTTATATTATTTTTGCACTGATTGACCTAAGGCCCAGGCATATAATTTGCTAGCATTTGCTCTCAATCTAACCCATCTTGTTCAGCCATGCAGCTCAGTACCTTTTCCCATAGCAGCATTTCAGCTTCTTTCCTCTGTGTCTCTGGCAGCTCTCTCTGGCAGCTCTCTGGCATCTGTGTCTGGTGTTTGTCCGTGCTCTGAAATGTTCTTAGCCTGGCAGCCTCACCCACACTTCCTGTTTGCCTTTGGCCAATCAGCTTTTATTAAAGCCATAGGCGGGACAAATATTTACATTACCAGCATAATCCTACTACATGTATGTGTGTATTTTATAAACTTTTAAATATCCATTTTAGCCTTTAGAGAAGTTGATTAGTTCCCAGCATGCCCTTCTGCTCCCCTCTCTTCACACTGTCCCTATGTTGTACATTCTGTATTCCTGTGATACTTTTGGGACAATGTCAATATATTGTTATTGACTAGAGTGAGAGTTTGCATGGCCAGACCTCTGGGGTTTGACAAGTGTGGCATTACTAGGTCATTCAGAATAGCGTGGCTGCTCTGTGTTCCCCGGGTTCCACCTGGCTTCCTCACCCTGAGCTCCAGGCAAGCACTGATCTTTTTGTCAACTCTATTTTTTGCCTGTTCTAGAATGTCTAAAAGAGGCTCTCTGTCATCCACCAGTATGCTTCCAAGTTTCCCCTTGTCTTTCTGTGGCTTGCTAGGTCTTTCTTGGACACAACGTTTTCCTGTGCATTCTCCAATACTAGGATTACAGGCCTCTGCCTCCATGCCCGGGTTGCTGCTTTCTTTTTATTGTCAAATAATATTTCATTGTGTGATGCTTCTCTTCTCTCAGGCACAGTGTGTAGACACGATCTTCACTTGGTAGAGTTGTTATCTGGAGGTTCCTTAGGCAGTACTAAACGTGGCACCCAGGAAGCTTTTACCCTCATGGTGTCCATAGCATCACCTAGCAGGGACAATCTCTGTGGTGCCCACCGCAAGACCTACCAGGCCCCTTATGCCCAGGAGGCCCCCCCTACAGCCACTAATCCTCACCTCCATGGAGCCCACCATCCCTTACATGAGGTGAGTGACAGCATGGTGGCCCGTAGTTGTGGCTAACAGCAGTTATATTGTTCCTGTCTTACCCTGCCATTCCTGGATCAAGTTTGTTCAGCTTCAAACCTGCTGAGAGCTGGGGCCACAGTGAATACCATGTCCTAGTAAAAGGCTTGGGTTGCAAACCACAGAAATGATTCAGTTTATCTGAGCAGAACAGCTTCTTGAAGGGGACAGGACAATTCTCAGAACAGGAGTGCCTCAGAGACCTCAGCCTGGGCAGAAACAGAGAGGTCCAGGAATAGCCAGAGCCTAAGGTCTGTCCCTTCTGTTACAGTGACTTTCAGAGCTGGGCAAATAAAAAGGAAACAGTTTTATTGTATAAGATACAGTTTGTTTATTTCGTTGTTATTGGATTGTTTTTTATTGATCGAGACAGGGTCTCACCATGAATTTCTGGTGGCCTAGAATTTGATATGTAGACCCAGCTAACCTGGGATTCACAGAGATTTGCCTGCCTTGGGTTCCCAAGTGCTGGGGTTAAAAATACACACAAAGAATGCCCAGCCTTGTTCAATTCGTGTCTAGAAATTTGCAGACCAGGGTGACCTTCCTGCCTCAGTCTCCCAAGTGATGTAATTACAGGTGTGTGCCACCCACTGACCTTGGCTTAACTTCCTTTTTTTTTTTCTTTTTGTTTTTTTTTTTTTTTTTGAGACAGGGTTTTACTGTGTAGCCCTGACTTCTCTGGAAACGCACTCTGTAGACCAGGCTGGCCTTGAATTCTCCTGCCTCTGCCTATGCCTCTCAAGAGCTGGGATTAAAGGTGTATACAATGACTACAACTTGCCTGTATAAAGAGCACAATTCAGTGGTTTTTAGTATATTCACAGACACTTAAACGTTACCACTAATGCTAGAACATTTTATCGCTTCCAGAAGCAGGCTCCCAACCCACTGTCCGGGGCTCAATTTCTCTCTAACACTCTTTGCCCCAAGATTATTCGTTAGTCTTGTCTGTTTGCCTGGGCAGGCCTTATAAATGGAGTCGCATAATAAGCAGTCTATTTTACCTGGCTTCCTGTATTTACAGTAGTATTTTCAAGGTTTGTTTGTCAATCAAGCACCCATGTTTTACTCCCTTGTGTGTATGTTCTTTTTAAGGTACTGAGCCCCTGTTTCTGAGAAGGGGTCTCTGACTTGGCCAGTAACTCATCAATTAGGCTAGGCTAGCTGGCCATCAGGCCACAGGGTTCCACATGTTTCCACCTCCTCAGAGCTGGGAGTGTAAGTAGACACAACCCCGTCTGCCTTTATTTATTTACTTGAGAGTGTGTGTGTGTGTGTGTGTGTGTGTGTGAGAGAGAGAGAGAGAGAGAGAGAGAGAATGAGTGTGTGTGTGTGTGTGTGTGTGTGTGTGTGTGTGTGTGTGTGGACAGGATAAACATTTACCAGAGGCCAAGAGAAACCCACAGGTAGAATTGCTGAGTCAAAGGTCCAGGTGGGACACTGATCTCTTTTCTGCTGGAGCTATCATTTTTTTTTTCTTAGATGAAGAGACTAGGAGGCCAGCAGTCAAGGGTCAGGGAGCCCTGGCCATGATCCTGGATCTACCTGCTGGGCTTTGGTCCTTGCAGGGAGGCAGCCCTCCTCCACCTCAGCCTATCGGTTCACAGAGCCCCATAATCTCCACAGCAAAGCCTGTCACCCCCTTTTACACATCCAGAGACTAAGGCCTAGAGAAGAGCCTGAATGGCCCTGCCACAAAGCAAGTCAGTGGCCGACCAGGGCCTCCACCTACACTGTACTTGCCTCCTCCCCACTGCGAGTCAGGGCAGATGTGATAGCTGATATGACAATGAGACCTTAATGTTGGGGGTTGCATGGATGAGCTCTGGCTTCCTGGCTGTGGATTCTATTTTCACCTTCTCTGAAAGACTGAGAATGTAGGAATGTGTATGTGCAAACCAAGACTGTACCTGTATAGTTGAACTTTGGTAAGAAGAATCTCCCAGGTAGTACTGGTTTTGAAAATATGAAAGGGTCATGGAGAGCAGTTGAGGCTTGGCACTGTGTGGCAGGCCCGGATGAGAGGCCATTAGTGAAGGTACAGCTTCAGTTGCAGTCAAAGCCCCAGGATTGAAGAGGCCATGGAGAAAAGCCGAGGCTTGGCACCATTTAGCAGGGTTAGTGTCCCTGAAGAGATTCCAGGAGAAGCTATTGGTGAAAATGCAGCCCGGTTGCAGGGGCAACCCCAGCATTTTGGAGATGCCAGGGCCATGGGATTCCCAGCAAGGGCAACAAGAGTTGTGGGGTGGAGCTAGGCTGAGCCTGGGAGGCAAGCTATGAGTGCTGTGGGTAGCAGATCTGGAAAAGTGGCACTGCCAAAGGCCCTTTGGTGCCCAGAGGATAGTGGGTGAGGCCCAGACATTGGACACTGGGCTATTTACACTGTTGGAGTTTGGGTTGATTTGATTGGGACTGTGCCCTGACTTCCTTTGGTGATGGACTTGAGAATTATAAGCTCGAATAGACCTTTCCTCCTCTAAGGTGTTTCTGGTCCTGGTGTTTTATCACAGCAACAGAAACTCCAACTAAGACACCTGTGCGGGCTGGAGAGATGGCTCAGCGGTTAAGAGCACCCTCTGCTCTTCCAGAGGACCCGGGTTCGATTCCCAGCACCCACATGGCAGCTAACAACTGTCTGTAGTTCCAGGCAAACACCAAGGCAAATAAATAAATAAATAATAAATAAATAAAGTTAAAAAAAAAAAAAGACACCTGTGCTCAGAGGTTGGCATCTGAGGAGTCAGTCTCACACGCTGCCTTCAGGAAGCTAAGTACCCCCTGACCTCCTCTTCTCCCTCCGTCATGGTCTCACTCACACTCTCAGCTTGGAGGTGACAGAGGCAGCCAGGTGGCAGAGGGAATCTATACACATCCCCTCCCTCTGAAGAGCCAGACAGGAAGTATTTGGGGCTCTGCAGGCCATATGGCCATGGAGTAGCCACTTGCCTATGGGTCTAGTTAAAGCAAGTGCAGACTGTGTGTGCAGGGGGGCCGAGCATAGCTGTGTTCAAGAAAGCTGTATTTATGGATGTCAGGGTTTGGCTTTCATAGAATTTTTATGTGTCACAAGATATTCTTGTTTTAAATCCATTTCCCCCAGTGATTTAAAAATGTAGAAAACATTCTTAGGTTTCAAGCTGCACCAAAAAAAAGTAGGTAACAGGTCAGATTTGGCAAGGTAGTGGCTACAGTTTGCCAGACCGTGGGCTAGAATAAGGTCTTTTGGAGCCAGACTGCCTGGGTATGAATTTTAGCTTTGCTGTATCACCTTCATGAGGCGCTGGGTCTTTCTGAGGTTCAGATTTCTAATGTGTAGAATGGCTAAGACAGGCTTTGAGATTGTAAAAAGGTATGCAACTTTGGAAAGTAAGTTTGGTATTTATTTCAGATTAGTACCAAATGTCAAAGAGTGAACATATGACCCAGCAAATCATTCCTCAAACTTTGTATCCAAGAGGTCACACAAAAAACAAGCAACTTAGAGTATTCCTCAACCAATGAGTGGTAGACAAGATGTAAAATAGCCATAACATCAAATATTATTTATTATTTAAAAACTAGTAGCTAGGAGTGGTGGTAATTGCTTGTAATTCCAGAACTTGAGGGGCTAGTCAAGAGTCCAAGGCTAGTCCAAAATACTTATTGAGTTCTGGGCTACCTGAGGCCAGAAAATAAGGAAATGAAGTACTGATGCATGAGGTGACATGGATGAACTTTGAAGACATTTTGTTAAATAAAATCAGTATCAATCATATAAAAGACCATGGATTCCAAGATGGGTAAGCTCTAGAAATAGTAAATCTATAGCCACAGAAAGTGGCTTGGTAGCCGTCAAGCCTGAGGGGTGGGCTGGGATGAACGAGAGTATCACTGCTAGTGGGCTTTGGGTGGTGGCTGGGACAGCAGAAATTCTCTGGTGTTAGGCAGTGGTGATCAGGAGTGGAATACAACTTGAGCAAATACACTAAAAATGCACACACAGAACACCACAGTGCATTCCTGCAAGGGTGGATTTTTAAAGACATGAACTATGTTTCAGTAGGAAAAGAAGATACTGCTTCCTTCCCACAAATGCTGGTAGCTGCATGGGGTTCAGAGCTCTGTCGCCTCGGGATCTGATGGGGAACTTATGGCTTTGTCTCTTAGAGGCAGCAGAGCAGAACTGACTTCTCATCTGTGTGTTAGAATTGCCATACTGGTGACATCCACAGAGTGGGGTGAGGATTGAATGATGCCTGGTTCACCTTTCACATTTGACCAGCCGCAGCCCTGGGAAGCTGAGTCCTGGAGGAGTGAGTCCAGACTGACAGGCAGCACTGGGTAGAAGCAATTCACCTCTCAGGGTACCTCCTATTGTTCCACCAGCCTCTACACTTCCCGCTATGCTGAATGCCCTTGGGCTGGATTGCTTGGGGATGCTGGAGGGGACCTCTGATGCCTTCGCATAGTGTGGCTACAGGCCAGGTGCTGGCCATTCTCTCTTGGAGTCTTTGTTTGTTCAACTGTCAGATGGCTTTAGGATGGGGTGCCTGTCACTTTAGGTGACTATGATGATGGAAGGGAAGTGCATGGGTGGGTGACACTTTCCAGTGCCTGCTGCATTCCCAGAACTCTGTGCCTGTCGGTGTTTATGATAATGTATTTTGTAGAATGTTTATTTTGAAAATCTGCTATTGCCAGGCTCGGTTCCAGTTATGGGGGAGACAGCAGAGAATTAAAAAGACAAAACTCCTTGCCTTCGTAGAATTTACAGTGGAGTGAGCAAACAAAATAAGCAGATATATTTAAGGCGGCTGGAGAGATGGCTCAGAGGTTAAGAACACTGGCTGCTCTAGTTCAATTCCCAGCAACCACAAGGTGGCTCACAACCATCTGTGATGACATCTTGGTGCCCTCTTCTGTATACTGTATGCATGATAAATGAATAAATCTTTTTAAAAAATTACATTTAAAAACACGGCTGAGAAAAATGAATCGAGACTATGGGAGGGAGCTTAGGGGATGGAGAAGGGAATCCAGCCAGGGATGCTAAAGTCTTGTTAACCAGGCAGGATGGTGCGTGCCTGCATCCTCAGTCCTTGGAAGACCGGGCAGGAGATTCAAAAGTTCAGGGCCAGCCTTAGCTATATGATGAGCTGAGAGGGAGGGAAGGAAGGAAGGATAGGTATGGGGGGGGGTGAAGAGAGACAGAGGAGGAGGAGAATGAGATAAAAACCTGAGGGAGAAGGATGCAGCCATGCAGGTTTCCAAGGGAAATGGAAACAGCATCATTCTAGTATGGCAAACACTGGAGACATCAGTGGGGCTGGAGGGGAAGAGGTGTGGAAGGTGAGGAGCAGGGACAGTCTCAGGAACCTTCAAGGATGGCCCTCCCTCCAGGATCCAGTAGGGCTTCCAGGAGAGGATGACCTCCCTGACCTAGGTTATGGTGACTTGTGCAGAACCAATGCCTCACCCTTCCCCTGACTCACAACTCTGTGCTTTCTCCTGTAGTACCATCCAGGAGCCTCCATGGGCGCTTGAGGGCCGGGCACCAGGGCCGCGGGCACGAGCATGGTGAGACACCAGCCCCTACAGTACTACGAACCCCAACTGTGCCTCTCATGCCTCACGGGCATCTACGGCTGCCGCTGGAAGCGTTACCAACGCTCACATGATGATACTACACCGGTGAGCTTCCCTGCATGGAGACCTCTAAAAGCCCAGTGATGGGCCTGGAGCTAAGGGAAGTCAGGCTTCAGTTGTCTCTGTGTGGTTCTGGACAGGCCCACAGCCCTTCCAGAGTTCAGTTTCTTCTTCAGCAGAATTGGCCTCTAGTGGTTCCTGAGGCCCCTGGCCAGATGGGATGGTCAGGAAGGAACTTGTCTGTGTGGATGTAGATATTTAGCTATCATCTGTCTTCTGATAGTGGGGGCAGCCTGCTGCAGGGGCATGGACAGGAAGGAGATGGAGGTGACCCTAGAGAGGTCATCCTAAGGGGAATAGAAGTTCTTGGTTCCCACAGATCTGGAAGGCCAGGTAGGGGTGTTAGAAGGGTGAGGAAGGAGGTCTGGCCATCCTGGAGCCTAGGAGCCGATGAGGCCATGGCCTGGCACCAGGGCCCAGTCACCTGAGCTGCTGGCTTGCCAGGCCTGGCAGCAGGTGCTGAACTGGATAAAGAGGCCTCAGTGCTGGCTTCCCGGCCAGACCAAGCAGCACTCCTGTCCCTGGGGCACTATCAGCTTGTGGATCTGGTTTCTTCTCTGAAGGAACCCGATTCCTGTGTGGTGTTTATCTAAAAGCTTTGCTGCCCAGAGAACAGCTTTTTCCTCTCCCTCAAGCTTGTCTGAACAAAGAAGCTAGCCTCTGAATTCACCAGTCCCAAACAGGCTGGCGGGTCAAGGGTGCAGCAGCTGAGGTTGGAGGCTCAGCCAACCTGTAGGGATGGGGAGGTCAGGGGACCTGCCTACCTGCCTGCCCTCCTCTGTGCTGAAGAGAGGCGGGGTGCAAGACTGTGTCAGGAGCCTAGGAACCCCATGAGAAGCATAGACTACTAGAATTGGCTCAGACATCCCCCTCAGAAAGAGGGGAACATGACTAAACCAAGCAAGAGAGAGGAAGGGGCATGGTCAAGGCCACACAGTAACCCTGGAAGTGCTGGGATGGAACCTACCTCCCACCGTGGCCTCGGCCTGAGCTGGCATACTGGGTACTACATGGTGGCCATTCTTTCTTGGGTAGACAGGATTTTTCTGCCCAAGAGAGACACAGTCCAGAGTTGACAACTAAGGGTCAGTGATGCTTTTTCCACATATTGCCAGTGACCGTGAGCTGTGTACCCGGGAGGGAGGGGTATAACATACCCTCTCACGGGCCAACATGTGAGACAGGGATGCTAAGTAACCAGTATGATGCCACCTATGAGAAGGCATTAGGACAAGTCATTCCAGATGCCAAGCCTCAGCTACTATGTCACTGAGCAGGGAAGGGACCAGCTTAATGGCATCAGCAATTGTGGGGCATCACATTGTTCATAGGGCGGGCAGCTGGCTTCTTTGACCTGACCTCCCTATGACTGGAACTCCCTATGCTCTGTGAGTCAATGCTGTGCTGAGGCTCCACTCCTGTTGCTACTGGTGACCCATGGGTCATGGAGAAGCAGAAGCCAGGGACTGGAGCGAGATCATACAAGTGCTAATAAGCAGAGCTGGGGGTGGATGGCAGCCGAGGCAATGGAGAGATGACCAGGCCACTGGCCAGGCAGCCTTCCTAGGCCATGAGTCAGGAAGTGAAGGGGCTTGATTGTGACCAAAAGAGGGTTAAGAAAGTGTACCACCAAGGCAATGACTAAAAGCATGGGTGGTCCAAGCTGTGGGGATGCCAGGGTCTGGGGTGCTGGGCATGGACCTGAGGCTGAAGGAGTGGCAAGAATCTCAACCCATTTTGTTTCTGCAGATGGCTGAGCTCACCTCAGGGGACCCCAAAGTCGGCTGATGATGAGCCTCTGAGGCTCACAGCCTGCTTCCTCTCCTATTTGTATGAACATTTTTTTTCTGTCCTTCCCTTTCTTTTTTCCTGTTCCTTTCCTGATGGAGCTATGCTGGGCTCTCTGGCCAAGTACAGCAAAGAGAACAGAGGTGTGTGGTCTCACAAACGGCTGGTGTGGGCTAGGCACAGAACTCAATTAGTAAAATGCTTGTCTAGCACGCAGGGAGCCCTGGAGTAGCTTCCTGGCACTGGATAAACATGTGATCCACATTCAGGAGTGGAAGCAGAAGAATCAGAAGTTCAAGGCCATCCTCAGCCACTTAGAGAGTTCCAAACCAGCCTGAGTTCCCTGAGGCCCTGTCTCGAAACAAAATGAAAACAGCTAGTGTATAGGGTTTCCTACACTCTGCTCGACAAGTAGAAGCTGGGGAGCATGGAGGAGAGGCCTCTGCTAGGGGGTCCCCCTCACCTGTGAAATGAGAGGCAGTGAGTGCATGAGCCATGCCCCCCTAATCCCAGAGCTAGGAAATAAGGCAGATACTTATAATAAGAGTTAACATCACTGAGTACCTGCTGCATGCAGGGAGCGAGTGATTTATTGCCCACAAATGAGCGGACATTCTCATTTATGGGCAATATCCCTGCTGGCCCCACATCTAATTGTGCACCCATTTTACAGAGGGAGAAATCCAGGCACAGAGCCGCTGTGCAGGAGGTCGTGACAAGTATGCAGCCACAGTTGCTGGAGGCTGCAGAAAGATTCCTGCGTTGATGTATGGATAATGAGGACTCTGGGTAAATGGGGCTGGGAGCAGACTCAGGAAATTGCTCGACTGAGGAGCAGGGTCTCGGGTGAAGCAGGGTTGTTCTCTGATGGGATCCCCAGTGGCAGTCTGGTCAAGCCAGACTGGCTCCCAAGTAGCACTGAGAGCAAGCAGGATCACAGAGCGTGGAAAGGAAGCCCTCCATGAAGGCTACTCTTCTGCCCATCCTCAAGCCTTTGTTCACAGGACGAGCCACACGGAAGCAGGAAGCTGGGAGCAAGGACATGGAATTGCCTCTCTTGCTGCTGGCTAAGGGTGTGGAGCAGTTGGGCTGGGGGTGCCTCACCCGACAGCAGGGAAGGGGAACAGAGCTTTTTATAACTGGGGATAATTAATTGGCTGTTGTTTGTGACTCGTTACTTTAATACTGCCAATTAAAGACTCGGTGAGACAGAGACTGTTCTCAAGCTGGCCCTGGCCCTCCTCCCTCTGGCACCCCTCCCCCAAGTCCCTGGGTCCCCTGAAGGCAGCAGTGTCAAAACGAGCTTCCAGACGGAGAGGGATTTAGGTCAGAGGCCTGGAGAAACTTCCTAGCCAGACACCAAGAAGCAGAGTGTGGTAATCAACTGTCTTGCACGTCTCTGCGCTACACTTATCTTCTTGAAAGCTGTTACGACCTTAATTGATCCCTACCAGCTTGTGTGGATGGAGCTCCAAGAGTGATTGATTGAAGCTGAGGGGCCACCCATGCTCACACCCTAGCCTGTATCTTCTCTCCTCTTCCACCTCCAGTGGGCTATGCTGGGCTACACTTACGTATGCAATCAACAATCCTGGCACATGCTCACAAATCACAGTTGTAGCTGACCTGGTTCTCTCCTCCCTTGAAAGGGAGCCCAGGCTGGTAGGGCCAGGGGACAGTTATGAATAGACACCCAGATCACCCAGGGAAATCAAAGCCAGGACCAGGGGATGCTGGGAGTGGGTGGTAAGGGTATGGAGCAGGTGTCCGTTGTTACTGACTTGTGTTTGGGGTGGAAAATCATTGGGCTTCAACTGGGGAAGGGAGACATGGTCCCCGGGGGCCCTGAGCCTGCAGTGGTACTGAGCAGCCCAGGCGTCAGCCTTGGGTCAAGCTGTGCAAAGGCCTCAGGGCTTACATTGTACAGAATACTCTAAGACAGCTTAAGAGGAAGACCAGGGGGCCAGGAGAACATTTGGGGAGGCACACACACACACACACACACACACACACACACACACACACACACACACGGATATAGCAAGGTCCATTCCACAGACACCTAAAAGGTCCATTCATAGGCTGACCCAGGCAGAACTGTATAAGAGTCCTCGTCATCCCATAATTCTTAGTCCAGGAAGTTGGAGACCCCTAATTGATGGCAGACCATGCCATGAGAGCATGGGTGCATCTTTGGGGCAGGCAGACAAGTCAGTGTCCAGCCCCAATGGCCTCCCTCTTAGGGTGGCACTGGGTGAGGGCTCCTTTTGCCATTAAGGTCTGTCACCTCTGTACCTCCCTTTTGCTTCCCATCCAGCCATGCTAGCCACACCATCCAGATTTCTCCACATTCCTGGTAACCTGGCCCTCTCAGCAGAGGCTTGGTCTTTCTGTCTCAGTGTCCCCCACTCTCCCTTTCCTTAGCTTGGTCTTTCCATCAAGTCAAACCATTGCTTCCTTCCCCATCACGTGGGCTTTCACGGTACTTTGGACCAGTACTCGCCATAAGAACTGGGATTTTCTGACCCTTCCGGTGGACTGAGGACTCGCTCAGGCCTGGCAATGTGTGCTAAGAGAAATGCAAGAAGGATGCCGGCGTGGCTAAGGAAGTGCCTACGCGGTGTCATCCTGCTGACTATTATGGGGTAGATGGAACCCCCAGGGTTCTGGAGAAGGAACAGCTTCCTTCTCCAGATATGATAAGGACTTGCTGTATTCCAGCTCTGCCTCTTGGGTTTCTGGCTGTGTCTGGCAGGGCAGGACAGGGTACTGACTCAGCCCTTGGGTTCTCCCAGACCACCCTTGAAGGCTGAGATTGGCTTTTGCTACAGGTGGACAAGAAGAAGGGAAATTTTCCAGCTTCCTGTCCTGGTAGCCTTGTGGTTTGGGTCTTATTGGGATGGAGAGAAAGAGAGACTTCAGGGTTGCCTTGGTGATGAGTCCCTTAAAGCAGATTCTAGGATATGGTTGGATTCAGCCAGATGCAGCTGAACCCTCCTGGTCAGGCAGCTGCATCTCTATCTCGGCTCTTTTTTCGGATGCTGCCTTGACCCTCAGGCAAACCCTGGGCCTCTCGGCCTCAGCCTGCTTGTCAGTTAAATGGGGTGTTAGATGGCAGGTAATTATGTGCCTCCTGTCCCATGTAAGAAGAAAGACCCCATCAACTTTGAGAAGAGTGTGCCCTCCATATAGACTTCCCCCGGATGGCACCATCCTTTTGGTGGCTATAGAGCCAGAGCCTGAGGATGAGGAATGACCCTCCAGGCTTTAGTTTTCTACTTCTTTTTTTTTTTTTTAACTTTATTTATTTATTTATTTATTTATTTGCCTTGGTGTTTGCCTGGAACTGGAACTACAGACAGTTGTTAGCTGCCATGTGGGTGCTGGGAATTGAACCCGGGTCCTCTGGAAGAGCAGATGGTGCTCTTAACCGCTGAGCCATCTCTCCAGCCCCCAGTTTTCTACTTCTATAGTGGAGTGGTATGAAGAAGAATGGGAGAGGGTCTCTGCCATCTTCCATCTCCTCTGAGATGGGCACTAACAACACCTAGGTCTGAGCAGGTGGATGCCTGGATCATCCCTTAGGGAGGGTACGTGAACTATTCCACCCTGGGCCTGTAAACTGGGTGGACCTGAGGGCTGCTCAGTGGCAGCTCTGCTGTGCCCGAGGGGTGGGCAGGAAGAAGGAGGAGTTGGCATGCTGGGCCTGCTGCCATCCACCCACCTAATGAGCTGCTCTGAGGGCGCCCTGGCAGGAAGGACAGACAGAGGTCTAATTGCCCAGCCTTCTGTAGCCTAGAGAAATAAATCCAGCCTCTTAGGCTGCCAGGAACTGGCTGGCAGTGGGATTCTAATAATCCCCTTCCAGCTAGCTTCACCCTAATACTGCCATCTATCCCAGCCCTGCCTGGCTGCCCCTCCTCCAAATCTCCTGGGCCTGAGCCAGCATAATCCTGCCAGGGCATGCCCAGCTCTGCCTCCCAGGAGCTCCTGCCCCCTTCCCACACCATATTTCCTTCACCCCTCATTTGAAACTTGGTGAGTTGAGCATGGTATATAGGTATCACTGGATGCTGAGAGGTGCATGACTCTGGGACTCCCAAGCTGAGCTGGACCACATGAGACAATGGTGTAACAGGTCAGCTCAAGGCAGAGTCACACACAGAAAAAGGGCCTGCTTCTGCCCAGACAGGATAAAATCTAGAAACAAATGGGTCTGAGATAGAGCGCAGCTGGTGGAGCGCTTGCCTAGCATGTCCCAGGCTTGGTGAAGCGGTTGGTCAGCACTTTCTAACTCCATGTAATTCTACTCTTGAGAGGCAGAGTCAAGAGTATCGGGCATTCAGAATCATCCCTAGCTTAAAAAATGGGGGGGGTAGATGAGATGGCCCAGCAGGTAGAGGGGTGCTGTCATCCAAGACTGGTGATCATGAGTTCAAGCCCTGCAACCCACAACGGAAAGAGAGCTCTAACTTGCCAAAATTGTCCTGACTTCCACAAATCCACCGTGGCATCCACATGTACATGAGTGCAAACACACACCCAAATAAAAATTATTTTAATTACAAAAAAAATTGGCCATGAGAAGAGAAGCCGTTTCCCTGAACAAGACCTGTGCCTGTTCTGTGTCTGCCCCTGCTCTGCCCTTCCCAGCAAGACCCTTCCAGGCTTCCTTCCTTCCTTCCTCCTCCAAGAAGCCCTCTGTGCCCCACCTTATGCCCCCCACAGCAGATGGTAAAACCCTCTGTCTGCTGCCTGGTCACTGCTGTGAACTGTTGGGTCTCTGAAAGAAAGGGAGCATCCCTGTGAGGAGTGACTGGGGTGGGAGATCAGTGGGGTGTGAGGCAGGGAGATTTTCTGAGTGCATGTCCATGGGTTTCAACCCCATCTTCTGTGTTTCCCATCACTCTGCACATCTTTCCTGGGTTCCTCACCCTATGGCCCTGTCTCAAGGCCATTCTTCAACCTTGGTTCAGTCTTCCTCCATTTCTTTAGTGGATGGCGTGAGATGCTGAAACCTGAAACTCTCTTCCCCTGTGACACGCAGTGGGACCTTAGGCAAAGCTTTGACCCTCTCAGCCTGTTTCCTCTGTGGGCAAAGATAATTACACGCCCTGGCCTTTGTTTTTTTTTGAGACAGTTGAGGACCACAGAGGCACCGAGGCCTGGTTGCAAGTTCTGGATGACCAGCAGTGTGTTTGTTCTTTGTGACCTTAGGTCAGGCACTTTTCCTGTCTGGGCCTTGGCTTCCTGAGACCATCCCACCTGCTTGGCAGAACTGTGGGAGTGAGACATGGAAAACCCTACCCTAGTGCATGAAAAGCTTCTCTAGGCCTCTGTCTCCCAAAGCTGGGGCTGCAGCTGTGTGTGAGGCAGAGGTTAAGTGGTGGCATGTCAGGGCCATGTCGGGGTCAGCCTCTTGATCGATCTCCCAGGGCCCACAGCACAAAGCCTATAGAGTCTGATTTCTTATTCTGGCTGCCTATGGGTGCCCACCGTGGGCTGGGTGCAGGTGATCAGGCTTGCTGTCCTCAGCAGCCAGAAGAAGGCTCGTGAGGGAAGAGGGAAGGCAAAGGCTTGATCACTGTCTTCACATAATTAAAGGGCTGTCAGGCGGGAATGGTAATTATAGGAACCATGGTGGATCTGGCGACTTACTGCTTACATGTGTAATCGCTGGGGCCTGGCAGCTTTCCTGTGAGGTGGTGGTGATGTCATCTCTCTGAACAGGGGAGAAAGCTGAGGGTTGAGGTGCTGAGTGCTTGGCCCACAGCCACACAGCCCGTGTGGTAGACGGGCTAGAACTAAAGTCCAGCTGTGACAGACGCACACACTCATTGGCCATTTTGACTCCAGTATTGCTTGACCTCTTGGTTGATTGGTCTGTGTGGTTTCCATCTAAGGGGACAGTTTTAGCTCCAGTGGAGGGAGTCAGAGAGAGCTGGGAAGGGAAGGGCACCAGGTGAGCAGCTCCCCTTCCTGGCCAATGCTACATTGCAGATATGTTATTGGTGCCCTGTATGGCACACCCTACCTGCCCTCATTCAAAGAGGTTGGACAGCTATGACCAACCCAGGATTTGAATCCAACAGTGCTGAGTGTCAGCCCACCTACTGGTCAGGCTGAAGGTCCAAGAGGGGAGAACTTTGAGAACATTCCCTGAGCTGCAGCAGGCTGAACTCCCGTTCTGCCCTAAGTACACAGGGGGCAGAGCTGAGCGGGGCATCTCAGGCTCTGGCGTCTATGATTCTGAATCCTCAGTGTTGCCAGAGTGGGGCTGTCAGCTCCTCCCAGGCGCTGTCGGATCACAGAGCTCAGAAGCCGGGCTCTGTTCTGTCTGGGTACCCCAAAAAGTGACTGTACCATCAGTGCTGGGCAGCTCTGTGCATCCTGGAGGCAGTCAGGGGTACACGGGGAGTGGAAGCCAGCAGAGTTATCCCGCTCCATGTGCTGCCCATGTTTCCTGTGTCCAGTTGGGTTTGGGATCTGTCAGAGCCTGGCTGCTAATGAGCTCTTCCTGTTAGCACGGCCTTGGAATGCAGAAGGCTCTGGGGTAAGGAGATGGGGGTGAGTTAGGAGGGGCAGGATACAGGTGAAGATGGTCACATGCTTATCAACAGTCAGCCCCCATACTGCCCCAAATGAGGACCAGGGCAAGAGCAGGCAGGGCTGTGAGGCTGGAACCTTGTGAGTTCTCTGTCAGTTATTACCCCTCAGCCTGAGGCTATTCTATCCTTTGGGTCTAGTCTCTTTGCATCTCACACGGTCTCACATCCACCCTTTCTTGGTTCCTCACACCATGTCGGAGCACCACCTTGTGTCCCAACATGCCAGTAGGCCCTGGGGACCCAGGTCACACCATGCCCTACTGCTCCCTAAGGAATGTGTGACGTAGTCAGTGAACTCCCCTTTATTATACACCTACTGTGAATCACCGGAAGCCGCTCAGCTTACTCGACAGGACCCTTCTGAACCTCCAGGCTCTGAGGGCAGAACCCCAGCTACAGAGCTACAGCTCTAAGACACCCCTTCTATCTCTGCAGCTCAGTGCAGTTGAGGGGGGCAGGATTCTGGGTGCTAAGAGTAAGCACAGGATAATCAGGGGTGGGAGGTTGCTGGAGGTTACACGGACACAAAGACATCCAGGAGGAGCCAGAGGTTAGGCCTGGGGTACAGCTTGCAGAAAGGGAAGGGTGAACAGACACTGCTTGCCCTACAGAGTCCCTGAGGGGTAGTACAGGTTCACGGGAAGCATCTCAGAACGCGTCTACTTGCTGACCTCTCTGAACTCTACTTGTTCACGCTCACTCCTTGACTGCTGTCTGCCATAAAGCTCTGTGTGTGTGGTAACTGCCTTGAATGGTCCAGCACAGTCGCTCACCAATAGGTGATGTGATCAGAAAGGTCCTTCCATTTCTGAGCCTTCGTGTACAGCAACACATTCCTGTAACCCCCTCTGGTACAACGCAGAGAGACAGAGGGCCAGGGCCTGCAGGTCCCCATCGGTGTAGCCTCGGAGCTGGTGAGGCAGTGAGCCCTCTGTATACCCTAGGAGCCCAGCCAGAGCCACTCGCTAATAGGCAGAGCATGCCCAGGCCTTTCTCCTTGGTAATTCTCCCTGACAAGGCCCATTAGTGCCCTAAGAACCTCTCTATCAGAGGAACCACGGGGAGGCCACTTCCTCTCCCGCTCCGGCCTTCCTTCCCCAGCCTCTCTCTCCCAACCCCCGCATTCAGGTTTTTCCTCTGATTGTTCTTGGTGCCACCATGCGCCTCTCTCACTCCGGTGCTGAGGCCTCTTCCTCCCCTTCCATCAGCTCCTGTGGCCTGATGACCTCCAGCTTCTGAGGGATTTAATCACTAGGTTCCCAGCAAATGAGGTTCCTGATTTCCATGCCCTGCCCCCTCCTGCCGTGCCTACCGATTGACTCTGACCTTGTCAGTTCCCAGCCGCTGACAGCCTGTGACTCCTCCTCACGTGTGCCCTGCCCTGCCTCACCACAGGGATATGGCCCGTGAGCCCCTGCCTGCCTGCCCTCCACCTGGCCTCTTATCAATGCTGTCCTGTCTGTACTTGTGGAAGGTCCCCCTGCCCTTTCCACACCCAGGCTGTTTGCCTAGGACAGGCCTCAGTAGGTTCAGGCCCCCCTCACCAGAGCCTCCCTCTGCCCCAGTGGACCAGCTCGGGGTGGCCAGTGGGAGTGAAGGGGGTAGGGGTGTGTCATGCTGAGTGAGAGCCTGATGTTAAAGCTCAGACCTTCCAGCTAGACTCCAGGAGACAAGTCAGTCATGAGCAAGGAGGAGCTGGAGGCAACAGGATTGGACCTAGGGCTGGGGTATGTGTGGAGATACAGGCTCTGAGGAGGAGGACTGAGCGCCACTCTGCTCCTTCACCATCCCAGACATCTTAGTGGCCCCCGAGGTCATGTTCCCACAGGAAGACAGGTGTCCTGCCTTGTTCCTAGCCAGGACCCTTTCCTAGTCTGGAGCTATGCTGGTCCATGCCAATGCAAGGCAGACATAAGTGAGCTTTACCCTAAAAAGCTATCCCTGCCCCTGCCCCCACCCCACCCCAAACCTGGTGTAACCCAGGCTTGAGAGAATGTCACCTCCACATCCCTGTGTACCGCAAAACAGGGTTAGGCCCAGCAGCCTAGGACTGCGAGCCGTGGTTCACCAACTTGAGTGACTCACACTGGTATGAGGGTGTCAGTGGGGACCCAGTCATGGCCTATCTGAGTTGAAAACCTCTCCTGCATGGTGGCAAGGGGCCATTTCATACCAACCTTGTGCTATGAATGCCATTTATTATATGTAGTTCACAGAGAGGTTGGGTCTGGCCAGAGAGCTGTCCAGAGATGCACAGCTTGTTAGTGGTGATGAGGATCCGAGAGTCCCAGGCGGTCTGGCACCAAACACAATATTTAGCTACTGATGTGGGACGGAGGAATTCTGGGAAGCTAGGGAATGGTTTTTCTCCTCCTGACACCCTCTTTCCTAGTCATCAATACTAATGGGTCCCATGTCATCTAGGGGCACAGAGCGTGAGTTTAGAGAATATTGTCACCATGGAGCACAGTGGGTTCAAAGGTCTAGAACTGAACCGGGGTGACATGTGACCCAATTCCATGGGAAAATGGGAGCATGGGGTGACAAACCCAAGCCTATGGTCCCTGTCAGTTGAGGGGATAAAGCTGGGGTTCAGGGGTCACACACAGAAGAAAGGGCATCCTTGCTTGGCTAAACAGTGAGGGGCCAGGAGGAAATTAGGGATTGGAATTCTTGCCCCTTTTGCCATCCTGATGGAGAGGATGAGACAGAAATGGGCCTTTGGGGGCCTCGGCGTTCCAGGGCTCAATTCTCTCATCTCTTTTTCACTTCATTGCTGTTGACCTCAGCAGCTTCTCTGGGCATAGCAAAATGAGCTGCCCCAGTTTGTGTTGCTGAGCTCAACAGAGGGGTGAAAGCTGAGCATGCATTGCAAGCCTCTGAGCCCACCACGAGCTGGGCTTACCCACTCCAGCAGGAGTCAAAAAGGTGTGATCTTGGCTGTTAGGAAAGTTGACTCTGTAAAGAGCACACATCAATCATACAGAGAACCTGAGTTCGAAATTCCAGCATCCATGTTGGGCATCTCACAAGTGCCTGTAATTCCAGCTTCCAGAAGGATCCGTTGCCTCTGACTTCCATAGTTGTGTGCACAAGCACACACGTGTGAGCTCACACACACAAATAAAGGTCATAAAATAAACTTTCAAAATAGCTGAACCTGAGGACACATGTCTGTAATCCCAGCATGTGGGAGATGGAGGCCAAGAGGACCAGGCATTTGAGACCATTTCCAGCTACATGAGTTGAGGCTGGCCTGGGCTTCAGGAGACTCTGAGAGGCTTTCTTTGTTTTTAGGGACCAGCCCCAGAACAGGGGACTCCTCGCTGGGCAGGCCTTAGATGGAGCAGAAAGGTCTTAGGCTGCCAATTCCCAGTGGATCCCAACCCTGCTGCTCCTGCTACCCACTCTTGTAACTGGGCGCTGTGACCCTGGACAGGTCGTGCCCTCCTGAACCTCACTCAATTTCTCACCAATTCTGGGCAGTTTCAGTAAGGGAGGGCAGGGAGGTTCTCTGCCCTAGGAGAGCCACCCTATGTGATGCCACCCTCTGCTCTGTCTTTGCAGTGGGAACGTCTGTGGTTCTTGCTCCTGGTCTGCACCTTCAGCCTCACGCTCACTTGGCTCTATTTCTGGTGGGAGGTCCATAATGACTACGATGAGTTCAACTGGTAAGTGGAGGAAGCCCTGGGGCTTCTCCAACCAGCTCTCCTGTCGCCTCAAGCAAGACCCTCCCTGGGAGCCCTGGTCTTGCCTATCTGCAGGCCTTTACTGAAGGTTCTGTCACAGACTGGTAAGACAGGGAGAGCTCTGTGCCCCTGGGATGTCAGGAAGGCTTCCGGGAGGAGGAGGCATGGGAACCAGCCTGAGCTGGCTTTTGAATCCCCTAAAGTTTACAAGGAGACTCAGTGAAACTCTCTAGGCCTGGGCTGTGGAAAGTCAGAGCAGAAGGCAGAGCAGTATTGGCCTGAGGTGGAGAGGCTGCTAGCCTCCTTTGTAGACAAGAGCTCCAAGGCCAAGAGTGACCAAGATCTGCTCAGAAGAGGCAATCCCAACCTCAAGCTCCCTGGCTCCTGTGGCTGGGCTGGCATGACTGGCAGATATCATTGTCTAATTCAGTTCTGCCTCCTTTAGGGGCACTTCAGGTTCAAGGGTAGGACCCTCCCTCACCTCCTCCATTGCCAGCTTTTTATTGACCAGGAAAGGCATGGGCAGGAAAGAAGACCTTGGGTGTTTCTGAGAACTTTTCTACTGACTGATTTTGGAAACTGAGGCCCAGCTGATGTATCCAGTGTGGGGAGTCAGGGCTAGGAATCAAGCCTCTGGTATGCCCCTAGCTTCTGTCTCCCTCAGTGAGGTGGGTTAACTCCAGTCTCATCAAGTTCTTATGAGGACAAGATGGAGGGAGGGGTGGAGGCGGGACAGAGAACGACTTCCTGGGAAGCAAAGTCTCCACCCACCAGAGGGAAGCTCCTCACACTCAGCTTCTGGTGGGCTAAGAGGTTCGAGGATTCTGCTACAATCCCAAGACTATTAATGGGACATAACGTCTGTTGTCCACCCACCTGTGTGTTAGTTATGTTCCCATCGCCGTGACAAATGCTTGACACCAACGCCTTTAGAGAGGAAGGGTTTGCTTTGGCTCACAGTTCTAGAGCATCACCTGTCGCAATCATGGTAGCAGGAGCCTGAGGCAGCCACTTATATGGGAGAGAAAAGCTGGTGCTCACCTCGACTCTTCTGTTTTAGTCAAGTCAGGATCCCAGCCTGTGGGATGGCACCACCCACATTCAGGGTGGGTCTCCCTGACACATTTAGCCCAATTTAGAAACTCCCTCAGTGCCTCCTAGGTGAGTCTAGATTCTGTCAAGTTGACAATCAGTATGAACTGTCACACTCTCCAAAGCCCCAGACTGGACCATGTCATTAATGGGCACAGTAAAGGACACACTACACCTGCCCTGTAGCCCAGCAAGATGAACCAGGCCCACTGGAGCCAGGTCCTGGTCTCTATTACATATCACAGGTCAATCATGCATCTTTGTAAGTGTCTAAAGCATGGGTAGTATTGTGGATGCATTAGAACACTGCTTGCTGGCCCTCAGAGGTAATCCCTAGACAGCTGCACAAGCCCTGCACATGCCGAAGACGGATGCTTACCCGCGTTATACCTGTCAGTGCCAAGAACACATGTCAAGTGCAGTCTGAGGGAATAAGGACTCAGAGAGCTTAGAAGAGCCCTTTGAGATCACACAGTGAGCTGGTGCTGGATCTGTGATGGAGGTTTGACCCTCGCTGGCTTCCTGTGGCTGGGAAGACTCTCAGCAGATGTCAGCTCTACCTGGGAGACAGCACAGAGGTCTACTTACGAATGGCGTCTCTATACCTGTCAACTGTTTCTTGGGAGGCTGGGATTATTTCCTCCTGCACAGGAGGAATGTTAAGCATCAAAGGTTGGCACTGGATGGGCATAGGCGAGGAGAGCCACATAGGGCCAGGAGTGTCCACCTTTTGACACTGAGACACAGAGCTGTCTACTTTCTGTCTACGTCAGAGTTCACAGTCTACTACGCAGTGGTGGGATTATTGCAAACAAACACACACACACACACAAACCCAGAGTAACAAAACTCACAGCGATGTTTTGAAGAAGCTCACGGTTCTTCTTGAGCTGCATATGGCCTGCAGGCTACAGGTTGAACACACCTGGTAGGCTATTGTGTGTTCGTCCTGCCCACCGTGGCCACACTTGAGAGGCCAGCGGGACCGGAAAATATTTCAGGAGTAGTTCCAGGGCCAATTGCTGGCCACCTTTAGGCCTCAGTTTCCCAGGTTTTACCATAAGATGAGCATAGCTTGTGATTTTTCTGAGTGGTAGGCCTTCCCACAGTCTCAGAGCAGGGCCCTGGGAAGGGACAGGGGAGGCAGATGCTCTGTGGAATTTTCCTGATGTCCCCCCAGCCCCAGGCAGGCTACCACTACCTGTCCTGATGATGGCTCATTCTTTAGCGCCCTGAGTGACTCCCTTTGCCTACAGACACAAGGAGATTGTGAGCCAGCATTCTGGGGAGTGGCATTCTCCAGGACCCTTCAGAAATCCCCCCCCTGCCCCCTGTCACTCTGTTTATAGCAACCCAACCCAAGGAAACAGAAATGTGGAAAGATGTGTCCATTTTCTCATTTTTTGTGTTAGTTTGTCAAGTTTTAATCATTGCAAGCTATGAAGTTCCACTAATGGGAAGCTGGCTATATATGGCATATGAATGCAAGACCACGTGCCTCTTTAAATAATCACATTTTCTCAGCATTTTTACTGGCTTCAGTGGATGCTCTTGTTAGGAAGAGTTTGTTCCGTCCTCATTGCAACCTGCTCCCCCCCTTCATTCCCTGTAGCCCTCTGAAGGGCTTTCTCTTATGTCCATCCTACAGGTGAGTGGACTAGATTTTACATCTTATAGGTTCTAAGGCTCCATATTTTCACATTTTGCCTTTGAACTTGAAATGAATAGCACAGTCAAGGGCATCTTAGAATCCATGATGCCTATCACCTCCACAAGGTCCTATGAGCCAGCAAGAAGTAGTGTGGGGATTAGTGTTTGTTCCTCAGTGCTGTGCTGACCATGCTCCTGGGGGTAGCAGGGGTGGGGTGTTTATACCAAATCTGCTGTTTACACCTGTATATAGGTACAGGGGCCAGTGGGACACGGGTCTAGTGGCTTTTGGATTGGGGCTCTTCTGTTTCTTGCTTTCTGCGTGCCCACCAGAAGTAGGCATGGCTGACGATCAGGGATGCACTGATTGCCAATATGGGATGGGAAGGGCTTGCCTGTGGCTCCCCAGCTATAGCTTTGCAAAAAATAGGATTATCCTAGTTCCAAGGCTAGGCAGGGGCCCAGTGGAGGTCTGACCTCCGCCCCTCTTTCCACCAGGTACCTCTACAATCGCATGGGCTACTGGAGCGACTGGTCGGTGCCCATCCTTGTGACCACAGCTGCTGCCTTCACCTACATCGCAGGCCTCCTGGTGTGTGTAGAGGGGCTCCCTTGGGCTCATCATGTGGATCTGTTCCTAACAGGGGAAGGTGTGGCCTGTGCTGGTCTGTTGGGGGCGGGTATTGCTTCTGTCCAGACCCCTTGAATGTTGGGTCTGAGGCCCGAGTCCTCCCCAGGCAGGAGGTTTTTACAAGTCTCCTTAAGCTGTCCTTCTGGAAGCCCTTTCTCACTCCTACCCCGACCCCCAAGCCCACAAGAACCATTCTGGCTTTTGGCACCTATCACAGACACCTTCCAGAAACTGCTTGGGCTGCCTGCTCCCAATGTCCTCTGCTCTGAGAGACTCAGATTGACCACATTCTGCACTCGGGCTCCTTGGAGACAGGCAGGCCTCAAGTCTGTTTCTGAATCCTAGGACCTGGATCTCTCAAACAGTTGATGCATTAAATTGGGAAGTTTGTGTGCCAAACCCAGGGACCTTTCGCTGGGGAATTCCTGGAGGAGGCTAGAGGCCTGGAGTAATCTGGAAAGAGGCCAGGCCTGGACAGGGCTGGGCTGGGCATTCCTGGTGCCTGTGGGGAGGGTGTGCTGTCTGCCTAGGGTCAGACCAAGGGCAGGAGTGTGGAGCAGGGCATCTGGAGAGCTGGCAAGCTTCCAAGTCACACTTGGCTTGACTGGTCCCCTGGACCCCTCTTCAGGTCCTGGCACTATGTCACATCGCCGTGGGGCAGCAGATGAACCTGTACTGGCTACACAAGGTAAGAGGAAGTTGCTCTTCCGGGGAAGGGGAAGAGGCATGGAAGCAGAGAATAGGCTGGGTGGTCCCTCCCCTGGCTCACCTCTGTAGCCGCTGTCCAATCCACAGAACTGTGCCAAGCACCATCCAGCCCAGCTTACATTCACTACTTAACCCTCACAGACCTACAGTGTAGGCACTGCACCATCCCACTTTGCAGGGGCAAAAACCAGAGAGGTTAGTCAGCATGCTTAAGGTCTCACAGCATGAGTAGAAAGGCCAGGGTTCAGCCCTGTGGCCATCCACTCACCAACACCAGCTCTCCTTGCCTCTCACCTTCCCTGTTGGCATCAGTGAGTTCTGGAGATGGTGCCCAGGATGACCCAGACTGTCCTGGTTTGGACCTGAAGACTTTTGCTACTGCCATGAGATATTCGCCTCAGCCTCTGCTGGAGGAGACATCTTTCCTGTCCCTTAGCATGCTCACCTTTCCCTAGCTTTTAGCTCCTTGCTCTGATCCTCATGTGCTTACTTTCTCTTAAGCTGTTTCCTTTTATTTGAACCCACATCTTGGCTTCTCCCCAGTTCCAGCAGCCTCCTCTCTGTCTCCCAGATGCATTTTAGAATATCAATTGTGTTATCAATTTCTATAGGGCTTGTGATCCCAACCCACTCTAATGTGGTACTTCTTGAAGACTGAACAGGCACTGATAGTATCCCCAGTGTTCTTCCCAGACTCTCTCTTCATTCTGGAAATCCCGGGACTCTCCTGTCTCTGTCTCTCTCTCATACACACACACACACACACACACACACACACACACTCACAGAGTGTAGGACCAGGGCTTAGTTCACAACTACTTTGCTTGAACAGGGCCGTAGAACTGGGCCAGTCCAGGTCAGGATAGAGCCACCTTCTCTAGGAGCCTCAGGGTGTAGAGGGAGGGGTGGGTCATCCCTTTCCCCAGAGCATGGCTAGGAGTGAGTTCACCATCTAAGATGGGGCAGAAATGCCTAGAAACAAACAGGACCCCTGAGCTGGACTCAGCTAGCAGAGAGACAGACAGGAAATGGGAGTCAGGACAGATGAAAATGAGTTTGAGCAGGATGTGTGGGCATCTTGGGAGCCAGGCATAAGGGGCCAGAGTGTTTCAGGGATGAAGAGAATAGTCCTGCTGGGGACTCTTTCCTGAGGACTGCTCTGGGAGTTCCTCAGCCTTCCCCCAGAGGTCCTTTCTTCTCTGAACTATATAGCTAACACTTGAAAGAAGATACCAGCTGGCACCTAGAGATGGGGCACACATACTGTGGCCACCTCCTGGGGCTGTGCCTGGCTCTCAGCAGGTCCGGTCACATGTGCTTGATCCTGAGGGAGAAGCCTGTAGTTCTACAGAGCCTGGCAGATCTGGAGGCCCCATGCAGGCATCCCTCAGCTAACCTGCTTCCTGCTCCAGCCTTTTCCATCCACGCTGCCCTGTGAGACCCCAGAGGCAGAAGGGCCCGCCAGACAGCACTCATCTAAGCTGTACTGGTTTTCCAGGTTTCAGGTATTTGACCAGGGCCTGTAAGTTCTACATAAATATTTAAGGAATCCTTTTTATTTTGTCTGCTTGCTTATCTTAGTTTTTTAATGTAACCAAAAATTCAAATATAAAAATAATCATGCTCAATGAGAACTTTCCTATTTTTCCCCCATTTTTATTTTAATTACCCTCCCTTGTGTGTGTGTGTGTCTGTGTGTCTGTGTGTCTGTGCATGCACAGCACATATATAGATGTCAAAGGACACCTTTTGGAAATCGATTCTTTTCTTCCTCCATGTGGGTCCCGGGGATCAAACTCAGATCATCAGGCTTGGCAAAAGGCGCCTTTACCTACAGAGCCACCCCACTGATCTCCCTTTTTCTTTAAATTTATTTTTATTTTATGAGCACAGGTGTCTTGCCTTCATTTATGTATACCACATGTATGCAATTCCTGCAGAATTCAGAAGAGGGCACCAGAGTCCCTGGAACTGGAATAACAGACAGTTGTGAGCTGCCATGTGGGTGTTGTGAACTAAGCCCTGGTCTTCACTGCTGTACAGTCTCTCCAGCGCTGTCCCTTTAATACACACATAGTCCTCTCCAGCTTTGTTCTTCTCTTTATAGAGTGTTAGGAGTCCTCAGACACAGGAAGGCCATGCCCATCCAGGCTTGATACTTGCTCCTGTTAACATCCAGTGGCTTTCAATCCTTCTCCAGGGCAATGAAGCTGTGATCTGGAAGAAAATAACATTATATATTTTTCTTTTTTCTTTTGTTGTTATTTTTTTTAAATATTTATTTATTTATTTGCCTTGGTGTTTGCCTGCAACTGGGAACTGGAACTACTGACAGTTGTGAGCTGCCATGTGGATTCTGGGAATTGAACCCCGGTCCTCTGGAAGAGTAGTCAGTACTCTTAACCGCTGAGCCATCTCTCCAGCCCCTTGTTATTTTTGAGACTGTGTCTCACTATGTAGCTTTTTAGAATTCTCTATGTAGACTAAGCTGGTCTTTAACTCACAGAGACCCACCTGCTTCTGCCTCTCAAGTAGTGGAATCAAAGGTGTGCATTACCATCCTCAGCTTTTTTTTGAGTCAGGGTTACTTTAAGGAGCCCAGGCTTATCTCAAACTCATCAGCCTCCTGCCTCAGGCTCCTGAGTGCATGTATTACAGATATGTGCCACCATGTCCAACAAGAAGGTATACTTTCAAATAGTTGATCTCGTTAAATGCCCTGTTTGCCACACATGCTCCCTAGACAGTAAACAGATATAACAACAGGATCCCCGCACCCTCAGGTGTGAGCTGACTCCTTAACCTTTGTCTGTCTGCACGGTTGCAGTCTGTGTTTCCCCTCTGCCCAGGGAGACTTGGTGTTTCACAGACCTGAGTCACTGGAGTTTTATCTTTGTGTCTTTTTGTCCTTTGGCTGTGGTATCTGCTTATTAATTTATAGGAGCGCTTTGTGGTTCCAGGGAACTGACCCTTTGGCTGATGAACTGCAGATAATTTAAATTTTGCCTGGTTTGTTATTCATCTTCTGACTTTGTTTATTGTATTTGTGTTATGGAATTTTTTTTAATTTTTTTTTTTAAAAAAACTTTATTTATTTATTTGCCTTGGTGTTTGCCTGGAACTGGAACTACAGACAGTTGTTAGCTGCCATGTGGGTGCTGGGAATCGAACCCAGGTCCTCTGGAAGAGCAGATGGTGCTCTTAACCGCTGAGCCATCTCTCCAGCCCCCCCCCTTTTTTTTAATTCTAAAAGAATAATCAACTCTAGCTGGGTAAAGTAGCACATGCATGCCTTTACTCTCAGAACTTGGGAGGCAGAGGCAGGCGGATCTCTATGAGTTTGAGTCCAGCCTGGTCTACAGAGTGAGTTCCAGGACAGCCAGGGCTACACAGAGAAGCCCTGTCTTGAAAAACAAAAACAACAAAAACAAAACACCACCACCAACAATAACAACAAAACCTTGAATCTGTCATCTCTTTTTATGGCACTTGGGTGTTGGGTCAGACTTGAAGAAAGGGTCCTTCTCCCTCCGAGATGATATGAAATTTTTTCTATGATAACACTAGGTAATCCTATAACATTTCATTTTGACATTTAAATGTTTGTTAATCTTTTGGAAGTTATTTTGGGGCCTAGTATGATCTTGCCAAGCTCCCTGGAGATGCTTCCTGGTGTCCTCCAGCTCTCTCCCCTGCTCCGATCTGAGATGCTGTTACATTTCTTTAAAGCACTCAGACCTCTTTCTGAACTTGCCTTTCATTCCCTTCTCTGATTTTATGCCAGGGTCGTATTGCTTTGAATATGACAGTTTTATGGGACATTTTTAATCCTGGTCTGTGTTTAAAGTCCTTGGTTCTCCTGCGTCCTAAGCGGGGCAGAAGGGCTTAGGAATGGGTAGGGAGGGAGCCATCTGTACCAGGTGAGGACTGTGGCCCAGAGTTCCAGCCTCTGAGGGATCCCCAGAAAAAAAATCCAGGGGCCTGAGAGGTCAGGAAAGTCAAGGTATTGGGGGCAATAGCTCTGTGGGAAGCAGAAGGCCCCTCAGTGACAACAGTTGTGCCCAGCCACCACCCAGTCACCTCAGATACCATCATTTTCCACCTCCCAGCTATCATGGTACCCACTGAGCACCCTGCCCTGGCCCGGCACAGTGGTGCTAATCCCCCTTCCAGGGGCAGCTGCTGCCCTTCAAAGCTTGTTCCCAGGAGGGCTCGATCAACCACCCAGGCTGAAGCCCAGAGACTCTGCCTGACCACAAATGTAGCTGAGCTGGCTGGTGCCTGGAGAGCCCTGTGGACACCCCGGCAGCACTGACTGTGAATTCAGTTCTCCAGCAGCTGATGCACGTGACAGTTCTTTCTGGCAGCTGGCTTCTGTCCTTCCAGCTGCTGTCTAGAAAGACACATTAGAGAACTTCCTGTATGCCAGACACGGTGTTTGTCATAATACCATCAGGCAGCATTTCCCGGGTGCTTATTGTATGTGACAGCATTTCTCCAGTGTTTCATCCGTTCCTCTCTGTTACCCATTTCCACTACAGTTATTCAGAA
Source organism: Sigmodon hispidus (assembly GCA_004025045.1). Taxonomy (NCBI): domain Eukaryota; kingdom Metazoa; phylum Chordata; class Mammalia; order Rodentia; family Cricetidae; genus Sigmodon; species Sigmodon hispidus. Next base: position 151,396 of record PVIH01000052.1, read on the forward strand.
TGGTGACACACACATCTAATACTCATTTCCTTTTAGTGGCTGTCACTGTGCAAAGCACCTAGCTTGTATGTGTATGTGTGTCCCCATTGCCCCCAGAGTCCCTCACCACTCTCCCTGTACCCCAGCTCAGAGACTTCCCTGAAGCTGTCCCCTCCTCCAATGCAGCAGAGCCAGGATTTGACCCAGGAGTGTGACTCAGATATAGAGACCCTAGGCCCTCATACCAGGCACCTGCTAAGAGGCCAATCTACAAGGCTGGATTCCAACTCTTTTTGGGTCTCAGCACATAGGCAAGACTCAGATGAATGCATGAATGAATGAGTGGGTTTCTCCATTGCTATCACAGCCACAGTCCAGTAGGACAGAAATGCCAAGACTGAATTCAGGTCTACCCCAGGCCTTCCCGGTACTCCCTACATGGGGTTTGGGAGGGGTCATATGTTACAAACCTGTGTGGTCATATGCTACAAACCTGTGTGGTCATATGTTACAAACCTGTGTGGTCATATGTTACAAACCTGTATGGTCATATGCTACAAACCTGTGTGGTCATATGCTACAAACCTGTGTGGTCATATGCTACAAACCTGTGTGGTCATATGCTACAAACCTGTGTGGTCATATGCTACAAACCTGTGTGATTATATGTTGCAAACCTGTGTTATTCCATGGCTGAAGAATGCCATGGGAAAGAAAGCCCCTCCCTGAACTTTCAACGATGCTGCTGAGCATGGTGGGTAATACAGCATTAACTGTAACACTGTGATGAAATTTTAATTGTTTTAGAATGATGGGGAATCAGTTTTATTGCAAGAACTTCCGCTGGTAGCCTCCTATTGTAATAAGATGTCTTCAGAAATTGCTCTTCAGAGGCTCCTGTGGCCACAGATGGGGGTGGGGGGCTTTGTGTGTGTGTGTAGGGGAGGGTGAGACCATGAAGAATTCTGAGACTCTAGGGAGGACTGAAGCAGGGAATCCCAACTTAATCTCTCACCACAGATCTCTGTCCTCAAAGCTACAATGCTCATTACAGTTGTGCCCCACACTTCCTGTGGACATACAAAAAGCCGAGCTGGGGATGAAGCTCGGTTGGTAGTGTTTACCACCATGCACAAGACGCTGGGTTCAGTCTCAGCATAGCACAGACATGGTGGTACATACCTGTAATCCTAGCAGCAAGAGTATCAGGAGTTCAAGGCTACATAAGACCTTTTGTCAAGAAGGAACAAAAAGCCCAGCCAGATGCAGGAGACTCAGGCAGTTTATCAGGCAACGCCATGAGCAGAGCGCTGCCTCAGCATCAGCTCTTGCTAGGGCACCCCCTGGTGGGGTCCCGGGGGTGGGGGGGGCTCCACTGCACACCTCTCTCCTGCCTCTGGCCTTCCTGTCACATCCATGCTGCTTTTAGCCCATCCCAGGCTCCCTTGCTCTGCGTGAACTTCTTCTGTTTGGTTTTTGTTGTTGCTGGGGTTTTTTTTTGGCTTTTGCTTTTGGTGTTTTGGAGACACTGTTTCTCTGTAGCCTTGACTGTCTAGAATGCGCTCTGTAGACCATGCTGGCCTCGAACTCAAGAGATTTGCCTGCCTCTGCCTTCAGAGCACTGGGATTAAAGACACATGCCACCACAGCCTGGCCTGTGTGCACATCTGCTTTTTTTCTCCTTCTCTCCCAAACACAAGTCCCCTTCGCTCCTGCTGTGACCCTCTGGTGCTTCCCCTTCCTTTCCAGATGGTGCTGGTGGTCATCCTGGCCTCCACGGTGGTGGCCATGTCAGCTGTGGCCCAGCTATGGGAAGATGAATGGGAGGTGCTGTTGATCTCCCTACAGGTGAGTGCGTTGGGCTAAGGACAGCGACATCACTTCCCCAAGACCCTTGCAACAGGCAGTGACTTTCTCACTTTGGTTTCTCCATATCGTGACTCAGAGGGGAGCGGGAAGGGTTTTCCTCATAGCAGCATTCCCAGTGTCCTCCGCTGACCAATGGAGACAGATTGCCTGCCGTGTAGGTAGAGCATGCTGGTGGCCTGAGAGTCTGGACCTGTCTTTGAGTTCCAGGTCTTTCCCGCCTCTGCTCACACACAGGGGACAGCACCATTCCTGCATATAGGGGCCCTGGTGGCCATCACTGCGCTCTCCTGGATCGTAGCAGGGCAGTTCGCCCGTGCAGAGCAATCCTGTGAGTACTCTCTGAAGAGATCTGACCCATCCCGAGCTTCTCAGACAACAAGGCCTGCTTAGGCTCTTCCTCTTGGGACTCTACCTGGGTGGCCCGGGCATGAGGTGGGGCCTTTGTGCTCAACATAGGGGGCTGGCTCTAGGTGGTTCGTAGATGCTACCAAAGGTTGCTCTGGATTTCTGCTCTGAGTCCCTGTGCTGGTGTGTGCATGTGTGCATAGTCGTAGGTGGGGTTCACTTCCTGTCAAGAGCAGAAGGCACTCCTCAGAACACCAAGTTCTGCATTTCATTCTGGCCAAGTAGACCTGGTTGGGCCTGGTGCGGGCTGCACAGATGACTCACCGGAAGTTCCCACCGCCTGTGTCTGTAGCCTCTCAGGTCACGGTTCTTTGTACCTTCTTCGCTGTGGTGTTCACCCTCTACCTGATCCCACTCACCATCTCTTCTCCCTGCATCATGGAGAAAAAGGATCTGGGTCCTAAGCCTGCCCTCATCGGCCACCGAGGGGCCCCCATGGTGAGTGGCCCCAGAGGGTGGAATGGGGCAACAGCCATTGCAGGGGAGGACCCTGTGGGAAATGGATGCGATGTCTGTGGTCTCAGAAAATAGAACAGCAGCATAATGCTGACTCAGGGGTATGTGGGAAGGACTAAAGAAGGGTGAGGACCTGGGTGGGTGTGGATTCTGAGAGTCCCAAAGGCTTCTTCTAGAAAAATCAAATGCTTACGGAAGACCTAGAGATGCCAGAGGGTTTTCAGCTCCAGTTCTACTTAGCTTATGTAGACCAGGAGAGCTATAAGCAAGGGACCTTGAGGCTGAGGTCAGGCCTGAGGCAGGAGATCCCAGTTCTAAACCACTCAAAGGAAGACAATTGACCTGATGGAAGAGAAAGAGATAAAGTCAAAATCAGTTCTGGGATGTACCACGGAGGTGCCGGACATCGTAGGAAAAATCAGTTCTGGGATGTACCACGGAGGTGCCGGACATCGTAGGAAAACTGAGATAGACTCCAGAGCCATGCTGCCTTGGGGGGCTTGTCCAGCCCCTGGCCAGCTATGATAAAGTCATGACATCACCATTTATGTTCCATGACCCCTCCTAGGCCACACAAACAGTGATGGTGCGTGGCTGCTGTGGGGTGGAAGCAGGCATGGACAAAGTGTCCAGATGAGTTACAGGCACACAGAGTAAGAGACAGGATTGTGACCTCTTCTACAATCAGAGTGTCCCCATGCACTAGAACCTGGGACCTGAGCTTCTGGGGAGAGCCTACCCACAGGGGCATCTGGGGCTCTCTGAGTACTGGGCTTTGCACGGAGTTCCATGCTTTTGGATTTCAGGGTAGAAAAATGCTTTCCAAAGCAATGTGTGTCGGGGTGGGGAATGGCTCAGTGGTTAGGAGCACATTGTGTGATTAAGAGCATGTCGTTTGTTTCCAAGCATCCAGTATCGGGTGGCTTACAGCTGCCTGTACCATCAGCTTCAGGGGCAGCTAATGCTTCTGACCTCTGGGCTCCATGGTACCTGCATACACACACACACACACACACACACACACACATAATTTAAAATAGGAAAAAAAAAAAAACAAGCGTGGTGGCACATGCCTTTAAAACCAGCATTTTGGTGGTTAGAGGAAGATGGATTTTTATGTGTTTGGGACTCAGTGGTAGGGTGCTTTGGTTAGCACCCACAAGGCTGTTGTTTTCATCCCAGAAATGTGTTTGATTTTTTTTTTTTTTATTTCAAGAAAGGGTCTAGTACTCCAGGCTAGTCTTCACCTTAATGTGTAGTGTAGAATGACCTTGAATTTAAAATCCTCTTTTCTCTACCTCCCAAATGCTGGAATTACAGGTTCAAACCATGATGCCGTGTTTGTGCTGCGCTGGGTGATCATACCCGACACTTGATGCTAGGCAAACAGTGTAACCAACTGAACTATATCCCCAGCCCTCACCCAAGCCCTAGATGCCCCTGAGGGTAAAGCAATTGATGCATAGTGTGAGGACTGAAGTCCAGATTCCTAACATCCACAGGAATGCTGGGAGTGAGGGCCGGGTAGCCAGTCGATAATCCCAGCATTCCAGGGTTAGAGACAGGAACCGGGGGCAGTCGGGCTCAACAGCTGAGTTCTGGGTTCAAAGAAGAGACCCCATCTCAGTGTATAAGGTGGAGGTGAATAGAAGAATCCACCCAGCATCAACCTCTGGCCCCTACACACTCATACAAACACATGTACCACATACACACACACAATGATAATAATAGCACCACACCAAATAACAATTTTTAAAAGTATCTTTATTTTTATGTGTATGGTTGTTTTGCCTGGCACTGTGGAGGTCAGAAAAGGGTGTGGGATCCCCTGGGACTGAATGGAATTGTGTGTGAGCTGCCGTGTGGGTGCTGGGAATCAAACCATCAGCCAGTGTTTACTTCAGTGTCTCTCCAGCCCCAGATTAACATTATTTAACATGACCTAATATCATAGTTTAGTTTTCCTTTAGTGTCTCCTCCAAATATCTCTTTGTAGTACAGATTTTTAAAATTAGGATCCAAATGACATCATGCAGCCCATCTGCTTGACACATGTCTCCTCTGTGCCTTTTATTCTGTGACACACCCCCTCCTTCGTGCTGTTTATTTATTGACAAAGCTGTCACTAGACAGTCCCCAAACTGTGCATTTGGCTGCTGGCATCCTTGTGGTTGGTGGCTTGTTCTTTCTGCCTGTTGTTTCATTTTTGAGACAGGGTCTCAGTGTATAGTACAGAATAGCTTGGAACTCACAAACCTCTCCATCTCACCCTCCTGCGTGTTGAGGAGGTCACAGGTATGTGCACCATGCCTGATTGTGGTGTTCAGTTTGGTTTTTTTTCTTTATCAGACATAAGATAATAGTGCATTTTTGCAGGTCAGGGTATTATTCTCACGTGTGTGTACAATGCATTATTCTCAAATCAAAGTGATTGGTCTGTCACCTCATACATTGTTTCATTATGTTAGGAACATGCAAAATCCTCTCCTCTGCCTGTTTCAAAATATACAGGAAGTAATCATCTACCCTGTGCTGTAGACTGCCTGAACCTATTTCCAGCCCTCCCACCCATTATTTCTCCCTGATAACCAGCCTTTCTTTCCCAATTCTTGGCCTCTGTCAATCACTATTCTGCTCTTTACTTCTTCGAGGTCAACTTTAAAAAAAAACATTTTTTGATCAGGGGTTCACTGTTTATGCCTCAATGCATGTGAAGATCCCAGGATAATCTGCCTGAGTCAGCTCCCTCCTACCATGTCATCCTGTGGATTAATCTTAGGTTGTTGGGCTTGGCAGCAAGAACCTTTACTTATTAAGCTATCTTGCAGTCTCTTTAGTGCTGGTTTTGAGGAGCAGCTGGTGCCCCGTCAATGTTACTATGAATGGCTGTGTCTGAGGTCACCAAGTGTGTGTTCATGTGGGCTTCTGTAATGATTGCCAGCCTTTGGAGTTAGTGACCCTGTCTAAATCCAATCTATGGTTTGGTGCTGACTCCTAGTGGTAGGAAGAGGTATGACAATTTAGTCTGCATGGATATGAAGAAGTGGAAGTGTGCTCCCCACCCACTTAAATACCCTCAGAACAGTGAGCCCACATCCTCAATGGACAGAAGAGGAGGTGGGTCCTTACAAGAGAGAATTAACGCACGGTTACAAGGCAGAGTCATGCAGTGCAATGGCTGGAACTGATTTGGGTGATCTGCTATAGGGTTACAGCTTATTCAGTTGGGTGTCAAGCATGTCTGGGTTTTAGTCCATGTATCAGTGTATGGTGGAGAAAATATTATCATTCCTGAATAGAGAAAGAAACTCATCAACCACAGAAACTCCATCTCCTCTCTTCCCCCCTCCAGAATCTCCATCAGTACTGGGCTCTGAAATTAATCCAGAAGGAACTTGGGCACTCAGTCTCTGCCCAAGGCTGCTGAGGGCCACAGGCCTGTAGAAAAGACCATTTGCTTCCAGAGCCTTGCTCAGTGCCTGTAATGCAGCAAGGGTGATATGGTCAGAGTTAGTGTTTGCTGTGTTGGGCTTTTACATGGGTCCATACTCATCACACAGCTGCCCCTTCCCCACAAACCCCTGTGAGGTACACAGGTCCTAACAAATGAAAAAATCTGAGCCTCAGAGCAGTTGTGTGGGTTTCTGGGTTCCTCCCACAGCAGCTCCACAAATGAGCCAGGAGAAGAAGCAGACCTCCCAGCTGGGAAGATCACCCACTGGCTGGGAGGGGTCATCAGCAGGACCCTAGTTCTGCCCTCACCACCCTTTCCTCTCCAGCTGGCTCCAGAACACACGCTGATGTCCTTCCGGAAGGCCCTGGAGCAGAAGCTGTATGGGCTGCAAGCTGACGTCACCATCAGGTTGGCATGGTGGACAAGGGCAATGACCCCTCCCCCCAACATCTGCACTTGGGTTCCCGGGTGAAACCTTCTGCCCCTGCCTTAGCGTTGGGAGGGTGGGGGCTTAGATGGTCCACAACAGGCTAGGCACCCTTTTAGTGCAAATAGAGTTTCTGCCAGACTCCAGAATATGAAGAACAGACTCCCGTTCGGATAGGGTTTAGGTGTGGGGACCTGGAGCCCTGCCACTGACACATTAGAAAGAGAATTAGATCCGTGTTTCTCCACTGGGTAGAGTGCAAACACTTGGCAGAGTGGAGGTACAGAGAATACAATGGCCATAGAGGAGCCGATGGCGACAGCCCACACCTTTAATCTCCACACTCAGGAGGCAGAGGCAAGTGGATATGGTCTGCAGATCGAGTTCCAGGACAGCCAGAGCTACGTGAGAAATCCTCTCTTGAATAACAAAGCAAAACAAGATCAGACAGAAGTGATGTGTACATTTCCATTTCTAGATACAGCATATGTGTTAGTATAAATGATGGTGAAATCCACACTGACTTATTTCCTGAGGGAGAAGGCAGGATCGCCAAATACTATTCCCCAGGGTGCACAATGAACAGCTACACCATGTATGTGAGGTTACCACTCCCAGTGTGGACAGCATAGACTGTATGCTCCTTACCTCTGTGGCAGGAGCTGAGGCGGGGGAAGCATGGTACCCTTTAATGTTTTACACTAAGGCCTTCTGGGAACTGTGGCCAGCTCTGGTAGGGTGATAAGGATAAGAGAAGTATGTGGACTTTGTCAAAGGAGCCTGTGAGCTGGAGAGATGGCTCAGAGGTTAAGAGCACTGGCTGTTCTTCCAGAGGGACTGAGTTCAATTCCCAGCAACCATAGGTTGGCTCATAGCCATTTGTAATGAGATCTGGTGCCCTCTTCTGGCCTGCTGGCATACATGCAGGCAGAACACTGTCTACATAATAAACAAACAAAACAAAAAATCGTCAAAGGGGCCTGTGTTAGCACTGTTATCAATATGGCATTTCGAGGACTTCATTTGAAGCCTGGTCCCACACTTAGTGTCCACAGACCATGAGAGAAGTGCTTCCTGCTCAGCCTCAGTTTCCCCCATTATCAATGAGGCAGAACTTACCTTCTAACTTTTCTAAGTGCACAGAACCTCTCTCCCTAGCCCCTCCCCTCTCAGAGAGTCAAAAGACCTGTCCCTAAATTCTTCGAGGTTCCCACTGGCCCAGTACTCTGCTTACATAGGTGGGGAGTCTGTAGCTGAGATGGGAAGAGAACAGCTGTGTCCTGGGAGGGTGGTGATAGCCCTGAGTGGGTGGTAACAGTGACTCTCTCCTGCAGCCTGGACGGTGTGCCCTTTCTCATGCATGACAGCACCCTGAGGCGGACGACCAATGTGGACCAGGTGTTTCCAGAGCTCGCCCGCAGGCCCGCAGCAATGCTCAACTGGACTGCCCTGCAGAGGCTCAATGCTGGCCAGTGGTTCCTCAAGGTCTGCCTGTCCCTGGGCCTGCCATAGGCATGGGAGACATGGAAGGCTCTTAAAGAAAGAGGCAGGTGGCCATCAGTTAGGATGACCCTAGCCAGACTAGCCAGCAGCCCTCTCTGGACTCTTGCATCCAGATCCTGTAACTGTGCTTGTTAAGGGGTCTCTGGCCTATTGGCTTTCTCTCTCAAGGGTGCTGACCCTTAATAGGCTTGTTGAAGCTGTAGCTCTAGGGCTGGGGATGTGACTCGGTTGATGGAGTGCTTACCTAGCATGTATCAAGTTGTCCTGGGTTCAATCCTTGGCAGCTCATCAACTTGAAAGGGTAATGTAATCTCAGCACTAGAGATGGAGGCAAAGAGGATTGGGAGCTCAAGATCATCTTTGACTACAAAATGGACCAAAGGCCACACTGGACCGGCTCTGAGCAAAGGGTTGTCTTGGAAGCAGGTGGGGGTTAGGCATTCCTAAGACCCCTACTGGGTCACAGCCATCAACTGCCAACACACCAGCAGTCACTGGCTGCCCTAGGTCTCCATGCTCTATTGCAAGGAAGCTCCGAAGGGCTGGTGACAACCATGTATGTCCCTGTCTCTGCCAGACCGATCCCTTCTGGACGGCCAGTTCCCTGTCACCCTCAGACTACAGAGAGGTCCAGAACCAGTCCATCTGCAGCCTGGCAGACCTCCTGGAACTAGCCAAGGGTAACGCCACACTGCTGCTCAACCTTCGAGACCCACCCCGTGATCACCCATACCGCGGCAGCTTTCTCAACATCACACTGGAGGCTGTGCTGCGTTCAGGCTTCCCGCAGCACCAGGTGAAGCCCTGTGGGTGACCACAATTGACTCGCCTGTCACCTCTCCAGACTTCAGATCCCCTGTTTATAAACGGAGCTATGGGTGCCTTATTTCCCTGACTAGTCCATTCTAGGGACAGGAAAGAGTCCAATAAATGCTTTCAGTCACTCTGAGGAGAATGGATGACTGTGTTCCCTGGTTACTTCAGTGGAATGTGACCCAAATCACTGTGGTGTGACACTTTGAGAACCTGAAGCCATTCTGTGACACACAGTCCTCTAGATACTGTTGACTATGGTCAGAGGAGGTGAGGGCGGGTATTGCCCATCTTGTCTTGGCCAGGCAAGCTGTCTGAGTTCTTCACTGTGGGTCCAGTTACTGTGGATAGGCCTCTTTTTGACCCTTGAAGGGTCTGAGAAGGCTAGGGTCGTCACTCCAAAGCTGGACATGAGAGGCCTGACCACCCTGTGTCTTGCTGGCAGATAATGTGGCTGCCCAACAGGCAGAGGCCTCTGGTACGGAAGATGGCTCCTGGCTTCCAGCAAACATCTGGATCTAAAGAAGCCATCGCCAGCCTACGGAGAGGTCACATCCAGAAGCTGAACCTTCGATACACTCAGGTGTCCCGCCAGGAGCTCAGGTGCCTGCCCCTGGAGGAGGGAGGGGCTGTGTATCCCCTAGTTTAATCCTCCATTTAACGCATGTGGGCATAGGGCAGACCTTCCCATACAGGGAGCTTAGACACAGGGTCCAGATGTGAGACAGGAAGCACTGGGCAGAGCTGGGTTTGTCCTGTGAGCATGGACACAGCCACGCCTTCCTCCTGGGATGGCTGTGAGGGTGACAGTCTATTGGGATGCTCCTCCAGCTTCATGCAGCAAAGCAACAGCTGACCAACCTCTGTCCCCTGCCCAGGGACTATGCATCCTGGAACCTGAGTGTAAACCTCTACACTGTCAACACCCCGTGGCTCTTCTCCTTGCTGTGGTGTGCTGGGGTTCCATCTGTGACTTCTGACAGCCCCCACACCCTTTCTCGGGTGCCTTCTCCACTCTGGATCATGGTAAGTTGGAGATTGTGGGGCCTGAGGATACCTAGGGCTCTCAGTAACCTTCAAGGTCTCCCCATGTGGAGAACCTGGAATAGTGGCGTCCATGGTAGGGAAGGGGCAGGGGCTATAAGCTAAGGCAGAGTGGAATTATCACAACTTCTGAGGTCTGCACTGAAGTGCTGGGGATGCTGGGCCTGATTCGTGGGAAGACCATATTGCCTAGTGACCAACACTCAAGAAGCTGGCAGCTCCCTAGGTTGTGGGCTACTTGTGAGATTTGGTTTTAAAAGAAAATTATTCCAGAAAGAGGGCAGGTCTACTCAGAGGACCGTATGTGGGGAGGGAGAGCTCAGTCATGGAGCATCTGAGGCCAGCTGAGCTCTCATCCCTGCCCCTGAGGTGACCCCAGGAGTGAGACAGAGACTCCCCTGCCATACAAAGACAGAGGGCTCCATAGCCAAGAGGGTGGCTATGTTGGCAAGTCAGAACTAAGTTACCGGTGGTTTCAGGAAAGAGGTGTGGGCAAGGTTGGAGGGGGGCTTCAGTCATGGACAGGAAGCTGGAGAGGCCTGGGCCGGCAGCTTTAGACAGACGCAACTCGTTATGACCCCTGCCTAGCCTGACAGATCCCACTTTCCAGCTCTCACCTGCCTGTGGCCCTTAAATACCCGCAACACTTCTCTAAGGTGACATGAAATAGGCAGGCGGGCAGTAGACATGTGAATGTGCTCACTCCAATGTGCTCACTCAAGCCACACAATGTTGATAGACCCCAAAAGTGCCCCTATTTGTCTGAGGTTGAGGATGCTGAGGGCTTTGTTTTCCCCAGGCCCTGTGATCAGTGTCCTCCTGCCCCACACAGGTGCCCCCATAACTGTTTGTAGGATCATATGTCCATCTGCCAGGCACATGACACCTTATGAGCCAATATAGGACCAATCTTTTATCACTTGGCTTTTGTTTTGAATTCCTGTAAGCAAGCCCCACAGCCTATGGCTCCTTGGTCTATGAGCCATGACTGTAAGCTGGTCTTGGGTCATCTCTCCACAGCCCCCAGATGAGTACTGCCTCATGTGGGTCACTGCCGACCTGATCTCCTTCAGCCTCATCATCGGCATCTTCGTGCTCCAGAAGTGAGTAGACCCCAACGCAACCATAACCAGCCTGCCCTCAGCAGGCCCAGGCCCCGCCCTCAGCGAGACAGCCTCTAGAATGAGCACCTACGGGGCTCAAAGCCAAACCTTGGCCTGATCTGCTGTGTGGTATCTGGTGGATGCTGCCCCCTCTGTGGCCAGTCTGCCCACTGTCAGCCAGGGCACGGGTTCATTCTTAGGAGGACCGAGTTCTACTTTGCCGGCTGAAACCTCCTCCATCCCCCTTAAGACAGCTGGCATGGGTTGCCATGGGTGGAATGGGTGGTCCAGGGAGGGGAAGATGCTGGGCCAGCCTGGGGCCCTAGGCAACCAGGAACCAAGGGGCTGGGGTTGGCTCTTGACTGATGTTCTTTCTCTGTCCCATTCTGCTCTGATGGCGCATGTCCCCCCTCTCTCTCTCCCCCCTCCCCTCTCCGCTGCACTCTGGCATCTCACAGCTATCACTTGATCAGGTAATTCTGGTGTGTCTCCCTCCGGCTCCTCTTCCCCCTTCTAGCCACCCCCTTTCCAGGTCTATCTGTCAAGATGCTGTTCTCCAAGCCTGGGTCACCCTTGCCCGTCTCCCCCTGAGGCACTGGCTGTTCCTTCTCCACCCTCCCTCCCCACCCCTCCTTTCTGCTCTTACCTTTTCTTTTCCTTTGAGACAAGGTCTCACTATGTAGCCCAAGCTACCCTCCAACTTTTGTTCTTCCTGCCTCAGCCTCCTGCGTGCTGGGATTTATTCTTCCTGTCTGACCATATGTGCTGTACGTTTTGGTCCTTAGTGCAATTTTTGCAGGTGGGGACCAGTGTTTCCTTGGTAGGGGCTGACCCAGCTTCCCTCAGCACCAGAGTGTCTCCCCTGGGGAGGGTCCTCACATCCCCAAGTCCAGCACTCAGGGGGCCCTTTGCCAAGCCCTATTTCTGTTTCTCTCCTGCGGGACTGGCTTCAGCCTCTTGGGATTTCTTTTCCAGTGGCTCATGTTGTTTCTCTGTGTCTCTCCCATCTCTTTTTCACTGCCTAGGACCCATACCCTCACTACTTTCTCCTTTTACCCCCAAGGAGACTCTCCCCACCCCCAAGTGGCTTTCCTGTCCCGGGATGATCCTGGCTGTACAGACCCTGGCTTGATACTTTCCCTAATAGATTCTAACATTAGTTTCTAAGATGAGACTTGGGTTTAGGAATGGTCAGGTGTCTTAGGACCTGCTCACTTTGCTAAACAGCTTCTAGTCTGGCTTTGGGACTGAGTCCTTGAAAGGAAGTTCAGCTTGTGTGCCTTCTTTCCACCCGCAGAGTCCACGTGCACTGTCTGGTGTGTGTGGTACTGAGCACCCCAGACCTAGCATGGGCAGTCATTGGCTCCTGAGGATCAGGAATAGCCAGAGGGAAAGGGGGCCTGGGAGATGAAGCCAAGAGAGGAGAATCTCTCTGTGGGCTCATTCTTTCATTCACTGATTCAACAAACACTTTGCCCAACACCCCAACTTGCCAGACATTGAGGCGGGCGCTGGGGGAGCCAGAGGAACAAGCACTGACCACCAGGAATGGCAAGGCAGCCGGCCCAGTCAAGGCACAGTGCCTGCCCCCGCTTCCTCTCCCCCACCCCCATCTGTTCCATCCTGCCTTCCTCTGTCTGTCTACTTCTGCCAGGCTAGCCCCATCTAGAAACCCACAGTGAGCTTCATATGAAGTCTTCACTGCATCCAACCACCCATCAGGAGCAGGGTTCCATCTCCGGGAGTTTTGGGGGCACTTATTTCTAATCAGCTGACTCCATACCAAGTTCCTCTAACATTCTTGTCTGGGGACCTGTGAGGACCAGTCCTAAACAAAACCTCACTGTCACTGTCCTTTTTGACTCCTTCTGGCTTTTCTCAGCCCATCGTATTGGTTTATAAGAAGCCTCTGCTGGGGCTTCCTGAGGCTAGTGTGTCCGTCAAAGCAGTCATACATGCTGAACTCACACACCCCTCGACTGTCCCATCCAAAGAAAGGCAGGACTTAATAAAATGGCCTGTCTGGGCCAGGGCTGCTGATAAATGAGGGATGGAGAGAGAGACAGGAGAACCCTAGCTAGAAATCAGTAGCCTGTCCCTCTCTGGGCCTCAGTTTCCCCATTTATGCTGTGGCCATATAAGGAGAGGCTCTAGAAATGGGCAGGGGTTTGCTCCAGGGAGGCTGGGAAAGGACCTGATGCCCACGGGGCTATCTCTGCAGGTGGCGTCTGGGTGGCATACGGAGTTACAACCCAGAGCAGATCATGCTGAGTGCAGCCGTACGCCGGAGCAGCCGGGATGTCAGCATCATGAAAGAGAAGCTCATCTTCTCAGGTGACAGCCTGCAGGGGCCCTGGAGTAGGTGGTACGGATGTAACACACAGTAGGACACGTGGACAGAACCTCTTTTCAGGTTCACACCTGAGCACATACTGACAGGTAGAAACACATGTCTCTCCACACCAGACAAACCCAGATGCAGGAGTTCAGTGTCAGCCCTTGGTTGGTAAACAAAGGTGACAAGCTGAGATATGGGGTGGGGTGGCTATTTGAAGGTCCTACGCCTTTCCTTGGTTCACACGTGACTTTGATAAGTGACAACTGTGCTCTGTCCACGGCCTGTCCCTGCTGATATTCCAGTCTGATGGGGGCAGCTGTAAAGACACATGCAAAATTGGGTGTCACTGTAGCTCGTAAAAAGAGCCAAGGCAGAAAGTGTGCCCAGAGCTTCCTGGGGCGTCAAGGAAGGTTTGGGGTGGGGACATCGCTGGGTTATGAAGATGGCTGGAGGCGCCTGTGTAATGGAATGGTCAGACACAGAAGAGATGCTCCTGTGGGAACAGGGATGCTAGAGGCTGCGCTGCTACAGAACCAAGCAGCATTCCACAGAACCGCTTTCCAGAACATTGGCTATGCCAGCCAGCTTCCAACACTAGGGCACAGGGATCTGTGAGGGGTTCTGCTCTGGCTCCCACCTTTGCAGACTATCATAGGGACTGGATGAACCAGGATGGCTTGAAATCAGAGGCCCCAGCCCAGCCTAGGGAATCAAGGAGGTGTCCAGGAGACTGACATGCCAGAGATGGGGAGACCTGAGCCAAATTTTAGGGAAAGGGGGATTCCTGGGGAGGGATGTCACTCAACAAAGAGAAGACTGTGTGCAGCTGAAGGAAAGTAAACCAGGTGTCATGGTTTTCTGCAGCAGGATGTTCCCGGGGGCAGAGAACTGAGAGCCCAGGAGGGAACAAGGAGCCCCTAGATGCCAGGCTCAGTGCCCCCAGGTTCAGTGCTAACTGGATCCAGTGGTGACATCTGCTCGAAATGCCTTCCCCCTTGTCTCCTGTCCTCAGAGACCACATTCTCCACTCACATTCTCTCTCCTCTGCTCCAACAGAGATCAGTGACGGTGTGGAGGTCTCTGACGAGCTCTCTGGATGTTCAGACAGCAGTTACGACACCTATGCCAACAGCACAGCCACTCCCATGGGCCCTCGAGGTGGTGGCAGCCGTGCCAAGACCCTCGCAGACCGGGCTGGCCGTTAGCTGAAGATTCGTCTGCCCACCGCGCACCTACGGTAGAATCTAAAGGAGAACTGACCGAAACTGTACCTGGAGTGCCCCGGGAGTTGGCTCTGCAGCCCGCTTGTGTGCTCCGAGCTCCTTTGTCCTCCAGCCTCTTAGGGTGGCACCCTCTCCACTGAGGCTCAGCTGGGCCGGGACTCTAGCCTCTCAGATGCCCCTGCAGGCCTGGGGCCTTTCATCCAGGAGGTGAGGGCCTGGTCTTCTGGTCCACTCTCACAGCCATCCTTGACCTTCCAGCCTGGAAGGTTTGCTGACTCACTGGGCCATCCCATGTGCCCTGTGGAAGTGGAGGCCATGGATGCTTTCCAGTGCCCACTCCTTTCTATTTATCTGTCTGTGCTATGAGATGACTTGCCTCTGTTCTTACCCTGCCTGGAGGATGTTAGCTGGACCTCACCCCTGCCTGGGAGCTCTGCTCTCTGCGTTCATCTCAAAGCACAAGGAAGTTCATCTCAGGAGGAAGACCAGAGGCTGTGGTGGAGACATATTCCTCTCAACCAGCCTCCCTCCCCCACTGGCCTCTGTGTCCCCGAGAAGTAGCTAGAGATGGCCAGAATCATGGGCTCGGGGCTGTCCTGCCTCACACCCAATTGTCCAACAGGCCTCTCGAGGCAGACGAAGCCTTGAAGACCAGATGATCAACAGACTGATATGACCTCAGGTTTCCACAGCAGTGGCCACAGGGCAAGGGGGCACCTGGGCAAAGTGCTCTGTGCTCAGTCAAGCATGGGCATCTGGCCACAGATGCCTACAATAGAGGGAACCTAAGGCCAGGACAATTAAAGCTGCCATCTTCTTAATGTGTGTTTTCTCTGAATTGTCAGTGGTGATCTGGGGACACATCATTTGGGTGCTGGCCTCTGGGTTTGAGGAAGAGCCATTTCACAGATGAAAGTGAAAATGACCGAACAGTTGAGTTCTTTCCTTGGTCAGCCATGATGCCAGGGCTTTGGCAGCCCTGCATTGCAAAACTAATAAACATCCTTTCATTATGGGGGGACATCCAAGGTCACATAGCTTTAAACATGCAAAGCCGGGGCTGTTATATTTTAGAAATGGTGGGAGAGAAAGAACCCCCCCCAGTGGGTGGAAGCCAAGGGGCCACAAGACTGCTAGTGAGACCCAGAGATGCCATTTGGGCAGTACCCACGCGGTGGCATCTGGGAGCCTTGAGAAAGGCTCACTTGCAGGCAGCTCACATGAAAAAAAAAAGTTGTTATTATTAAAGGAGGGAACAGGAGACGGAGAGAAAGAGAAAGAAAATAAAGAGAAAAGAGCAGAAGTGTCCACTACCTCATGAAGGAAATTTTACTAAATTTATTTGTGTGTATGTGTACATGCCACTCGTGTGTGGGTACCCTCAGAGTCCAGAAGAGTATGTTGGACCTCCTGGATCTGGAGTTATAAGCAGTGCTGGGAGCCAAACTCAGGTCCTCTGCAAGAGCAGTCGGTGCTCTTAACCTTATCGATCCATCTCACCAGCCCCCAAAATGTCTTTCTGAGAAATAAACATCAATGGGCTGGAGAAATGGCTCAGTGATTGAGTACTGGCTATTCCTTCTCAGAGGACCAAGTTTCAGTACCCAACACCCACATGGTGGCTCACAGCTGTCTGCAATTGGCCTCCACTGCATACACGTGGTACAGACATACATACAAGTAAAACACCCATATACATAAAATAATTTATTTTTTGAGGCAGGGTTTCTCTATGTAGCCCTAGCTGTCTTGGAATTCACTATGCAGACCAGATGAGACCTGAACTGATATCTACTTTCCTCTGACTCTGGTGCTGGGATTAAAGGTGTGCTCCACCATACCTAGCTTAAACACAAAAAACAAAAACCTCCAACTCTGCTGAGTGGAAGGGGATGGGAGGGCAGGACTTCATGTCCAGCCTATGTGCATCTTTTGTAACCATCTGGGAACAGCACACCTGGATCTGAGACAGGCCGTGCAGTGTGGGGCCAGCAGGTCCTTCAAGGTGCCATGGAGGCATCTGAGCTCCTGGATGTGGAAAACAAGCCCCGAGTGCAGAGATGCCTCTTGCCTTGGTGAGATTTGGCTGTGGGTCTGGCTGAGGCAGGCTCACGCCCTCTGCTTAGCGTGGGAAAGGGTGCTTGGGCTGAAGTTGATGCAGTACTGGGAACACAGGTGTCCCCTCCACCTCACAGTCTCTGGGGGGAAGGTCTTTAATTCTCGAGGCTCCCTCTGAATCTGCATGGTCTTGAGTGTATCTGGAAAGGAAGAAGAAGGAAGGCTGAACCCCATTCCATTGTGTACTAGGTCAGCGGTTCTCAACCTGTGGGTCGTAACCCCTTTGCTGGCCAAATGACCTTTCCACAAGAGCCACTTAAGACCATCAGAAAACACATAACAGTCCAAAAATTTTTGAAGTAGCAATGAAAATAATTCATGGTTAGCAGTCACATGAGGAACTGTGTTAAAGGGTCACAGTATCAGGAAGATTGAGAACCACTGTATTAAGTCAATGCCAGGGCACTTAGGGACCAGGTACTGTTTCATCTCCAATGTGAGTGTTCTAGATAGAATTCTTGCTATAAGAAGATTCTGTCACCTTCTAGGAAGGAAGGAAATGATCCCCTTTCCACATTCAGACTCTTCAGTAGCCCCCCATTAGCCTCTCTACACAACCCCTTCCTTGAAATCTTGGATTTGTCCACTGTTTCGCTCACTTCTGAACCCTAAAAAGATCTTCTCTTTCTGAGGCAGAGATCATCTCCTGCCTGTCCCTGGTCACAGGCAGAACACAACCAGATCTGCCAAGTTGGGAGGGGTGGACTGTCCTACCACATGACTCAATGACCACTGTCCAGCCTGTGGCAACCCATTCAGAAAGGATGATACACTTTCATGTTACCTCCTCCCTGTCCATCTGGTCAACCTCCCTGGGCCCACTGGTCAGGGTATCCATGGCTCCTGGCCATCCTGATGCACCTTGAGACACCTTGAAATCACAGGGAGCGGGGATAAAAAAAAGTGCAGAACCAGGGATCCCGCTCAGAATCAAGTTGCATCCCATGATTGCCAGAGCCTGATGAGTGCAATCCTTCCCAGCCCAGGGCCAGTCAGGCCACTTCTCTGTCCCCCAAGCAATGGCCCGAAGTCCTGTTTCCATCCTCCAATGGGCCTTCAGTTCACGGTGCATCCTGGCTTCTCCTTTCTAACTTAGGGGTTACTGGAAACGCCATCTTGACTGCAGAGGACACCTTACTACTCACAAGGAAACAAAAGGACCTTTGCAGCTCTGGCCACTCTTGTGCACCCCACCCAAATGATCCCCAATCTCCTGCAAGCCTCTGTGAACCCTTAGTCCTCCCTAAGTATAAAGGTCCCCAAGTCACTTACATCCTTTTAAATTTTTTAGTGTGTGTCACAGTGCAGATGTGGAGGTCAGAGGGTAACTTGTGGGAATCAGTTCTTCTTCCACTGTGCAGGTCTGTGCTAGTATTTCTCTGTTGCTCTGATAAACACTAAAAGCAATGTAAGACCCTTTCCAGCCTCCATCTCAGACCCTGCAGCCACCACGATGTTGATGCCCAAAAAGAACCGGATTGCCATCTACGAGCTCCTTTTTAAGGAAGGAGTTATGGTTGCCAAGAAGGATGTCCATATGCCCAAACACCCCGAGCTGGCAGACAAGAACGTGCCCAACCTTCATGTGATGTAGTCTCTCAAGTCTATGTGAAGGAGCAGTTTGCCTGGAGACACTTTTATTGGTATCTTACTAATGAGGGCATCCAGTATCTTTGTGGTTACCGCCACCTACCTCCAGAGATCATGCCTGCCACCCTGCGCGCAGCTGTCCTGAAACTGGCAGGCCTCGGCCTGAAGGTCCAGAGGGTGAGTGGCCTGCAAGATTCACAAGAGGGGAGGCAGACAGAGACACCTACAGAAGGAGTGCTCTGCCACCTGGCGCTGACAAGAAAGCTGAGGCCGGGGCTGGCTCTGCAACTGAATCCCAGTTTAGAGGAGGCTTTGGTCGTGGACGTGGTCAGCCACCTTAGTGAACTTGAAGATCGTGTTGTTTTGAATAAACTTTAAAGAAAAATAGGTCCACTTAAAAAAAAAAAAAAAAAAAAAAAAAAAAAAAAAAAGGCAATGTAAGGAAAGGGTTTGTTTTAGCTTACAGGTTACAGTCCATGGTCAAGGGAAGCCAGGGCAGGAACTGACATCCCTGGCTCATACACTCCCTCCTCCCTTTCTTCAGCAGGACTCCCAGAGCTCAGCCCAGTGCTTGGCTGGGGATCTCTGCATCTGCTTCCATCAGTTACTAGATGGAGCATCTCTGATGGTAATTAGAGTGGTCATCAATCGGATTCCAGAGGAAGGCCAGTTCAGGCACCTTCTCTCTTATTGTTTGGAGTCTTAGCTGGGGTCATCCTTGTGGATTCCTGGGGGGTCTCCCTAGTGCCAGGTTTCTCCTTCACACTCAAATACTCCTGTTAAGACTTTTTTGTTACTGTCCATCCATGCCCCCCCCAACCCACCTCCCATATCCTGCCTGCCCAATCTGTTCCCTCAGGTTCCCATTCCCCTACCCCCCCATCCCTATCCCAGTTTACCCAGGAGATCTCTTCTATTTCCCCTTCGAGGCCCACCTTGTTTTCTAACCTCTTTGGGGCTGTGGATTGTAGGCTGGTTATCCTTTGCTTTACACCAAATATACACTTATGAGTGAGAACATACCATGTTTGTTTTTCTGGGTCTGGGTCACCTCACTCAGGATGTTTTGTTTTGTTTTTCATTTATTTCCCTTGGTGTTTGCCTGGAACTGGAACTACAGACAGTTGTTAGCTGCCATGTGGGTGCTGGGAATCGAACCCAGGTCCTCTGGAAGATCAGACGGTGCTCTTAACCGCTGAGCCATCTCTCCAGCCCCTTGTTTTGTTTTTCTAGTTCCATTTATTTGCCAGCAAATTTCATGAGGTCATTGTTTTTTACAGCTGAGTAGTACTCCATTGTGTAAACATACCCACATTTTCCGTATCCATTCTTCAGTTGAGGGCATCTAGGTTGTTTCTAGGATCTGGCTATTATGAATAATTCAGCTTGGTTTCTTATACAACTCAAGACCACCTGCCCCTTGTGGGATGGGCCCCCCATATCAATCACCAAACAAGAAAAGGCATGGCTGCCACCACCTGGAGAGCCCATGGGGGTGGCTCTGTGTTGACATTGGTGTTATTAATTGGCAATAGGCCAGTTGGGTGGGGACATTTTCTCAACTGAGGTTCCCTTTTCCCAAATGACTCTACCTTGTGTCAAGCTGACATAAAACTAGCCAGCATAGGCTGGGGAGATTAAGAGCACTGGCCGTTCTTCCAAAAGACTCAGGTTCAATTCCCAGCATGGCAGCTCACAGCTCCGACACCCTCATACAGACATACATGCAGACAAAACACCAACACACTAAAAATAAATGAATTAAATTTTAAAAAGAACCTAGTTAGTGCAACAGGGTCCATAAACAAACCTCCCACAGCCTTCAGAGCACATGTTTTTGCCAAACACTCTTGCAATAGTTAGATTTTTATCATTGAAACAAAAATGAGAAAAACAACTTAATAAGACAGATTTATTTGGCTCATGATTTCAGAGATTTCTTTTTTTTTTTTTTTTTTAACTTTATTTTTATTTATTTATTTGCCTTGGTGTTTTGCCTGGAACTGGAACTACAGACAGTTGTTAGCTGCCATGTGGGTGCTGGGAATCGAACCCTGGTCCTCTGGAAGAGCAGACGGTGCTCTTAACCGCTGAGCCATCTCTCCAGCCCCGATTTCAGAGATTTCAATACCTGGTCACATAACTGCTTATTGCTTCCAGGCCTGTGCATGGTGCAGCAGGAGATCGTGGTGGCAGGTAGCACGTGACGTGGTGGCAGGAAGCAGAGAACAGGGAACTGCAAGGCCATCTAACTAGACGCCATTGTCTGTCGCGCGCCACCTCGTCCCGCAAGGAGCACGCAACACCGGATCCTTCTCTTTGCAGTTTATTCGGGCCTTTAATTATCTTCTCTTGTCTCTCACTCACTCACTCTCACTCTCAGACCTATGACGAACGACCACTCTCACTCTTAGACAAACGATGAACGACCCCGAGGGGGGGGGGAGTCCGCTCGTGGCTAAATACCCTCTGGGCTTCCAATCCCGGTAAGCCACGTAGACATTGCCCATAGGTCCCGAGGCGCGAAGCAAGCCACCATCCTCGCCTACAGCCAATAAGGAGTTGTTTACTCCCGAGACCACTCACCATCGAGAAAGGTGGAAGGCGGAAACCAGCGCCACCTTTAGGGCGTGGTACAATGCAGCTCCCTACAATTGTCCATTCTCCTCATCACAATAATAGCATCAAATTATTAATCCATTAATATATGAATACTATTATGACTTCTCCATAGCACTAGACCAGGGACTAAGCTCCCAACATGTAGAACTTTAAAAAAAGTTTTTTTTTTAAAGTTTTGTTTTTTGAGACACAGTCTCACTATGTAGCCCTGGCTATCCCAAAACTGACTCTGTAGACCAGGCTGTCCTAGAACTCACAGAGATCTGCCTGCCTCTGCATCCTGAGTAATGATATTAAAGGCATGCACCACTACAACTGGCTTAAATGTTTTAAAATTACACTTTAGTTTGTATGTGTACATGCGTGTATGTGTGCATGTGTGTATGTGTGCATGTATGTGTGCATGTGTGTATATGTGCATGCATGTATGTGTGCATGTGTGTATATGTGCATGTATGTATGTGTGCATGTATGTATGTGTGTATGTGTGCATGTGTGTATGTGTGCATGTGTGTATATGTGCATGTATGTATGTGTGCATGTGTGTATATGTGCATGTATGTATGTGTGCATGTGTGTATGTGTGCATGTGTGCATGTGTGCATGTGTGCGGGCACCTGTGTGCTATATATAGCATGTGTGTGAGCAGGTCCTCCGCTTCCACCATGTGGACTCAGAGATCCTTGGCACAGAAGCAGGTGCTCTTACCTGCTGAGCCATCCTACTGGCCCCATGTGAAGCCTTTTAGAGGGCACTTTATACTCAGGCCAAACCGCGATACGGCCCATCACCCACAGTCTCTAGGCCTCAGCTTGGCAGCATCGTGCTCTGACACCAAACACAAAAGGCAGAGCCAGGGTCACTCTTACCCTCCCGCCCAGTCAGACTGAGTGGCAGCACCAGCACGGTCAGGGTTGTCAGCGGTGCTGTGCTGACCCAACAGGACAGGATTTTATCAAGGCACCTCCTTCACAGACTGCTATGCTCTTCTGTGATAGCAAGCTCTGCTCCATGGATTCCAGGCCTTGCCCTCTGCAGAGGCAGCAAATGGTCACGTTTCCAACCTCCAAATCCACTTCCTCTGGCTTCAGGAGGTGGACCCAGGCTGTCCCATTCTCTCTCCCATCCAATTCCACCTGCTCAGTGCCAACGTGTCCTTCCCACTGCGCTCTCTCCAAGAGGCCCCCACTCTTCCAGTCACACACCACACCACAGTCACAGAACCATACATAATGCACAGAGCACAGAGAGATCCTTGTCACATACATGTGAGCCTTTGTGTGGTACTAATCTCTCATACACACAAGCCCGACATGCAAATGAACGGTCACAGATACAATGGTTATGCAAAACCTACAATGGCAGGTGTGTTGTGAGGCAGGAAGGAACCCTGGACCCATAGCTGTGACAGCCACATCCTTAGTGACATCCAAAGTCAAGTGGTCATATGTCCACATGGTCCAAGTACTTACAGTACTACAGTCACTGTGTTCCGTGCACTCACACACATAGGTGTTCTAGAACATTACACGCATGCCGACAAGCCCTCCATCTACCTGAGGCAGACACCCCATACACATACCACACAAACCTGGTACCAGTCACCCCAGTCCTCGAAACACCACGGTCCAGCATTGCACACACATTCAACTCCATGCTTATCCACACCCCTCCCTCCCAAGACTGGTCCAAGAGTGGAACAAAAGCTCAGTGCCCATTCCTACCAGCTCCCTCTCCTCCCCTCCCCCCTGGCGTCCAGTCCCTTTGTCCTCCCGCAGCTGAGCCCAAGTAGGAGTCTAGGCAAGGCGAGAGTAAAATCAGAAGCCCAGGCTGCTGGGCAAGCAGGCAAGCCAGCAAGCGGCAGGCACAGACTGGAGTGGTCCTGGCCAGAGCAGGAGTTGCAGAGTCCCTGGGAGAGGGCGTGGCCAGGTAAGCACCAAGTACCGGGGGCGCAGTTTGGGAAACCCACCTGAAGACTGTCTTAACTGTGGGAAGTGTTTATCCAAAGTGTGTGTGTGTGTGTGTGTGTGTGTGTGTGTGAGAGAGAGAGAGAGAGAGAGAGAGAGAGAGAGAGAGAGAGAGAGAGTGTCTGCGCGTGTGTCGGGGTGTGTGTGTGGTGGGGGAAGTGTCCATGAGTGCAGCAGGACAGTGGAGTGCTGAGCCAGTTTACCTACCGGCTGAGTCTCGGCCAGCCCATGAGTCTGCTTAGACTCTGTGAGATAGGAGAATGCTGGCCCAGGTGGGAATCCCTCCCTTGCCATGTGTCCCTGGGCCTCCCAGATGGTGGGACTCCGTGATGGAAACTGAGTCTCCTACCACCGTTTGTCCATGGTTTTCTGAGCCTAGGGCAGTAGTTGGCAGTAGAGTAAATATTGGCAAAAGTTCCTAGGAGGTGAGCTTAAGGACCTACAGCAGGGGATTGTCCTCCTGAGACATGCCTTCTTGAGTCTCAGCCTAGAGGGTAGCTGTGTGCACTGTGGTGACCTGGCTCACTGGATCCCTGGTTGTTCCATGAGGACACACTCCCATCCTGCCAAGTCCTTCGGACTGGCTAGACTTATCCCAGAGCATGGTGGGTTTGGGCTGGTCGTCTCTATGTGGGCAGCAGTGTTTGTCCATCAGGAGCTTAGGGTGATGCTGGAGCAATGGGTCCACTACTCAGCATGATCCTGCATAAGCTGTGAAACCCAGGCTGATTTACCCTCCAGCCATAGATGGAAGAATGGAGGGAGAGAGGCCCCCGGCAGAGGCAGTGTTGAGCCTCAGAGTAAGTTCCCCTGAAAAAGAGAACACTGCCTATCTTTAGGCCATGCCAAGTGTTGGCTGTCATTCTTAAGGACCAAATCCTAACCAGGGTGAACAGTGCAACCTGTATCATGTTTTCATAAACACCCCCTCTCCAACCCGCAACAGCAAACCTCCCTCCCTACGTTTCCTCACAACCAACTCTTGAGAGTGTGAGCTTTCTTCAGAACTGTGCAGGTCAGCTTACACACACCCCATGCTCTTCCCTCCCTTTGCATGGGCAAGCACTGGTCGAGGCACACCTTCATACATCTCGTCCAACAGTTATCTCTCAGAGGAGCTGGGGCTGGTGGCTTGCCCAGGTGAGATAACTCCAGCCCAAAGGAGGATTAGAATCCCGTGTGCCTAGAGCCTGGATCTTTCCATTGGAAACTAGAAACATCTAATTCTCCTCATCTCAGGGATCCCTTTCTTAAATCTCCTCCAACTGCGTTTTCTATCCTTTCTGAGCCCCCCCCCCAACTTTCCCAAGGACCCCTGCTCAAGCTCTGAGCTCCGGAAAGGAGGGATTTTGACTGTCTGGCACGAAAAAGAACGATCTATAATAAACACTAGTTTAATTAATACATGCGCAAGTATTGAGCACCTAGGATAGTATGCTGTGCCGTGGAGAGCAGGGTGGATACTAAACTGAAGAGTCTGGTGGTGGGGAGATACCTACAGATCTGAGGGAGACAAAATGGAGACACACACACACACACACACACACACACACACACACACACACACACACAAGTCTAGGGTAGCCTGTATCCCTTTACCAGAGTACAGCTCATGCAACGGAACCCTTCCTATAGACATTTTGACCAGGCTCCAGCAACCTCCCTGAGGTTCCCTTCAGAAGCTGGCAGTAGTCTTCTTCTTATTGGTAGCCACTATTCAAGTCCAGTTGGAATCCCTAAACACTGCATAGTCTAGACTTGTATAAATCGTTCCATCCCCCTCCCTCTTTTGACTCTCTTCAAATTATCCTGTTTGTGTCTGCCATCTGTTTCCTGCAGAGCCTGGCAGGAAAAACCTTAGCCAAGTCTGAGCAGAGAAGGGCAACAAGGCTGAAATAGGCACTGGAGAGGAAGACTAGACACAAAAGGTGGGAGCTGATTCGACGCCATCAGAAGTCTGGATGGGCCAGGTCACGCGTGGGTGGGGACAGTAGGTGCATGGCCAAGGTGCATGGTGAGCTGAGCTAGTGAAGGAAGACCTAAAAGCGCGGGACGTCCCTAGTGCGATCTGTGTTCTTTTTCCGCAGGATGCAGGAGATCCAGGGTCGTGAGGAGTCAGAGCCAGGCGTGGAGGCTCCGTGCGCCGCGCCCTGCCACGCGCAGCGCATCCTGCAGACGCTCAACGCGTACCGGCGGAGCGGCATCCTCACCGACGTGGTGCTGCGCGCAGGAGGCCGTGACTTCCCGTGCCACCGCGCAGCGCTCAGCGCTGCCAGCGCCCACTTCCGCGGGCTGTTCGCGGCCGGCCGGCCCGAGCGTGCAGCGGCTGTGATCCCGTTAGGGCTCGAGACGCCCGGGTCGGCGGCAGCACTGGCCGTGGTGCTCGACTACATGTACGGTGCGGGCGTGCGGCTGCGCGCCGAGGAAGAGGCGGCCGCCGTGCTGGCACTGGCCGAGCGGCTGGGAGTGGCGGGGCTGCGCGAAGCGTGCGCGCGCTTCCTGGAGGGCCGTCTGCGGGCCGCCAACAGCCTGGCGCTGCGCCGCGTGGCCGCCGCCTTCTCGCTCGCCTCCCTGGCCGAGCGCTGCGGCCGTGTGCTGCGCCAGGCCTTCGTGGAGGTGACGCTCCACGCCGATTTCCTGGAGCTCGCTCCCGACGAGGTGGCGGCGCTGCTGGCCGACCCGGCTTTGCGCGTGGCGCGCGAGGAAGCCGTGTTCGAGGCGGCCATGCGCTGGGTGCGCCACGACGCGCCGGCTCGCCGCGGGCAGCTGCGGCGCCTGCTGGAGCACGTGCGCCTGCCTCTGCTGGCTCCCGCCTACTTCCTGGAGAAGGTGGAGGCGGATGATCTGCTGCAGACCTGCGGCGATTGCCGCCCGCTCCTGCTTGAGGCTCGTGCCTGCTTCATCCTGGGCCGGGAGGCAGGCACCCTGCGGGCCAGGCCTAGGAGGTATGGCCTCCCGCTTGCTTGCCCAGCATCCTAGCGAGGCCTCGCATCTTTCCCAACTCGGGTTCCTCTAGAAATGTCACTGGTGTTCTGCCTTCCTCAGTTAGTCTTGTGAGGGAGGGATGCGTTCCATTTCCTGCGCCTTGTGCCATTCGGAGAAATGGGTCCTGTTGGGAATCTGCTCTCTGGGGACCCACAGGCTAGTGAAACAGCTCAGCACACAAAGGCATGAGACATGTCCACTCCACCTGTGTAATGCCATACCTACAGACTATAGGTGAGACAGTCCACCGTGGTCCTTCATACCGGACTTTGAGCACGAGGCCAGGGATACAAGACGGGTTAGAAAAGCCCTAGCCAGAGGGTTTGAAAAACCTAGTGAGGCCAGAAACCCAAAAGGTCCATGGTGGAGAGCTTTGCAGAATGAGTAATCTTACTCATGGCAATTCCTCATTAGAAAGTGGCTAGAAGAAAAACACATTACCCGTTAGCAGTGTAGGATTCATATAAGCCAAAACTGAGCCCGTAATCAAGGAGCCCGGTTTCTCCTCTGTCAAAGGAACAACAATCCTAACAAACGTTGAAGAAAAAAGAAAAAAAGAAACGAAAAACAGAAGAAGAAGGGGAAAGGCTTTGGGGAAAGCTTTTTCTTTTTCCTTCTGTAACTTAGAAGCAATTAGACTGGAGTAAGGGTTGGGTTAGCGACTCTTTCTTGCTGTAACCCGAGGTAAGACTGGAAGTAATGGATTCCCATGGCAATTGCCGGGGTAAGCAGAAGGACAGCAGCATTGTATCATACAATGGTCAAAATGGCAAGAAATGAGCTGGGCTTGGTGCTGTATGCCTTTAAGCCCATTACTCAGCAAGCAGAAACAGGATAGGGAGTTCAAGAACAGAGGCTACACAGAAAAAGCAAACCCAAGGGTCAGGGATATAGTTTAGAGGCAGACCGCACTAGCGTTCGGTTTCAGCACCGTTTTCGGGAGGCGGGTGGGAGTGGTGTGGGATGAGTGTGGATCTACAGGTATTGGGTTGATCCTCACCCCAGATTCATGGACCTAGCCGAAGTGATCGTGGTCATTGGTGGGTGTGACCGAAAGGGGCTCCTGAAGCTGCCTTTCGCCGATGCTTACCACCCCGAGAGTCAGCGCTGGACCCCACTACCTAGCCTACCTGGTTACACACGCTCTGAATTTGCCTCCTGTGCACTTCGAAATGACATTTACGTTTCCGGTGAGTGCACGACTAAAGTAGGAGTCTCTCTCTCTCTCTCTCTCTCTCTCTCTCTCTCTCTCTCTCTCTCTCTCTCTCACACACACACACACACACACACACACACACACACAGAGTGTTCAATCAGGAGGTGGGAACTGCCTTTCCCATAATCCCCTAATTAGTGGCTAAAACAGTATGGCAGCAAAGCCAGTCACCTGTGGGGAGTGTTGATGCTGGGCTTGGGGCCCAGCGGCCTTAAACTGTGGCTTTGGTGTTTGCTCTGACAAAAAGGCCACCCTGTCCTCCCCGTCCCTAACCACATCCTCACTTCCTATATGGAAATCATATAATCCCAGTGCCTCAGGGAGATGCGGGTAGAAATGAAAGAACATGGTTCAAGAATGGTGCCTGGCTCACTGTCTACCCTCCACTGTGCAGATACCCTGTTTTCCACATTCTTAATGACTGTCTCTAGGATATCCCTCCCCTGAGCACAACAGGTATCCCACCATAGGCACCTGGTGAACAGCACTTACCCCTCCCTAGATCTCTATGGAACCCTCTCCTTCCATTCAAAGCACTATCTGGGTGATAGACAGGTCTAGTCTTACACCAGTCCAGCAAGAAAGCCTTCCTATGCCCTTAAGCCTTCCTTTGGATTTAGGGGTGTTTCTGGCTCTTTGGGGGCTAGGGGAAGACAGCTGCTTCTTTCTCTCTCTTTTTAAAAATAATTATTTATTATGTATACAGAAGAAGAGGGTATCAGATCTCATTAGATGGTTGTGAGCCACCATGTGGTTGCTGGGAATTGAACTCAGGATCTCTGGAAGAGCAGTCAGTGCTCTTAACCTCTGAGCCATCTCTCCAGCCCGCTTCTTTCTCCATAGGAGGTCACATCAACAGCTGTGATGTCTGGATGTTTAGCTCTCACCTGCACACCTGGATCAAGGTTGCCTCAATGCACAAGGGCAGGTGGAGGCACAAGATGGTGGCCCTGCAGGGACAGGTATGCCTGGGATCATCTAGAGGAAGGAGGGATCTGAGGCCCCCAAAGATTAGGAAGGACTTGCTGAAGATCACATGATAATGTTAGCAGTCATCACAGCAGCTGGGTTAGGGGCTCACACCTGCCTGCAATCTCTGCACATGGGAGGCTGAGGCAAGAGGGTCATGAGTGTCAGGCCAGTCAGGGATACACAACACAGCAAGACCCTGTCTCAGCATCACCACCCATCCCAGATAAATAGCCGTCACTGTAAGAATACAGCTCAGTAGCAAAAAGTTTGGGCCTTGGGACCAGACAGACCAGGAACTGAGTCTTGACTCTGTTACTTAAAAACAAGATACTCCTAGTTATCTTTGTAAACCTCATTCTGCATTCATAAACACACAGGAATTGGGTAGGTGGGTGGTTAGTAACCACTCGGGTTATTATTACTAAGCAGCTGGAATGCAGATGCCTGCCTCCTGTCCCCTGCGTTGAACAAGGGGTTCCTACAGGGAGCGAGGCACTTGGCAGGCAGTGGCTGCACTGAGATGCCCCCCTGGTAGCCTCACAGACTGAAGCGGTTAGGTGTTGGAGTCACCTGTAGCACCTTTGTCTTTGCCCTCAGCTCTTTGCGGTGGGTGGGTTCGATGGCCTACGGCGCCTGCGCAGTGTGGAGCGCTACGACCCGTTCTCCAACACCTGGGCGGCCACAGCGCCCCTGCCGGAGGCTGTGAGCTCTGCAGCGGTGGCGTCCTGTGCTGGCCAGCTGTACGTGATCGGGGGCGCCGGGCAGGACGGTGCCAACACTGACAAGGTGGGCGCAGGCCTTGGGGATAGGGGGACATTAGAAGCTGCAGGGAAACAGCATAGCCTACTGTGTGAAGGCTAGATATGGGCGCTGGGGAGGCACAGTCTGATTTTCTGAATCCAGTCAGTACTCACTCCGGGAATCATCCCCCAAATTTGGATCAAGGAAATGAGTTGAGAAAGAAGATCTCAGCCGGGCACAGGCCTTTAATCCTAGCACTTAGGAGGCAAAGGCAGGCAGACCCCTGAGGCCAGCCTCATCTACAGAGCAAATTCCAAGACTACACAGAGAAACCTTGTGTTGAAAAAGAGGGAGGGAGGGGGAGTGCGGAGGAGGGGGGAGGGGGAGGGGGCGAGAGAAGGGGGAGGAACCTCAGAGGGTACTGGGACTACTAAACTTCCGATTGGTACCATCCTCTGAGTTTCATAGATTTTAAAAATTGAAAGACTGAGCTGAGCGGTGGTGCACACCTTTAATCCCAGCACTCTAGAGGCGGGATAGGTAGATCTCTGTGAGTTTGAGGCCAGCCTGCTCTATAGAGTGAGTCCCTGAGACTGTCTCAAAAACACAAAACAAACGAAAATTGAAAGACTGGGGCCTTGGGATCGGAAACACCTAGAACCGTCACCTTGGAGCCCACTCCCTCCAGAGAAACACCTGACCCAGTCTTGAGATGTTGGAGTGAGGAAAGAGGATGTGCCTGGAGTGGATGCTGAACTAAGCCATCTTGGGACCTCCTGCCCTTGCTGGGGAGGAGATGAAGTGAGGGGGAGAAGGGGGGGGCAAGAGAGGGAAGGAAGTTTGAACAAGGGGATATATGGATAAAAAAATCATAATAAATTATTATGAATTTATGACTATGACTAAATATGATTATGACTTTATTCATAATAAAAAAGAAAGAAAGAAACATTGAGGCTGGAGGGATGGGTCAACTGTTAGGAATACTTGCTGCTCTCTCAAAGGACCAGTTTGGCTCCCAGCACCCATGTCAGTGGCTCACAACTGCCTTTCATTCTAGCTCCAGATCTGACACATTCTTCTGATCTCCACTGCCACGCAGACACACAGAATGACACATAAATAAAAACAATCTTTTTAAAAATTAGATGACAGGGGTATAATTAGTTAGCCAATCACAGTGGGATAAACATTAGGGTGATGTGCCAAGCATTCCTAGAGACAGAAGGAAGGGGCATGAGTGGCAGTTAGGGCTGAGGCTCATTCTCCACAGCTTTTCCTCCTGCAGGTGCAATGCTTTGACCCCAAGGAGGACCAGTGGAGTCTGCGGTCACCAGCACCCTTCCTACAGCGGTGTCTTGAGGCTGTATCCCTGGAAGACACCATTTATGTGGTGGGAGGCCTCATGAGCAAAATCTTCACCTATGACCCTGGCACTGACGTCTGGGGGGAGGCAGCTGACCTGCCAGCCCCTGTGGTAAGTGAAGGCTCCCTGGCAGGCCCCTGCACTGACATTCAGGAATGCAGACCCATTTCCAAGGCTCTGGACCTCACAAGTTAGACCTTGCATATGACTCCACGATAAATGTCATCACACAGTCCCCTTGCTTGTCCTCTTAGTGACAAATCACCTCTCATTTGAGCTGAGACAGGCCTTAGAGAGTTGGCCCAGGGCCACCAATTGGGCTGTAGCAATTCAGTATCTAGAACCAAAGTGCTGTGACCACAAAGGTACCAGGCATGGCTTTAGCTTTCTGGTGAAGACCAAGTGAGGGATATGCCTCACACAATGACAGTGAGGGGGGTGGCTGCTCTTTGAACTGTGAAGGTAAGACCTAAGATGCAGGGCAGGTGACTTGTCCAGGCCATTTATTTATTAAGGGTCAGGTTCACCCCAGTCTCCCTGCCATCCAGATTGT
Source organism: Sigmodon hispidus (assembly GCA_004025045.1). NCBI lineage: Eukaryota > Metazoa > Chordata > Mammalia > Rodentia > Cricetidae > Sigmodon > Sigmodon hispidus. The sequence goes on from PVIH01000052.1 coordinate 182,143, forward strand.
CTAGTGTGGGGCAAGGCTCTGCTATATGGCTTGGCCAGCTAAGAACCAAGGCAGTTCCTGGCTGCATCCCAGTTAACTGTCTGTTTGTCCACTCAGGAGAGCTGTGGTGTGACAGTGTGTGACGGGAAGGTCCACGTCCTTGGTGGACGGGACGAGCATGGGGAAAGCACCAACAGTGTCTTCACCTTCGACCCTAGCAGTGGCCGGGTGGAGGTCCAGCCAGCGCTGCAGCGTGCCACCAGCTCTCATGGCTGTGTCACCATTGTCCAGAGCCTGAGCAGATAACTAGGACACCCTGAACCAGGAGGCAGAGAAAATCTGGGTATGGCATTTGGCTCTGCCCCCTGGAACCTCCATGTGAATAGTCCTTTAACTTATTGCCCCTTTTTTGTACAAATAAAACCTTTTTAAAAGTTGGCTGTCCCAGTTCATGCCTGCTTGTCCAGAGAAGGCAACCCTAGTGGCTTGCCAGCACTGCCCTGACGGCCATACTCTTACATGAACAGACGAACCACTCAGTTCTTGACACTGGAGAGCACCATTGGCAGCAGGAGCAAGGAGCCAGCAGCGTCCATCTGGTGAGGCCTCACTTCAACCTCCCCAAATGACAGCAAGCCCAGATGACTTGTTCATCTGCCCGAAGGTCCCCATTTCTTTTTAAATCTTATCCATTTACTATAATGAGTGCATCATGCATGTATCTATGTGCATGAAGTACATGCAGAGGTCAGAGGACGGCTGTGGAGTCTGTTCTCCCCGATCTTTACTTCATCAAGCTGGCACAGGAAGCCCTTCACCAGCTGAGCAATGTCACCAGCCCTCATTCTTCATGCTGCCATTAGTATCAGGTCCCAACAGAGCAGTTTTGGAGGGACACCTGCATTCAGCTGTTAGCACACCCACTACCTCATTACTGTAGAGATGGATTGTATTTGTGCACCTGTGTGGAGGTGAGATCAAATTGCAGAAGTTGATTCTTTCCTTCTAACATGGTGGTCATGAATTCACTCAAATCAGCAGCTTTAGCAGCAACAGCCTTTATCCACCCAGGCCAGCATTTTTGTTTCAGGGTGGAAGGCACCACAGCTCAGGCCAGGGTGCACCTGGGCAGGCCAAACCCCCAACACCAGTATGAGATATAACTGATGCCATTGTACGTTTGGTATGGCCCAGGGCTCCAGAACAGTGACAAACTGCTAGATGGGAAAAAGGAAAAGGCACACGGGAGATACTGAGGCTGTTTCCAGGGATGAGGCTGCAGTACTGGGTACTGGCTGGCCCCAGCTGTGGACTCTCATTTGCACTCAGATTGCCTTTTGAAGTGGAGCCTGTTTCCCAGTCTTCCCCATCCTCAAAGCCCCAGGGCCATGCCTGCAGGCTCTCTCCAGCTGGGGCTGGCCCATCACAGCCAGGGACAAAGGCTCTGGTCCCAGCTGAACTCCCAATACCACAGATTAGGGAACTGTGACCATCTGGACAGGCTGATAATGACAGCAGGGGAGGAGTGCAGGCCAGCACCACTGAGCCTGTCTGTCCCCACCCCAAGGGGACATATGACAAAGCAATGGCACCTATTACATGTCTACCCAGGAACAATAGGAGCCCAGGGCAAACTCTTCCAAAGGCTACGTGTGTCTCCCCTGGCCAGGCACTTCATGAGGGCCAAGCAGTGACCCCCAAGCTTCCCACTCAGGTCCCCCAAAGGACCCTATTTCTTTTTAAGCTTTATGCACTTACTATAGTGCGATTGCTGTTCTGTTTGTGCACTGTCTGACGGACACACAGGCAAGAAAAACAAGACTACAGAGAACAGTCTAGAAGAAACACTGAAATAACCATCACAGCACCCTTCCACTACGTCCTTGTTTCATTTCCTAAGTACCAGCCCTCAGAAGTCTGAAAGCATCAGGTAGGACTCGCACCTGTCCTCTGCAAAATGGTGATGGGACAGAAATGAGCTTTACTATCATGAATGGACCCAGGACCAAATTATTAAAGTCACAGTATCAGTCATTGTAATTGATCTTTACAGACCTATGAATATTTTAATTGTGGAACAAAAAAACTTACCTCCAACAAAATCAGGAACTATTATTTCCCATAACTATTGTACTAATTTAAGTACAAAAGCAGTGTAAGAGGCTATACATAGACTATTAGACTTGAAGTCTGAAATCCAGTTTGTTCTGGCTAATGAGCATGGTATTGCAGCTAAGGGGGTGCTCCCTCAAGACATGGAAGTGTATATAGTTGAGTCCCGGGCAAACCAACTATTAAGACTGTCTCAAAAGACACCCAAAAACCACAATGAGGGGACAAAGGGTTGTCCATTGCACCCAACCTATCTATCTTTTGGTAGGTTGGGGGATGGAGTGGACACATCTAAGTACTCAGGAATGGCCAGACTCTCACTCTGCACACAGAGTACATTATACACGGTAGCCCCTTCACCTCAGTGGATGATGCCAACTAAGCAGCTTTCGTGCTTCAGAGCTATCTGGGGCTGTAGTTTTATTTGTAATTAGGACAGCTTGGAATCAGTTAAATCGCTTCCAACTTAGGGTCTGATGTTAACTCTCAAACTGGAAGTGAAGATTTTAAGGCAAAACCCTGAGGAACACACTCCCTTAGACGGCAAAGGTTAGGCTTGCTGTCAACCAGTTAGAAATGGGATTTGTCCAATACAAAGATATTAAATGCTAATGACCTCAAAGGGATACAATCTCACTTTATATGATACAGCTTTGGTGAAAACAAAGGGTAAGCTGTTTTTAGCACCAAAATCTAATAAATAACCCAAAGGAAGAAAACTATTAAAAACAATTAGAGGTAGGTGGGTGAGTGCCCAGTTAGGAAACATGACCCCGCCTCACAACCACCACCTTAAACAAGTGCCTGAAAGGAGTCAGTAGTCACCTCATGTGACCAGCAATCTCCAGCGAGCTCTAAGGACAGGCTGTGGTTTTTCCTTCTCTGCACTGAGGTCCCGGTTGGCTCAGGGGCAGAATCTGATTGAGCCCTCTCTTGCTGCTCTGGTGCCACCTACTGGGAAAGGAGCAAACCGCAGTCTCACTGGCTGACCTTCCTAGTCTGCAGAAAATTCAGTCATTTATATGCAACTCCGTGTGCCAGGACCAGACTCACACAGCACGCTCAAGCACCCACCCCATTTGATTGGTCCAATAGGGGAAACATCAGTAACTTTTAGCAAAGCTGCTACTAAATTCACTTATGTGAGTGCTAGCAGTTAAGAGTGCAAAGCCATTCTATCATTAACAAACAGTGCTTGCTTGTTACTTCTCTTGACTTTTCTCAGTTTATGGTTTTTTAGCCTGATTGTGTCTGCAGAGCTGTCAAATCCCCAGGGTCTGGGATTAGAGGATTGTGAGCAGCAAGAGGATGGTGGGAGAGCCAACCAGTTTTCATGAGGTCTCACACAAAGCCATCAGCCACAGCCTAGCAAATTAGTTGAACCAGTGTCTAGAGAACTAAGATGTCAATTTCTTATATCCATGAGTTACGTAATCAAACCAGAAGAAGGCTGCACACTTTTTCACAATTACTGAGGCAGAGGCCAGCCAGGGCTATACACTGACTTTAAACAGCACATCTGGAGGCTGGAGAGCACTGGCTGGTCTTCCAGAGATTAATTCCCAGTAACCAACCACATGGTAGCTGCTCACTAACCATTTATGAGATCTGGTGCCCTCTTCTGGTGTGCAGGTATACATGCAAATCTAACACTGTACATAAAGGTTTATCTGTACTCAACATGTACGGAATTAAGCTAGTTAATAGGTTGTTGGTCAACGTGCTCCCTATATATAACTTACAAGGCCACACAGGTAAAGACAAGGAAATAGATATGAACTGGTTTATGAAGGCTGCTGCACCCCAGGCCCTTGAAGCTTCATCAGGAAGTCTTCTCTCACCAAACAGAGCATAGAATTTCCAAGCTAACTTTAATTCCCCATAAAATATACATTGATAATAAATGCTTTTTAAGACATGGCAAATAAGCTACTGACAATTTCTGGATCTACCAAAACATAATGGCTAATTACAAGCTTTAAGTTCAACGGCATCAAAAATTCTTTTTACTTTAGGAATGCTGAGACTCAAAAGCACGGCATGGCATAACAAAAGCCAATCAATTTACTTATGTGCAGGGTTAAGTGTACACCAGTGTCACACGCTTTCATAGAAAGCATCTTACCCACTGAGGTTTCCTACATGCCTGGGGGAAAATCACATACATAAGCCCTCCAGGCTGGGAACATAGCCAGTAACACAGTATGCTTATTGTGTGCAAAGACCTGGGTTCCATCATGAGCAGCAAGACTAAACTGTTCTTCTAACCATCAACTGTGTAACACAGGGTCAAGATACCCTGCAGCCACAGACTTCACAGACCCAAGACTGGTGAGCTCTGCTCAACCCCTCCAGCTTAAACCAACAGGCTAAGCAACAATCCTCAGGCCAACATCACTGTCACAGTTGAACACTGGACACAATCCAGTCAGGTCTTATGTCTTTGTTTAAGATTTTATTAAACGTCTGTACAGGACAACATCCAGCCTCCAGATGCAGCTGCCAAGATCCTGAAACCAAATAAAACAATGTAAGTGTTTCGATCCTATGCAGGGTTTGCATTAAACACATCCCCGCAGATGGCTTGTTACTTAAACCCTGACAAGGCTGCTAAAAAGATGCAATGAGTAACAACAAGAGTATCTGGAAACTCTTGAGCAAAGGCAGTGAAGGAAAACACTCATTTCCCACATTAGGCAAACAAAACCAAAACCAAACCACCCTATTCAAACACTGAAACATCAGAAGTTAACAGTAAAAACAGGTCTATGTGGCCCAGGAAGGCCACTCCAGACATACCTGTTATGCTGTAGGCACCGGCTGGGGCATAGCAGGTGGCTCTGGCTTCCCGCCCTTCTGCTCTGAGATGGGGGTGGTGGGCAGGATTTCCTCTTTAGGTTCCACAATGCTCACGTGATCAGGGAGAGGCTTCTTGGGGCCAATCTTACCACTTGGGTCCCAGGGCAGCATGATCTTCACTTTGATGCCCAGCACACCTAAGACACCAAAGTTAGAATTGAGCTGGTATTTTATCAGCTCCCACCACACAACAGGAAAGCAGACAGCAGTATCTACTCAAAAGCACTGTGATCTGGCCCTTCTCAGACAAATGCCTCTAAATCAATCAGTGAGCAGGACACTTTTGCCAAAGGAACCATGTACAGCACCAAAGAACATGGCACTGACAAGGACCAAGAGCAAGGCATGACCTTTCTGACTCGTCATCGTCTCATCACCGAAGGGCGCACAGAGGCTAAGACATGGACAAACAACTGATGTGACCACCTAGCCAAACCTAAGTCCATGGATATATATCCAGGGCTATTCAGCTCAGCCAGTGCTTAGGCCCTTCCTTAGGTTCCCTTCCCAGAAGAGGTGCTCACCCTGTCTGAGGAGCACATGGCGCACGGCAGTGTCAACATAGTAGTTGACAGGGTCTCCACTGTGGATCATCAGCCCGTCCACAAACTTCATGGACTTGGCCCTCTGTCCTCGGAGCTTCCCAGACACCACAACCTCGCAGCCCTTGGCTCCACTCTCCATAATGAACCGAAGCACACCATAGCAGGCCCTTTGGAAAAGATGCAACTGTTATTAATTGCACAATCTGCTGTCCCCCCACCAACCTTAGAAACAAAGAATCTCATTTAGTAACTGGAGTGGTAGCTTGGGAAAACAACCAGTCTTTAGCCAAAACAGCAACTCACTGCCCAGATGCCTTTCTCCCCTGGCCTGCCTGTGAGTCATCCTCCTAGGGTCAGACTCTGCCCACGCCCTTCTCTCCAAACTACTACCTGGCTGGCCGAGCCTAAGCACAGGCATTTTTTCACATCTTTTTTGTGCACGTGTGAGTGCATGGAGGCCAAGACAGCTCTGGAATCACCCTTCTTTACAAGGGTTCAGGACAAACACCTTTGTGTGCCAAACTGTCTCTGCTGACAGGAGACATTTATTTCTTAGAAACAAGGTCTCACTACATAGTCTTGGCTGGCCTGGAATTTGTTTTTTCCCTTAAACATTGTTTGAGTCTATATAACGGTCTGTCTCATGAGAAAGAGAACACCGGAATAGGTTAGACTTTATTGGTATAGCAAGCTCAAATTGTGTCAGATAGTTTTGTTCATCTGCCACAGAGTGTTGCTTGCAACTGGCCTGGAATGTGTGAAGATCCACCAGCCTCTGCCCTACAGTGCTGGATTAAAGGTATACAATAACACACCCAGCAAAATAAAAGGTTTTATTTTGAAAAATGCTTGCTAGGTGGCTCCCAGGTACCACCCTAGGTAAGAAGCACAAAAGCCCCTAACATACTTCTAGGCACCTTACCAGAGCACTAGAAAAACCTTTCAACAGACTGGATGTGGTGGCCCACTTTAATTTCATCACTAGGGAGACTTCTGAATTGAGTCTGGCCTGAATTACAGGCTATCGGTCAAGGCCATAGAGAAACCCTGTCTTCAAAACTGTAAGCCAGGTGAGGTGGTACAGGCCTTTACTCTTGGGCCATCTCTGAATTAGAGTAAGACTTGTCTCTCAAAAAAACAAAACAAAAAACCCAAACTTGGCCTTTTCATATTCTAGTTCCCATAATCAAGACAAGGTGGTACGACCATTTTTAAACAAAGTCAGACCAGCTCAGGCACTTTGTGCCATACAACTTACAGGACAGCTTGGCTAACACAAGGCCTCACATCCAGTCAACTATGCAACCCAAGATTGGCTCTGGATTCCAAAGACTGTTCACCTTCATAGTGCAGGGATTAGAGGTGAGCAATAAATACCACACTTGACTAATTTATAGCCATTTAATGTCTTCATTTTAAGCTTTCCCATCAGAACTGTTATCTCTTTAAGTCCTCAAAACATAAATATGTAAGAGATCCCCGTGACTTCTAACTTACTTTGAAATGTGTGGTATCCCAGAAACACTAAAGCCATATCTACTAATCATGAATACTTTACACAGTAGCAACAGGATCTTACTGCCTACCCTATCAAGATGCCTTTCAGAACCTCACAAAGCCAAACAACAGATGTCCACCCCCACTCTGTGATTTGGCCTTGGTTCCCCTCAGTGTACCCAAATATTCCCATTACAGTACTGATTTCTTCCTTAAGGGCATATGCTATCACCAAGCTGGCCTGCAAAAAAGCACCTTCCTTCGGGTTTTCAGCTGGGATTATAGGCATGTCACCCATAACAGGCCCTACACAAGATCTTATTAGTGTAACAATTCAGGGAGGCACAGGCTACCTTGTTGCTATGCCAGCAGAGACTATGGTCTAGAGTCACCTGCTAACAAATGTCAGGCACAAACTGATCTACAGAAAAGCATGACCATCAAACCTCAGGACACTCACCTTCGCACAGCAAGCCCTCCTAGGAGTTTGTAACGTAGAGACTCTGCCTGAGCAATGGCACACAGACCTCTTGTGGCCACCTTTTCTGCATAAAGCTTTAAAGGAAGCAAAGGACATATTTACATTTACTATTTACCAGTTTTCAATTAAGTCATTGTGATATCCCTTAAATACTGATGTGGACCTTCATTGCTCTTCTCTGATCCCCTAACAACCCCACTAGGGAGAGCAATTGGATAGCCAATCCACCTATGTATCACAAGGGTTAGGGCTCAGTGGTTAAGAGCACCGAGTGCTCTTCCGGGACCCAGGGTTCAATTCCCAGCACCCACATGGCATCTCACTCTCCTATACAAATGAAATGCAAACCATTTTGGCCACCAGAATACTCCCCATAAACTTAAGCATATCGTTTGTAGTTTCAGACATGGTCTCACTGTGGCAGCCCTGACTGGCTCTGCGTTTGGCACGATCTTACCTTTGGGGTGCAAGGATAAAGCGTATGCCCCCTGCCAGGCATGGCCATTACACTTCTGACAAAGTATATTGTAATATTCAATATTGCAACCCACTTGTAATATTCATTGGTCATGTCAATGATTTGGGGAAATCCCATTCTACAGAACCAACCTCTAAATCCAGCCTGTAGCAAACCCTGGAATAAATCAGAGGAACTCACCTCTACACTGCCCTCAGGGAAGCCAAACCTCTTCTGGACTACTGCAGTCAACTCCCGGATTCGACGACCCTTCTCACCAAGAACATTCTGAGTCCTGCAGAAGGGAAGTTACTCTCAACATCTGGTGTGTCATATATCATACATGCATTAAATAATAAGAATTAAGGTAATTTTTTAAAAATGTGGTGAGGGAAAAAAAAAAACTACATTCGTAGCATCTTAGTACACACAGTAAACACAGGCAAGAGCCAGTCAACTACATTTTTACCTGGTGGCTAAAATGATGATTTCTGTTCTGGTTGGGGTAACTCGGACTTCAACTCCAGAGTAGCCATCTTCAGCCAGTTCCCGAGTGAGAAACTCATTCAGTTCAGCTTTGAAGATGCCATCGGCCACAAACTAAAGCAAAGGACCAAGTTCAGAGTTTAGATGGAGTGGAGGCTTACTTAACCAGGGCTACCCCAATGGCCCTACAGAAGAAATGCAGCAACCCTTCTCAGTGAAATGCCTACAGATCATCTTTAGGAAGTTTCTTTGACCATAATCTTCCAGTTGTGCCACAAAACGCAGCACAGCGAAAGCCTCCTGGACAAAGAAATCCACCTTGTCAGGCTCGTCATGGTCTCTTCATCGAAGGGTTTCGAAATATAATTTACACATGCAAAAACAAAACCTGTTCTCAATGGCATATCAGCAGTTCCCTGAACGTAGCAAGGGCACTGTGTGTAACATTTACCTGGAGAAAGAGGGTGAATCCTAACTCAAAACAGCATTGTGCCTAACAGCTTTATAATCTATGCACAAGCACAAACGACAGACCATCTATCAGATGATCTTCTCACATTTCTTCCCCCAAAAGACAAAAAGTCCGGGGCTTTAGCTGCAGGTCCCCAGAGGGAGCATGCCAATAACCAGCAGTCTTTCAACTGAGACTCGCGGGACGACGGAAGCCAAGTCTCTGCTAAACCTCACTTAGCACAGCTCACGCTCTGTAACTGTGCCACGGAGTTACTAACTCTCGTGACCTAGAAACGCTCAAAGGCGTCTAGTAAAGGCCCGGTGCTCACCTCGGCCCGGAACTGCGAGCTCTGCTTCTCCCTTCCCCAGCCACACTGCGCTCTCCCGGAGCCGGCCCAGCACACAATCCACGTCCATCCGCGGCCCGCAGAAGCGCCAAGCGGCAGCAGCGGCTCGCCAAAAGCAGACACGGAGCCGCGAGTCTCACCCTGGCACCTCTAGAACGCGCCGCGAGTCCCGGCCGGGCCCAGATGCTTACCTTCCTCTTCTTGGAAATCTGGACCGCCATCTTGCCGCCCCGCGCCACCGAAAGGAAAGGAAGTGGCTCCCGGGCGGAAGTACCTATAAAGGGCGCGCGCGGAGCAACGACGCGGCGCTACGCGACGGCGAAACTCGCGCAAGTGCCCATGGGAAATGAAGTTTTGCGTTTATAAAGACGAGAAAAGAAGTGTAACCTAGCAACCTGTAGTGTAGGCGGGACAGGAAGTGCAAATCTAATTCTGGTCTGAAAAATCAATGTTCCCCCGCGTGGTGGGGCACGCCTATGATTCCAGTACTAGAGAGGTGGAGGTTGGAGGATCAGAAATTCAAGGTCATTCTCTACATAGCGAGTTAGAAGCCATGAGCCCCCGACTCAAAAGTAAATAAAAACTTTGAATAAAGCAACCGTAAGGCAAGAGATGCAAACCACAGGGATAAGTGCACACTAACGAGTTTACCCAGCATAAAACTCTGTTGCTTACATCTTCAGGACCACTCAATGAAAACGTAAATTGAAATTTATTTAGGGACATTCCAGGCACACACACAAAAACATCAATAACATTTAAAACAAATTCACTTAGCCAAGCTCATCTCTAATCTGAAAATCTGTTTTCTCTGTTCTAAGTAATAGATTCTAGTATCATTCTTCTAGGGTCTGGTTTTTTTGTTGTTTTTGTTTTTGAGACTGGATTTCATGTGTAGCTGAAAATGACCTTGAATGATTCTCCTGCATCCACTTCCCAAGTGATGGGATTAGGAGTATACCATCATGCCTAAAGTATATTATTTTCATTTACCGGTACCTCAACTACATACAAAGTCCATTCTAACTTGTAACAAAAGTAAGAACAGTGACTCATTTGTTCAAATTCTTTTTTAAGTGATTTTTTTTTTTTCCAGCCAAGCATGGTGTTTCACACCTGTAATCTCAGCACTTGGGACATTGAAACAAGAGGATTACTGATTACCTGTTGGAGAATAGACTAGGTTACAGAGTGAGTGAGACTGTTAAAAAAAAAAAAAAAAAGACCCTGAGTGCACATAGTGTACATACATATATGCAAACACAACACTCCTCATACACACAGACACACACAAGTCTTTTTAATGTATTAAAATCCTATGATGTTTATTACAAAGGAAAACCCCAGATAAGATGGGCTTATCTGTTGCGTTTCTGGTATCAAACACCTGTACCAGGACCTCTGAATTTCTTGAATTTATATGGAGATAGGCTACTATCAGGGGCCTGTCAAAGTAATAATACAACAGGGCTTTGGGAACAGATTGTCTGATAGAGACTCCAGTGTCCATACTAGCAGTCACTTCTTTTTTAAAAAAAATATATATATATATTTATTTTTTATTTTTTTTTTAATTTTATGTGAATTGGTGTTTTGCCTGCATGTATAATTGTGTAAGAGTGTCAGATCTTGGAGTTACAGACAGTTGTTAGCTGCCATGTGGATTCTGGAAATCGAACTCAGGACCTCCAGGAAGAATAGACAGAGCTCTTAACTGCTGAGCCATCTCTCCAGCCCCTAGCAGTCACTTCTTGCCTAGAAGCAAATCCTGCTGCAGTAACTTGTGCTTGGATTGATCATGACTCAGTCATCTCCAGGGGACTCTGATTCTCCCTGTGCTAATCCCACCAAAGAAAGTAATGACCATCATCCTAATTCCTTTAATTGAATCAAGCAAGCTTTATTTTTCTGGCAAACAGGGCTATCTCCCTAAAGTGGGGTTTGAAAGAACAACATTGGACATAGGTGAAAGTGGAATTTATATAAATTCAAAAATTGTAAGACGGGGGGAGGGGCCTCAAGGGTTGCAGATTTGCAGAGTCACTTTGGTTACATAAGACCTTGACATTTCTTCTTATTAAGGTGAAGATTGGGGTACAGGGTATGGAACATGTCCAGTTCTAGAAAATGGGTCAAGACATGGTCAAACCCAAGTTTTACAGAAAACAAGAATGAATTTATTTTGGCCTGTAATAAGATAGCTCTAATTTTAAGATGGCATCAGGCTGTTTCCTGGTTTGTAGTGCAGCATAACTATGGTTGTTTTCTTGGGGCTATAACCTTGCAACCCAAGACCTGCATGGGCTGCAGCAGACCCTTTGACCTTAGGGCTGTGGGCTTGAATTTGAGCTTGAATTTAAGGTGCTGCCACCAGAAAAAATTCAAAGCAAAAATCTTTTTAAAAGGAATGTTCTGCTAGGCAGTGGTAGGACTCACCTTTAATTCCAGTACTAGGGAGGCAAAAGCAGGAGAATCTCTGAGTTCAAGGCCAGCCTGGTCTAAAGAGTAAGTTCCAGGACAGCCAGGGTTACACAGAGAAACCCTGTCTAGAAAAAATAAAATAAAATAAAAAAACTTTGGGACTGGAGAGATGGCTCAGTGGTTAAGAGCACTGACTGCCCTTCCAGAGGACTGAAGTTCAGTTTCCAGCACCCACATGGCAACTTACAACTGTCTATAGTTCCAGTTCCCAGTTCCAGGCAAACACCAAGGCAAAAAACAAAAAAACAAAAAACTTTGAACCTCTGAACTGGGCAAGGTGGTTCATGCCTGCAACCCTGAAGTAAAATAAAGTAGAAAAGACCAATTATTAGATATTGGTTTATTGATTTATTTAGTGATTCATTTAAAGCATTCTTTGTACTGTCTATTTGCCAGTCATGATTTCACTTGTACCTGGAACAGAATGACCTGGAGGAATAGCTGAAACAATGGGTCCTTGCCCTGAACAACCCACTGACTGCCATGAATGCTGCTGTGAATTTTTGCTTGCTTGCCTGGCCCACTGTGTCATAGGGTATAAACTGAGAAGGCAAACTTAACCTGAGATCAAAGCCTTTCAGGATCTATCCGAGCTTTGGTCCATTGCTGACATCTCTCTTGTACTCTCATAGTGTCAGAGTGCTTATTCCAGAAATGTTCTCAAAACAGTCCAACACTTGGGAGGTAGAGCCAGGAAGATATGAGTTCAAGATCATCCTTGACTACATACTGAATTCAAGGTCAGGCAAAGCCAGGAGCCTATGCCTCAAAAGTAAAATAAAATAAGATAATAAAAGAGAGAGAGCTAGAGTCATGCATGGTGGTGATTACCTTTAATCTTGAGTAATTACCATCACTCAAGAGGCAGAGGCAGGAGGATCTCTGTGAGTTCAACACCATTTTGGTTTACATAGTGAATTCCAGGGTAGCCAGAGCTACAAAGTAAACCATGTCCCAAAAAGCAACACACACACACACACACACACACACACACACACACACACACACAGAGAGAGAGAGAAAGACAGAGAGAGAGAGAGACAGAGAGAGAGAGACAGAGAGAGACAGAGAGAGATAGATAGAGAGAGACAGAGAGAAAAGAAACTTGAACCCCTTCAAGTTCAATGCCTTAAAGCAATTCACTCCTCGCTCTCAGTAGTCAGCCTCTTTCCTGGTTAGTTCCTTGTCCTCTTTCAAATCGATGATCTAAGCAAAAACTGTTCCCAACCTATGGTCCCTCCTGCCCATCTTCCTCTCCCAGTTTAATAAAGAAACTCTCCAACATTAGGCAGAGCTTCAGGAATCTTGAAGGAGGGGTGGATTGTAGGAGCCAGGGGATCAAGGACACCATAAGAAAAATGCCCACAGAACCAGGTAACCTGGGCTCATAGGGGCTCACAGAGACTGAACCAACAACCAGGGAACCTGTATAGGCCTGACCTCGGTCCTCTGTGTATATGTCATGGTTGTGTAGCTTGGTCTTCTTATGGGACTTCTAATAGTATGAATGAGGCCATCTCTGGTTCTTTTGTCTACTTTTGGAACCCTTTTTCTTCTTGTGGGTTGCCTGGTCCAACCTTTATATGAGGGTATGTGTCTCATCTTATTTATTTATTTTTTAAACTTTATTTATTTTTATTTACTTATTTATTTGCCTTGGTGTTTGGCTGGAACTGGAACTACAGACAGTTGTTAGCTGCCATGTGGGTGCTGGGAATTGAACCCGGGTCCTCTGGAAGAGCAGACAGTGCTCTTAACCGCTGAGCCATCTCTCCAGCCCCTGTGTCTCATATTATATTGCATGAATTCTATTTGGTATTATAATAAAAGCCTGGAGCCAGATAATGGGGAAAAGCTGAAATATCAGAAAGATAGAGAAACAAACCACAGCCACTTCTCACCCAGCCAATTCCTCAGGCCTGTCTCCATGAATCCTCTCATTCCAAGTCTCTTAGTCCTTAGCCCAAAAGGGAAGTCACAGAGGAAGTTGAACTCTCCCCTTCTCTCTCTCCGCCCAGCTATCTCACTTCCTGTTTCAACTTTCCTAGAGCTAGGATTAAAGGTGTGTGCCACCACTGCCTGGCTCTGTTAGGCCTTGAACTTCAGTGATGGATCTCTGCCCCTGAGTGATGAGATTAAAGGCGTGGGTCACCACTCCCTGACCTTCATTAGCTTGGCTCTTTGGGTAGCTCGCATATTCCAGGCTATTTTTACTAAATATATATCACCATAGTCTTATTGTAATTTGATATGCCATATTTGGTAGAAGTTCCCGGGAGGCATGCCCTTTTCTGAAGGGAAGTGAGAGAGCAGGAGGGGGAAGGGGAGCAGGGAGATACTGGAAGAAGAAGAGGGACAGAAACAGTGGCTAGCCCGGGTGTAACATATGAGAGAATTAAAAAAAAAAAAAAAAAGGGGGGGGGGCTGGAGAGATGGCTCAGCGGTTAAGAGCACCATCTGCTCTTCCAGAGGACCCGGGTTCGATTCCCAGCACCCACATGGCAGCTCACAACTGTCTGTAGTTCCAGTTCCAGGCAAACACCAAGACAAATAAGTAAATAAATAATAAAGTTTAAAAAAAAAAAAAAGAAGCACTTCTCACCCCCCACGCCCCCACCCCCGTTCCGGTTCACGTCCATTGTTTCTCAGAGGCGATGTCCCATCTCATTCTCTCCCATCCTTTTGGTGAGCTTCCCTCATTCTGGCTCCCATGATCAACATGTCACTTCCTTCTAGGCTGTGCCTCTTCTAGCTCTTTCCATAGCATCCTATGTGCTCTGCCCCTATCATTGTAGCTTTCATGGGGGTGACCAGAGCAGAGCTAAGTGTTCCCGTGTGTTTTGCGCTCATCCTGATCTCTGCATGACTCCTGAACAAGTAAATTACTTTTTCCGAGGCTCAACCAAAGAAGCAAGAATGCCTGCCTAACCTGGAGGAAGACCTGAATCATGGAAGGGATCATCTGTCCCCGAGAGAACCTAATGCCCACGACCAGACACCATGATGTCATACATTTTTATTGATTACATTAAAATTGATCAGTGACTCACCGGAGCCTCCAGTTGAGTCTCTGCACATGAATAAAAGAACAGCACGGAATAAAATGTAAAAGAACTGCTTTACTGGTTTTGCATCATTGCTAAAGACTAACATTTCTGAGACTGTTACAGTAAAAATAAGCTCCAGGGTAAGGAAGAGGTGAGCTATCGCTGGGGTGTGAATTTTAGGTGTTGCCTTTTTGAAGGACACTTTGGGAGTTTCCACAAAAACTAACTCTTGGATGCCTTTAGGTCCAACTAAATAAGCTCATTGTTTCACTTTCTCATGATTCTTTTGCCTCCGTCTCTCCAGTGCTGAAGTTACTGGCATGCACCACCAAGACTGGCCATAAGGAGCCTTGAAAAGAATCCTGTGGGACTAGCAAGTTAGCACAGCTGGTAATGACATTGACCCCAGTTCAATGCCCGGACCCTACATAAAGGTGGAAGAGAAGAGGTGATTCAACAAAATTGTCCTCTGACAGGTGTGGTAAGCACTACCCTTGCTCCTCCAACACACACCACCACCAACAACTAATAATATTAATAAAGTTAAAAATACCAATCTTGGCTGGGTGGTGGTGCCTTTATCCTCAGCACTCAGGAGGCAGAGACAGGCAAATCTGAGTTTGAGGCCAACCTGGTCTACAGAGTGAGTTTCAGGATGGCTAGGGCTACATAGATATATCCTGTCTCAGAAATAACTACATATGTAGTTATTTATATAGTTATATGTATATATGTACACACACAAGATTTTATATATATAATCTTGTTTATGCCATATGGGATGCTGAGTTTCTCACTCAGTGGAATCCTGGAATCTCATCTTGTTTTGGACAATCAGCTATAGAAGAACCAAGGATGCTAACTAAAGGGAATCCAGGCCTGATTACTGAGCACTGGAGTCTGAGAGCTGAGGCCACCAGAGCTCTTCTGCCCCATACCCACACCTTGTCTCTTATGAGCTGAACTTTGGCTGGCCCAGTGAATGAATACAGGTGAATGCAGTGATGTCAGCCCCTTGGCCTTGTTCAGTTTTCCGGAAGCAAAATGGCAGGAAGCCAGGACACATAGTGAATTTAAATCCTTGGATTTGAATGGATTTGATTTAATGGGTATGGATTTAAATTTTGCCTGGGGCCATCTAAAATGTCTTCCAAAGGGCTGGGTGGCATATGCTTATAATCCTAGTACTTTATGGGTGGAGACAGAGGACCCAGATCAAATCGAGATCATTCTGGGCTATGCAGTGAGTTTAAAAACCGCTTGAATTCAGTGAGATCTTGCCTACAAACAAACAAACAAATAAATAAATATTGCATTAGAAATGGGGTGTTGTAAGACAGAAGGCGATGGATGACTGCTATCAGACCCAGCAGAGCATCTGCATTTACAAACAGGGCAGTCACATTCCAGAGACTGGAACAAGCTCAATCTAGGCAAAATCCCCACCAGCATCAAGTGCAGAATCTATTTTCTTAAGAGTAAGACCACTGATAGGTGAGCGGTGGACCAGACAGGTCCTATACCCAAGAGACTTAGAGCAACACAGATTGGATGGTGTGTGTGTGTGTGTCGAGGGGGGGGGAAACACAGGTGGTGTTGGGGAACAGGGTGACATGATCAAAATACATTGTATAAAAATTTCAAAATGTTAATAAAAATACTTATTTTAATACTTATTTTTAAGAAGGACATTGGGGGAATTTCTAGGTTTTTCACTTACCCAAATCCTAACAAGCATCTATTTGGTATGGAATAGTACTCAAAGTCACAGGCTTGATATAGGCAGCTTACACTCACTTCTGGCTCCAGGTGTGACATCAGTTATCTCTGCCCCAGTCTTCTTACTCCTAAAACCAGATGAAAATGCTGATAAGTCGGGGGCTGGAGAGATGGCTCAGCGGTTAAGAGCACCGTCTGCTCTTCCAGAGGACCCGGGTTCGATTCCCAGCACCCACATGGCAGCTAACAACTGTCTGTAGTTCCAGTTCCAGGCAAACACCAAAGCAAATAAATAAATAAATAAATAAATAAATAATAAATAAAGTTTAAAAAAAAAAAAAAAGAAAATGCTGATAAGTCATATCATGGCACCATTGTGAGATTACATGAATCAATACAAGCAAAAGGCTTAGCATATGGAATGTAATTTACCCTTATAGTTCAGGGCATTATTTGGTATTATTATTCCTATTTGAGGTAGGTACTGGGATCACTGGCTAATGGTACACAGCCTCAACTTCCTCGAGCTAGAGCTGGGGAGATAGGTAAATAAGTGTGGTAAGCCTCCCAAGTGACATTACAGAGATGATATGATTCTAAGGGGGCATCTAAGAAGTTATTATGGGAGCTGAAGGGACATCAGTCCAGCCTCAGCAATTAAGAACTTATACCTGAATTCAGGGCTGGAGAGATGTCTCAGTGGTTAAGAGCACTGATTGTTCTACTGGAGGTCCTGAGTTCAATTCCCAGCAACCACATGGCAGCTAACAACTGTCTGTAACTCGAAGATCTGACACTGTACACACAGTGTACATGCATGCAAAACACCAGCGTACATGAAATAATAAATTATTTTTAAAAAAGATTTCTTTCTCTGATTCAAAACAATTATAAAATATGCTCATAGAAAAGGATAGAGGCTGGGACATAGCTCACTGGTTAAGAGCACTCGCTGCACTTGTAGAGAAGCAGAGTTCAGTTCCCAGCATCCCTGTCAAGCTACTCGGTCTTTTTTAGCTCTAGTTCCAGAGCATCTGATGCCCTCTTCTGGCCTCCCGAGCCACCTGCAAGTGTGGCGCACATACAGATGAATAGGCACACACACAGACATTTTTTTAAAAATTAAAAATAAAGAAAGAAAAAGCTGGAAAGGGCACAAAAATGTCCCAGGGAAAGAAAATGACACTCTATGGTTAGTGTAAACTTTAGAAGCGAGAGTTTCATATCTTTCCCTAGGTGTGAGTTTCCACTCTGAGAAGTAGGCTGCCCCTGTGATGCCGAATGCCTAGAAAGATCAAGACATGGGTGCTGAAGAAAGCTGGGGCCTCTGGAGGAGGACAGAGCAGGAGTAGCTGTTCAGCTGGATGAGCCAGTGTGGAGATCTGCAGCCAGTTCAATTCACCTCACACCCCAATGCTACCACTAGCCAGCCGTGTGATCTGTCCGGCTTCCTTTTCACCTTCAAAACCAGGAAATACACACGAGTCCTGTAGGATCATTCTGCTCCGTCTACATGGTCATATCTGAAAAGCTCTTGGCATCCCATCCAGGACACAGAAAGTCCTTGTTAGACAGGACAGATTATTCCACTTCTTAATGTGGGCAAACAGTTTGGTTTACTTTAAGCATCAGGGCTTTTGTTTAGGGCGATTCTCTTTCAACAGATGTTACCCGTCAAGTCCAAGCCTTGATGGTGCTAACAGGTTCTTGGATTTTTATTTAAAAAAAATACAGGTTTACAAAATTAACAAGGAAATATCACTCAAAGTAGAAAAGAACATGTCAGAGTCAGGGCCAAGAGTGACCTTTAACACATGAATTAAAGTCCTCAAGGACCCCACATTATTGCCTGAGGAGTTTGGTTACCAGAGGCTAGTAGTTAGGATAGTTTTGGAGGTTCTCTATTTGATTGACAAGATTGGATTACATAAGCCTTTGATTACTGTGCTTTTCTCTTCCTGAAATGCACCTGATTTTAATCATATGCATGGCCAATGATGCTTAGGTACAAGAAGGTAATAGGTGATTCTTTCTAAATATTCACATAGAAGACACAGATTACCTTATTGGACATGCACCCTGTGATGGCTAATTTTATGCTAATTTGGCACAGTTATAGTCATCAGAGAACCACAGTTGAGAAAATGCCTTTATAAAATCAGCCTATAGGACTTAATGATTGATGTGCGAGGGCTCAGCCTACGGTGGGTGGTGCCCAACTCGGAGTTATTGGTCCTGGGTGCTATCAGAAAGCAGACAGAGCAAGCCATTAGGAGTAAGACAGTACACAGCACTCCTTCATGGTCTCTGTATCAGCTCCTGACTCAGGTTCCTGCCCTGACTTTCCTCAGTGATGGACTATTACCTGAAAGTATAAAGGAAATAAACTCTTTCCTCCCCAAGCTTTGGACGCGGAATTTCATCAGAACAATAGAAACTCTAACTGTGGGCGGTGGTGCAAGCCTTTAATCCCAGCATTCAGGAGGCAGAGGCAGACATATCTCTGTGAGTTCAAGGCCAGCCTGGTCTACAGAGTGTGACAGTCTATCGACTCCCTGTAGGGTGTAGGAATCACGCCACCACCAGGTCTTCCTGCATGCTGCCATGCTCCCCATCGTGATGATAATGAACTAAACCTCTGAAACTGGAAGTGGGCCACCCCAATAAAATATTTTTAAATTTTCCTCTTCACAACAAGAAAAACCTTAACTAAAACAGAAGTTATATCTGCACCCAGCAATTCCGTTCTTAGGGAGACAACATGTAGCTCTGATCTTCAAAAAGTTCTATTCACATTCTCCCTACAAAAATTTGAGAGCTACAAAAATTACTATTATTATTATTTCTTTATTTGGAGACAAGGTCTCACTAGGTAGCCCTGGAACTTTCTATGTAGACCCTCCTGGCCTTTAACTCACAGAGATTCACCTGCCTGTCTCATGAGTGTTGGGATTAAAGATGATTGCCACCAATCCCAGCTTTTGTGCCCAAGTATACACAATTTTTTCACCATAAGTTTAAATATATTTGCAAAGACTATAATTCCCAACATTACCACAGTGTCAACACTTTAAAATAGAGCAGTTGGTCACTCATGTAAAAAATGTCCTGTATCTACAGGAATAGGAATGTCATTTAAATTTGATACACACTATAATCCACCTAAAATGCAAAGATATGTTTTCTGTATAGAGCTGCCCATTTTATGTCACCTAATCTATATTTCCAGATGACCTTGGGAATATTTTCATGTTCTCTGGGAAACTTGGAGGTTCGTGTAGAATTAATCCATGGCTTCCCCATCTGATCCCCTTACCCTGCTTGGTTGAGTTCATCCAGGGTTGGTAAATTTCCAGGAAGATTCTGACAACCTAGGTATTTTCCCAGCCCAGCAACAGATTGAAATGTAGTTATTTCCACTCCCTTTGTTGACTGACATGAAGCTGTAGAGTCCTAGCATGCAATAAAGCATACCCCCAAATGATGCCCATGCAAGAAACAATTAAGTCGGGGCTGGAGAGATGGCTCAGCGGTTAAGAGCACCGTCTACTCTTCCAGAGAACCCAGGTTCGATTCCCAGCACCCACATGGCAGCTAACAACTGTCTGTAGTTCCAGTTCCAGGCAAATAAATAAATAAAGTTTTAAAAAAAAAAAGAAAAAAAAAAAGAAACAATTAAGTTTCACACATTAATGGCTACAGTTATGGGGGAGTTTGCAATGTACTGGGCCCTGTGCTAAATCTGCAGTACAGGTTATATAAAGAGCTGTGGATGTAACTAAGTGGTAGAGCACTGACCTGTGAGGCTGGAGGTTCAATCCCCAGTACTGCCAAAAAAGACAGACGTACATTATATAATTCTCATATACAATCCCCATTATTTTCATGTTACCATACTATGAACTATGAAATTCCAAGTAGCAGGAAACCACCTTTTAGGACCCAAAGACCCAAATTCTAGCTCTATTAATTCAGGTATTTTTTTTTTAACATCCACGAATTGGGAGGGGTCAGTAGCATCTTTTCCAGATGTAAGTAATAACTTTGCACCAACCAGGAGCCACTGTTGAGAAGCTTAAAAGGTGCCTTTTAATCATGCCAGAAATAAGCAAAAAAGGACTAAGATATGACCTAGATTTCTTCTACAAATTGCTGTTTCTGATGTTTTGACTTTCAATTCACTGTATAGCAGAGGATGACGCTGAACTCACCCTCTACCGTCCATCGCAGATGGGCTGGGATTGAAGGCCAACACCAGCGTCTCAAATAAAGTCAAAGGATCGGAAATAGCTGGGATACCTGGTGTTTGAAGAATTAGGTACCCAGACAAGATGGCTGTCCCTGGAGGGCTGCATGGAAGAGCAGCCGCTAGGGGTCAGCAGAGCACGGGCTCGGCGCGGTACTGAAAGCGGCAGGGAACAGGTTTAAAAGCCTGGCTGGAGCTCTCTTGGGAGCCATAGCTTTAAATGAAGAGTAAGGAAGGTATGTAATTTCAAGCTTTTCCTTTTTTTTTTTTTTTAATAGAATGTTGGTTTTATTTCAAAAATTTTAGTATCCTTTTAACAAAAGGGAAAAATAATAGTTTTAATAATTTCCATTTAATCCCATATTTTAAAAATGTTTTAATATAAAATGTATTCACCTTGTGTTATTTTCATCATTTTTTTAAGTCTTAAGTCTGAAATCCGATGTGTATTTAGTGTTTCTAGCAGTTTTTGTGTTTATGGATAATTAATTCCATCTATTAGGTGTGTTTGCTGTGAGGAAGTCTTGTGAGGATCCCAGGAGCATCCCCAGAAGATACTGAGGCAAATATAACAGCTGGGCATGGTGATACAAGCCTTTTATCACAGTACTTAGGAGGCAGAGGCGAAGAGGCATGGATCTCCGTGAGTTTGAGTAATGGGCCAGATCTATATTCAAAGGAAACGTAACATGAACTATGCATATAAACTCAAGCTTTCTTTCTGTTTTTTTTTGTTTTGTTTTGTTTTTTTTTTTAAGATTCATTTATTGTTATGTATACAGTATACAGAAGAGGGCATCAGATCTCACTACAAGTGGTTGTGAGTCACCATGTGGTTGCTGGGAATTGAACTCAGGACCTCTGGAAGAGCAGTCAGTGCTCTTAACCTCTGAGCCATCTCTCCAGCCCCTCTTTTTTTCTTTCTTTCCTCTTTTCCTTCCTTCCTTTCTCCTTTTTAAATAAAATTTTGGTTTAACTTCAAGTTCTCTAGTAGCTTTCTTTCTTTTTTGAGACAGAGTTTCTCCGTGTAGCCTTGGCTATTCTAGAATTTGCTTTGTAGACCAGGCTGGCCTCAAACTCACAAAGAACTGCTTGCTTCTGCCTCCCAAATATTGGGATTAAAGGCATGCGCCACTGCCTGTCGCCAACTAAAATTTTAAATAAAATAATGAAAAAGGTAACAAATGTAAAAAATTATCCTTAATAGGGTGACAAGGTGTCCCACTGGATAAAAGATGCCACTAAGCCTTCCCTTCCCATGGAGGAAGAAAGAACCAAGTCCTGTAAATTGTTCCCTCATTTCCACAGATACATAGAGAAATAAAAGCAATTAAAACATTAAACATCCTGCTGGTGGTGATGGTGCATGTCTTTGACCCTAACACAGGCAGAGTTTGAGGTCAGCCTGGTCTACAGCAAGTTCCAGGACAGCCAGGGTCACACAATAAGACTGACAAAAGATAACAGACCAACAACATAAACCAAATAAAAAAACCTAAAAGAAATTTGGTTGTGACTAAAGCTGGGGGGGGGCGGGGAGTGGAGCCAGAGGTGTCAGGTGGCTTTTAATCCCAGCCCTGGGGAAACAGAGGCAGGAAGTCTAGTGAGCTCCAGGCTAACCAAGGCCACCATGGGGAAATCTTGTCTGGACAAAACAAAATTAGTTGTTTGATGATAAGTAGCCATCATTTACTTGATCAATGTCAGATATTTTTTTTTCTCTCTCTCTTTTTTTAAACAGTGATTTAAACATTAAGTTACCAAAGATTAATGAATGACATTCTCTCTTGTACAGAGGAGGGGGGGGCAGGTCTGTTAGGAAGAACAGGGGTGAGACCACAGTCTGACTTTGGGGCTGAGATCCACCTGTGCAGCTTCTCCAGGCCCAGCACCCCAAACAAGGGGCCTCCCATGTGTGAGCTAAGCTTCTGGGAATGGGATGGGGGGGAGGTAGATGGGGTGGGGTCAAAGTGGGGGTTAGGGAGGGTGAAGATGGGGTGGGAGGCCTCCAGCAACTGCTAATGGCCAGCCTCTGTCTGAAGGCCTGCGCTATGTGCCCACCTGTGTTCTCCCACCTCAGCGGCTTCCAGGTCACTGTGTCTGCTGGTGGGGGCTCCTCTTTCTGAACCTCCCAACTACTGTTCAGCAGGAGACAGTCTGTCACCATTCCTTTAGTGTCATCCCCTCCAGCCCTGACCCCACTCCACCTGGCCTGTCCATGGCACCGGGGTGAACTAAGCTGGAACTGAGTTCTGCCACACTGGCCTGTGCTCTCAGCTTCCTGTTTCGTGAGGAGGCCCAGGCTCAGCTTCTGACTGACACCCACATCCAGGGGACCTTCAGCACAAGGCCTCGGTGAGTCAGCTGAGTAAGTTTCGAAATGGTTTATAAATTGTTTTGTCTTATTATCAGAGACCATGGCTGTGCTACATTTTTCTTTGGAAATGGGGGGGGGGGATTAGACAAGGTCACTTAATTCAGGTGATCATGACCACTTCTTGAGTTTTGATGTTGCTAATTTACTGCAATTACTATTTTTAAGGGGTAGTTTAACCCAGAATGGTGGTGCACACCTTCAGTCCTAGCACTCAGGAGGCAGAGGCAGGAGGATCTCACTGAGTTCCAGACCTGATCTACACAGTGAGTTCTAGGCCAGCAAAAAGTATATAGAGACCCTGTCTCAAAAAAAAAAGCAGCAAAAAAGGGAAATAGAAGCATCTTATTTTTTCATTATAGTTTTTCTCTATTCTTGAGAATGCCATACAATAATGAAATCTGAACACACCTACTTCCCATCTCCCTCTTCCTACCCCCCCAATCCCTGCAATGTGTCCCCCGCTCCAACTCCATGTCTTTTGTTTGGTTTTTGTTTTGTCTTATTTTTCTTTCTTTCTTTCTTTCTTTCTTTCTTTCTTTCTTTTTTTTTAAAGATTTATTTATTTATTATGTATACAGTATACAGAAGAGGGCACCAGATGTCAGATCTCATCATAGATGGTTGTGAGCCACCATGTGGTTGCTGGGAATTGAACTCAGGGCCTCTGGAAGAACAGTCAGTGCTCTTAACCTCTGAGCCATCTCTCCAGCCTCTGTTTTGTTTTATTTGTTAAGATAGAGTTTCTCTTTGACCGTCCTGGCTGTCCTAGAACTGGCTTCTCTAGACCAGGCTGGTGTCAAACTCAGAAAGATCCATCTGCCTCTGCCTTCCCTGGGATTAAAGTCATGAACCATCATGCTCAGCTGCATCTTCTTTTTAAATACTAGCACTTGGGAGGCAGAGGCAGGTATATGAATTTGAGGCCAGCCAGATATACAGATCAAGTTACAGGACAGCTAGAGTTATACAGAGAAAACTTATCTCAAGAACAAAGTTTTTGAACTAGCTCTTTAGACCAGGATGGCCTTGAACTCACAAGAGATCCTCCTTTTTAAATTACATATATATTTCATCTCTGAGGTTCAGGAGTTCAAGGCCATCCTCTACCTGGTATCAAATTCTCACACTGACCTTGCCATACCGGCTTCAATAGAAAAAAGTGGTCTAGCTGTTTATAAGACCATTTGGCAATATCTAGGTAAACAAGCTTGATGTCAGAGTGCTCCTGTTTTCCTGGGCCAGCTTAAACCTGATGGTAAAGCCATGCTCCTCTGGTGCTTAGCATCATCCAGTCTGGAATATCAGAGAACAGATTCACCCACTGTCAAGCCATGAAGGTCAGAGAGTGGTAACTCACACCTTTAATCCCATAACACCAGAGACAGAGATCTTTCTGTATTTGTTAGTTCAAGGCCTAATTACCAAACAGTAGTGGTTCACACCTTTAATCCTAACTCTAGGAATATGATGCAAAATTGAGTCTGAAAGTGAAGCAACTGGGTGAAGAAGATATTTAAGGCAGGCGAAGGAAGACAGAGAATTTTTCTGTAGAAGCAATGAGCTGGGCTGAGGACTGGGGAAGATTTTACCCTGAGAAGTTGGCTGGGTGAGAATTGACTGTGGCCTGTTTCCTCTCTCTGATATTCCAGCCTTTTCTCCAATATCTGGCTTAGAATTTTCATTTAATAACAACTAGAATTCATGTTTCACTTCCCCTTTTCTGTCTAGTCAAAAGGGAAGGTTTTAATTTTAACACAGCAAAATTACATATAGCAGAACAATTGTCAAGTAAGAACCACAGTTACAATATCTAGTCTATTTGTATTTGACAAAGTTAAAGAAAACATTCTATCATCTACCCTGTCTTTGTGAGTCTAAAGTCCCACACCTAAATTACCTTTTATTATAACTAAGGAAAACTATAATTATAGCTATCTAGTCTTCAACTCTATCTAAGACCTGAAAAGGAAAATAATTTTATCTCAGTAAACAGGAAATGCATTGTAAGCAACAATATATCTAAATATATTTTTGTATACCTAAAAACTAAACTATCATGACTATAAGTTAGACTGTTAAGATGACTATTAATTTGTATTTTTTAACTATACATGCTTACCCTGGACTGTTTCTTCTGAACTCAGTATGTTAGGCAAATGCTTTGATACTAAGCTGTATTCCCAGTAATAAACACAACACACACACACACACATTCAACACACAGACCCCAACGCACACAAACACAATACACATAACACACACACCACAATACACACAGCACACACCTCACAACACAAACACTCAATACATACAATACAAATACATTTTAAGACAGAGGATTACCATATAGCCTCTGTTGGTCTGGAACATGATGTATAGACCACACTGCCTCAAAATTGTAACAGTATGCCTGCCTCTGCTTCCCACATGTTAAGATTGAAGGTATACATTACCATGCCTGAGGGGAACATATATACTGATTCATGTATTGTGTGTGTATGTGTGTGTGTACATATGCACACAGGTGGAGGTCTGAGAACAGACTTTTGAAGTTAGTTCTCTTCTTGCAACAACATGGGTCATGGGGAGTGAACTCCGGTCATTAGTAACAAATGCCTTTCCCTGCTGATCTACCTCACTAGTCTTGGTAATGCTTTTTAAATGTATAGCTCCCCCATGCAGTGTTGAGGCAAACACAACTCTCACCTCCAAGGAAGTCTGGAGCCAAATATGAGTGACCATAGCTCAAGAACACATTTTAGGCTCTCTCAGATTCAGTGTTCTAACAGAGTAACAGTTTTACAAAGTTTCATAGTAACAGAACAAAGAAAATCATAAATCCAGATATCAATTCAACTGCATTGGTGGACACATTGGTAAGTCTCTGCTGATGCAGATGACATTCTTAGCCTGGTTATTTGGAGGAAGCTAATGGCCTGTTGACTTAGTACATTCTGAAATGTTTTCTGTGATGTGGAGGTGAGCTAACAGGTCAAAGTAAATTATATTTAGGCTCCAGACCAGCAGCATTTCAATCTCCCCACAATTACTGGGGTCCTAATCAGTCAATCAGCCTTCTAGAGGTTTCGTTGTCAGGTATGGTTTCTATCCAAAGACTTTGATTTATGGTTGTGTTGAGAGTTGAGAAAGTACACAAAACGTCCCATGTTTTTCTCCCATTAATTTCCTAACTTGTGCCAGCAGTAGGGGCAAAGCCCTGTAATACCAGAGTTTGAGAGGTAACTGTGGTGCCCAGAATACCTTGGCCACACAACTGCCAAGACAAGCTCATTGAAAACCAGACAGACAGCAGGAAGGACCCAGGAGCAGACACCATGTAGAGAGGAACCGACACCTAAGGGAAAATACCGGACAGTCCAAACATTCCTTCCTGGGAAAGGGACAGATAGTGTCCAGGTGTACCTGCTGATCTGCTGATGTAGGCAAATGTGCTAAATGTTGAAACATCCCTAAAATTCAAAGCAGCCAATGAATTTATAATAGGTACCCCTAGCCAGAGCTTGAACCAATCCCAAGACTGTAACCCTGAACTCTGAAACCCTATATATAGCCTTCCCCTGAATAAAATCCCTTGCCTCATGCTGCTCTGGGTCACTCCCATTCCACGGCTGCATCGAACAGATGAACAGATAGAGTGACCCAAGCTAATCTGTCAATAAAGAGACTATTTGCTGTTTTATGGGACTGGTCTCTTAAGGATCTTTTTTGAGAATCTGGACTCGGCACAACAGTAACATCTGGAATTCAACGTCATCCTTATCTACAAAATGAGGATAACTTGAACTACTTGAGACCCTATCTCAAATAAAACAATAAGAAAGCTGCTAACTTGGCATTTTTCTTACCTCAACAGGTACACAAAGAGTTTCCTGGCACCCTCTAATGACTTGAAGTTAGGAGGGAGGGGAGGGGAGGATTTGTAAGTGAGGAAGCGCAGGGTGGTGGTGGTGGTGGTGTTTAGATTCTGTAACATTGGGTCCCTGGTTCATTCTCACATTTTCGAACCAGATAAATGAAAAAAAAAAAAAAAGTAAATGGAGGATATGACTTCTCCTAAAGGGTTTGAACAAATTGTAATTGGTCTTTTATTAAAAGCCAGGAACCAGATATTGAGGAAAAGCTGAAAGATCAGAGAGACAGAGGAATGAGTCCCAACCACTTCTTACCCCTATTGAATCCTTATCAGAAAGGGGTGGATCCTGTCTCCAGAAATCCTCAAACTGAAAAGGGGAAAGGGAATGGATTCGCAGGCTGAAATGAAAGGGGCCAGACTCCGTCTCCTCTTGCCTTGTATTCCTTTCTCTGCCCAGCCATATCACTTCCTATTTCAAACGTCCTAGTGCTGGCATTAAAGGTGTATGCCAGCAGTGCCTGGCTCTGTTTGGCCTTGAACTCAAAGAGATCCAGATGGCTCTCTGCCTCTGCTTACCAAGTGCTAAGATTGAAGGTGTGTGTCACCACTCCCTGACCTCTGTGGCTAACTCTGATGCTGGCTCTGTCCTCTGCTCTTCAGACAAGCTTTATCTTTTTAGAGTCTACACAATATATCACCACAGGGGTTGAAGTTTTTATTACAGCTATAAGGAAGAGCATAGGCAGAGGCATCTGGGAGAGTCCAGACTGAATATGCCTGGCAGACTGAACTGAGTCATAGAAGAAGAGGGAAGCAGGAAATGGGAGATCCAGGAACCAAGAGGCCAAGGAACAAGCCAGGAGACCAAAAGGCAAAAAGGAATAGCAGCCAAGATGGCCGAGGTTATATAGGGAAGGGCATTGGGGGAAGGGCAGCCCAGTCCTTCAGCTGGAGAACCTAGGGTGGGGATAGGGGCACTACTAATAGGTACTGGCGATTGATATGCTAATAGGCATCTCAGTTAGTCACTTGTCTCGGGTTTGAGGTCTATCTGGATCCACGGGAGCTGCCTTTATAGGCAGTGTTGTCTGATGTGAGTGCTGGGAACTGAATTTGAGTCCTTTGTAAGAGCAGCCAATGCTCTTAATCACTGAGCCATTGTGCTAGTCATGAGACAGAGAACATTTGTGTGTGTGTTTTCTACATGTAGGCCTGCAGGCCAGAAGAGGACATCAGGTCTTATTATAGAATGGTTGTGAGCCAACATGTAGTTGCTGGGAGTTGAACAGCCAATGAATGCTTCTAACCACAGAACCATCTTTCCAGCCCTGAGACAGGGGACTTTGTGTGTGTGTGTGTGTGTGTGTGTGTGTGTGTGTGTGTGTGTGTGTGTGAGAGAGAGAGAGAGAGAGAGAGAGAGAGAGGATTTTTCTCTGTAGCCTTGGCTGACCTAGAACTAACATTGTAGACCAGGCTGGCCTACTCAGAGATCCACCTGCCTTTGCTTCCGGAGTGCTGGGATTAAAGGTGTGTGCCACCACTGCCCAGCTGAGACAGGGGACTTTTAAACTTCTTTTCTTGCCGTGTCTCTACCAGGTCAACTAAGCCTTGGACAAAAAAGGTGCTCAAGAACAGGTGAGGGATGAGTGAACTAGAGATGGACATGGCCTCTTCCGGCCTGGTCTCCTTCCCGGCAGGCAGAAGGCTCAGATTCACAGAGAGCCTTGAAGACAGCAGACGATCCAGTCAGCTCCCAGAATCTCCTTCAGAAACCGAAAGCCCAGAGTGGGCTCTAACGTCGTTCTGACTGGTCTCGCCCTCCACTTCCTGTGCTTGCCCCAGGAAGACGGTCAACAAAATGTCTTCAGGCACCTGATACATTTCACCTCTATGCTCCTTCCTCCGACTGAGTCTCCTCTTTCCTTAGAATTTTTATTATTTTTTAATTATGTATATGTGGGTGGGTGTGTGCATACGAGTACAGGTGCCTGTGGAGGACAAATGTGAGCTACCCAAAGTGGGTGCTGGGCACTGAACTGAGGTCCTTGGCAAGAGCAATGCATGTCTTTAACTCCTGGGACATCCCTGGCTCTTAGTGTCCTCTCTTAAAAAAAAAAAAAATTGAGTCCTCTGAAAGAATAATATGTCCTCTTAGCCACTGAGCCATCTCTCCAGCCCCCAATACTGTAAATTTTAAGAGGCCGTGACTCACCAAGATATCTACCAACCAGCTCTGCTCTGAAGGCCCTTTCCCGCCTCACTTCCTGGTCCTACCCCAGTGAAATATCTTAGATGTTTAGCTTTTCCTGAGCTTGCCTCTCCTACCTTCTCTTCAGCCAATCAAAGTCCCACTCAGACATTCAGTTCAAGCAAACGAAAGCCTCTCAGCTCAATCCCTAGTTTACATACAGGCCACAGCCAATCAGATTCATTCGCTGTGCAAGGGGACCTGGGCAGCAGCAAATCACACTAAAGCTCCCCTGCAGGTTACAGAGAGCTGCTCCCCACCAGCATCACCCACCACACAATCTACTGTCCTTCCTGGCCGTTCTTCAAGATGATGAGACAATAAACCTGGGTGCAATGGCTCAGAATGAGTTTCAGGGACACCTGAGAAATAGGTTCTTCCAAAGAACCCTGCATCTATAGCATGTATGAGGGCCTAGATTTATTCTCCAGTAGCACACACATATACAACATGTGTATACACACACACACACACACACACACACACAAGCTAAGGAAGTTAGAGGTAGCATTTATCTTTAATCCTAGCTCTTGAGAGGCAAAGGTAGGCATATCTCTGAGTTTGAGGTCAGCCTGATCTACATAGAGAATTCTGGGCTAGCCAAGGCTACACAGTGAGAACTTGTCTCAACAAAACAAAACAGAACCAAACACCAAGAAACTGACTGAAGGAGTGAGCAGTAAGTCTGTGCTAGGCCCCATGTGGGCAGTCAGATTAGAGCCCTGTCTCTGTTGACCTCACAGGAAACCAGTGCTCAGAGGGGCTTTCCTTAAGAACTGGGATGAGGGGCTGGAGAGATGGCTCAGCGGTTAAGGGTACTGACTGCTCTTCCAGAGTTCCTGAGTTCAATTCCCAGCACCCACATGGCAGCTAACAACTGTCTGTAGTTCCCAGTTCCAGGCAAACACCAAGGCAAATAAATAAAAAAATAAGTAAAATAAAGTTTTTTTTTTTTTTTAAAAAAAAGAACTGGGATGAGGTCTGGGGGAGGGGGTAGTGGGGTGGATAATGCTTAGCTTAGAGGCCCCAGTTTGCTTTCTAACGAGCCATATTTAAGATAACACCTGCTATCCCTACTTGTAGCCTCAAAAATTTGTTAGTTACAATTTAAGACAGGGCTGGAGAGATGGCTCAGAGGTTAAGATCACTTGTTCTTATACAGGACCCACATTCGGTTCCCAGCACCCACCATACGATGGTTCATAACCATCTGTAACCCCAGTTCCAGGGGATTCAAAAGTCCTCTTTTGGCATCTCTGGCACCAGATATTCATGTGGTGCATAGACATACATGCAAGGAGAACATGCACATACACAGAAAATAAACTTTTGTTTTGTTTTGCTTTTCAAGATAGTGTTTTCCCATATAGCCCTGGCTGTATTGGAACTCAATCTATAGACCAGGTTGGCCTTGAACTCATAGAGATCCACCTGCCTCTGCCTCCTGATAAAGATGTATGCTACTTCATTCATCTTAAAATAAATAGGTCTTTTAAAAAATTAAATATTCCAGGTGAGGTGTCACATGCTTTTAATCCCAGTACTCAGGAGGCAGAAGCAAATGGATCTCTGTGAGTTCCTGGCCAGCCTAGTATATAGTGAATTTCAGGATAGCCAGTGCTACACAGTGTGGCCCTGTCTTGAAAAAAAAGCAAGTAATAATAATAATAATAATAATAATAATAATAATAATAATAAATTAAATAATTTATCAGCCAGATGTTGTGGCCCAAGCCTGTAATCCTAAAACTTAGGAGTGAATGTAATTTAAGGCCTGTAAGCACTGAGGTTATTCAAGAGGTCATTTGTCAATCAGGAGGTCACCTGTCAAAAAGACTATTGCTGATTGGTTAACATTTGTTTTCAGGTTTCTGGGTGTGGCTGTTGATTTTTGTCTGCATCATACCTTTGTAACTGCAGGAAGCTTGACCCTTTTGATTGCAGGAATTCCTACCTGGTTCCTCAGAGAACGCTCAAGGCAGCAGCAAGGCTTCCCTGGGCTTTCTAGATTCCTTGGGAGTTGGGAGGGAGGAGAGAAGGTTAACATATGGAGCTGGGCAGACCAGGGTTCAAATTCTGGCCCAACAACTGAGTTACAGAGAAGTCTCAGGCAAATCAGACTAAAATTCCCTTTATTTTCTGCTCCAGCCTGCCCTCCTCCCCCCAACCAGCCCCTCTAATAAAAAGAAAAAAGAATAAAATTCAGAACCCACCACCCAGGTTTAGCTTGGAGGCCAGAGATTTTACTTCGGTAGTCTGTGGGCTCAAGGCCAGCTACCTCCTGCAACTCCACAGTCAAGGCAAAGCCTAGAATCTGTGGCTAAGGGTTATTTCTGAGGGTCTTTTGTGGTTACAGCTCCAAATAGCTTTTCATTCCTAATCTAAACTTCCCAGACTTTAGAGAGGCACAGATATCAATTATAGCACAGTTTGAATGTCTTTAATCTGGCCTGGCACTTATGTATCCATAGTGTGTGTAACCAGAGGAGGCTCTTAGTAATTTAGGTAAACAGAGAATGGAGGAAGTCTTCTGGATCTTGGACGCCTGCCCCCATGTTTACAATGGAGCAGAGCATCCTGAACATCTATATTGACTGGACCACCAAGGAACGGACCTTCAGGAGCTAAATAAATGGGAGATGCTGTTGACTCTAAAGAAATGCCTTCATTCTTTGAGAATGGCTGAAGTGGCCTAACTTGAAGACTGTTCAACGGTTGCTTCAGGAAGCAACCACAGCTAAGACAGGGATCTGACCTTTATCAGGAGCAAACTGAATCTCCAGAGTTTGATAGAAAAGGAAATATAGCTCTGGCCCCTAACCTGGAGATGTCCACATGGAGTTCACTCAGCCCAGGATTCAGGGCAGTCTGTAGACCTCATTAGATCTGAATTGTAATGGTAAAGAAAGGAAGATGTGCACATGTATACACACATATACAAATATGTATGTTGAAGCTCAGTCTCTCTCTCTCTCTCTCTCTCTCTCTCTCTCTCTCTCTCTCTCTCTTCCTCTCCTCTCTCCAGGGTTTCTCTGCATAACAGCCCTGGCTATCCTGGAACTCTCTGTAGACCAGGCTGGCCTTTAAACACACAGGAGTCTGCCTGCCTCTGCCTCCTGTGCTGGGATTAAAGGATTGTACCAAAACTGCCTGGTTCTTCTTAATATTATTATTTCTACAGATGTTTACATTTTTCCATGTGAGAGTAAAATAATGTTCAAAAAAGAAGGAAAAAATGAGATTCTTCATGTGTTTGTATCAAAGCTTCATTTTTCTTACATGTCATCAATTGCTTAAAAAATGCATGTTCATATTTGAATTATAAGCATTTGGTAAAGTTTTATGTTGTTTTGGTTTAGAAAGGCTTTTTGTTGGGCAGTGGCAACCCTTGTTTTTGATCCCAGTGCTTGGGAGGCATAGGCAGTTGGATTTCAGTGAGTTCAAGGCCAGCCTGGTATACAAAGCCTGTTGCAGGACAGCCAGGACTGTTACACTGCCCCCACCCCAAGCCTTTTGTTGTCTGGTCTGTTTCTGAACAGCCTCACACTGTTTGTGTAGTTCACTCAGGATCTCCGACCTTTGCATCTTGAGTGCTGGATTTACAGGTATGCACCACCATGCCCCGTTAGCTTTTGTTTTACTTGAAGTTTCTTGGCACCTTTCCATATTTTTTTTTGAGTGTTTCTTTACCTTAAGAGGAAGAGCTGGCTTCTTATACTATTTTCTAACTGACTATACTTTTCGTCTTAGTGACATTATTATGGGAGCTTTCAAACTTGTTCTGATTGAAATCAAATACAGCTCCTAGTACAGGGTTTCTTTCACTTTTTGTTTGCACTAGGTACATTGTTCTTTGGTAACTATGTATCTTAGATGAGAAGCCACAGAGACAGTGCCTGCAACAATGTGTTTGTTTGTTTCCTGTTACTGCAACAAAGTGACCAAAGCTGGATGCTTTATGAAGAAGTTTGCTTAGTTCACAGTTAGAGCTTCGAGGGCGTGGTGCGGTTTGCAAACAGTTTTGCTGAGGATTTGGGCAAAATGGGTCACAATGATAGGAATGGATGAGAGGAAGCCATCACCAGGAAAAACAGAAGACTCAGGCTCTGGCTTTTACATATACAATTCAACTTTTTGGAAAGCTAAGTAATTTAAAGACCTATAAGAAATTCTCCAACTTTTTTGGGAGTGGTGATCTAACCACCCTCACTGGGCCTCATCATCTCCCAACATGGGCCGCACTAGGCAACCAACTTCCCTATCTTGAACCCTTGGGGAACACCCTCAAACTACATATAAACCATAGGAAGGGGCGATTGGAAGGGGAGCTGAGGTCATGGGCACGGGGGAGGAGGGTGAGATGGAGGACAGAGCTCAGATGGAAGTATTTTCTCCTGAAGACAAGCTTCAGTCTGGTCCTGAGAAATTCTAGTCTGTCCTACCTGGAGACAGGGCCAGAGGCAGTGGAACTGGCTTAAAGGGGTCTGACTGGTCCACCAATGCCAACCCAGTACCACTCACTTGCACCCACCCATCTTAGAGCTGACTAACAGCACTTCCCTTAGAGGGCATGCTCAAATGCTAGTGGCTGGGCACATTTTCATAGATTCTGACTGGGAGGGCTACTGAGCACACATACTTCTAGCATGTTCCCAGGTCCTTCCAGAACTAGACTTTGCCAGATTCCTCTCCTTTGCTTTCTTTAATGTTTATTATTATTATTAATGTGTTTGTTTACTTGGTGTGTCTGTTTGGCCATGCACACTTATGCAATGGTCCTTGTATAAAGGTTGGATGGGAACTTGGAGAAGTGAGTTCTCTTGTGCCCTGTAGTGTCTGGGTTCATCAAGTCTAGGGGCAAGCACCTTTATCTGATGCACCATCTCTTCAGTGCTTTTCCTTTGCTGTCCTAGACTACAAACTCTAGGTAACTTTTATAACCAGAGCCTAAGTGTAGCTAAATATAATGGTGCACCTTCAATCTCAGTATTTGGGAGACAGAGGCAGGAGGATTTCTCTGAGTTCCTGGCTAGCCTGATCTACATAATGAGCTCCAGACTCCCCCCCACCCCATCTCTCTCTCTGTCCAACTCTTTTTTTTTATTGCTAGGCTTTCGAATGCCTTTAATCTTAGCACTTGGGAGGCAGAAGCCCAGGCAGATCTCTGTAGGCCTCTGTAAGCTGCCTCTGAAGCCAGTCTGATCTGCAGAGCGAGTTCCAGGACAGCCAGGGCCACAAAGAGAAACCCTGTCTCAAAATATCATTAAAAAACAAATGAGGAATTTAAAATTTAAAGTTAATAAATGAAATACTTGATAGTTTTGTAAAATACTAATCAGCCTCTCCCTCCCCCCAATGCATATGTATCTGTGTGAGGGGCAGGTGCATGTGACTGAGCACAGGTGTCCCAGGAGACCGAAAGGGGGCACAGGATCCTGAGGAGTGGTGGTGTTTCAGGAGATGCTTGTGACTTGTCCAGCATGGATGTTAGAAACTGAACTCCAGACCTCTGGGAGAACAGACAGTGCTCTTAACTATTGAGCCATCTCTCCTCACCCCCATCAGGCATTTTGTAGAATGTCCCTACAAAAATTTGGGATTTTTCTTGTGATTTTCCCCCTTGGTTAAGAGAAGAGCCCAACTCATCATGTGTCATCATCTGGTAACAGGAGCCACCACTTGATTGCAGAGGTCACTGTCATCAGATCTCTTCACCATGATTTTTTTTTTTTTTAGGTTTTTGAAACAGTGCATTATTTTCTCAGGCTGGTATTGAACTTGAAATGTAGCAAAGGAAAACCTTGAACTCCTGACCTTCTACCCTTAGTTTCTCAAGTGCCGACTTCCTCTCGCATTTATTTACTCATTTAGATCACTGTGGGTTCATGTTTATTTATTTTAGACTTTGGGTTCTGGCCCAAGACATTATTCATTTTATTGCTCACACTGTTCCACTGTTGATTCTTGAGAATTTGTTCCATTTGGCTCCTGAACCCTGCTAACACGCCTCATTCTGAATCTTTGCTTTCTGGAAATTATCTCTAAATGTTTAAAAACCATGCTTTTTTGTTTGTTTGTTTGAGCTCTCCTACTTTTTTCATTTCTCTGAAACACTATGTTTTTAATGTTTAAGCCTTTTTATTAGCAATTCTCTCTGGTTTTGTGGATGCAGGATAATATCTCAAAAATATCATTTCTAATCATGATATCAGGATTAGTAAATCCAAGGCCAATCTGGCTTATATAAAATCCTGTTTGGGGGCTGGAGAGTTGGCTCAGTGGTTAAGAGCACTGACTGTTCTTCCAGAGGACCTGAGTTCGATTTCCAGCATCCACATGGCAGCTAACAACTGTCTGTAGTTCCAAGATCTGGCACCCTTACACAGTTATACATGCAGGCAAAACACCAATTCACATAAAATAAAAATAAATATTAAAGAGTCCTGTTTCAAAACAAAACCAGCTTTAATTTTTTTCTTCTAGCCATTGTAGCTTGGTACCAAAATGTTATTAATGCTTATATACTTCAAGCTATGTAGACCAGGCTAGCCTCAAACATACAGACTTGCCTGCCTCTGTTTTCTGAGTGCTGGGATCAAAGGCACACATCACCACACCATAGGTTTGCTTTTCAAATGTCATGAACTATATTTGCATGCATGTTTCAAGTTTTCCAAGCTTTGGCTTAAAAATAATTCTGATAACTTAAATTCAGTAGTGTCAGCTGTGGTGAGGTGTAGCTATGATCTCAGCTGCTTAGGAGGCAGACAGTACATTTATTTGTGTATTGTGGTGTGTGTGTAGCTCTGTGCACACCACAGCACGCATGGAGTCCAGAGACCTTTCAGGTTCACTGCTCATTTTCTACCCTGTGGGTTCTGGGGGTAGAACTCAGGCTTTCAGACTTGGCAAGTGTCCTTCCTTATTCTATGAGTTATCTTGCCTGTCTCCAACTTCTTGTATTTTTATTTTGTTTTTTACTTTTTATAGTTCAGGGTTAAAGATTAAACATAGGACTTCATACATGCTAGGCAGGCACTTGACACTGAACTGTAGTGAACTCCAGCCTCAGTGTTTTGTATTTAGGGACTACATACAATGTATCTTCTTATTACAATCAGAACAGGCTGTATGAACTGCAACATAGTAATCCCACGGACCACTTGCTTGCAGCTACTATTATATATTTTAAAACCCCATATATAGTCAGGCATGGTGCTGATGCCTATAATCCCAGCATTTGGATGGTTCAAGAGGGCAGGAATTCAAGACCAGCCTTGGCTACATAAGGCTTTGTCTCAAAAACAAAACTAAACTAAGAAACAAACAACTCCACAAAAGAAACCCAACTCAAACCAAACCAAAATAGAAATAAACTTTTTTAAAAAAATTTATTTATTTATTATGTACACAGTATACAGAAGAGGGCACCAGATGTCATTATAGATGGTTGTGAGTCACCATGTGGTTGCTGGGAATTGAACTCAGGACCCCTGGAAGAACAGTGAGTGCTCTTAACCTCTGAACCATCTCTCCAGCTCAGAAACAAACTTTTTTTTTTTAAAAATATTTATTTATTTATTTGCCTTGGTGTTTGCCTGGAACTGGGAACTGGAGCTACAGACAGTTGTGAGCTGCCATGTGGGTGCTGGAAATTGAACCCACTGGAAGAACGGTCAGTGCTCTTAACACCTGAGCCATCTCTCCAGCCCCAGAAACAAACTTTTAATCCCACAAAACTGTTGTTATTTTGGCATGTAACAGTTCTAAACTTAAAAGGGTCGACAAGATGTTGGTCAGTGAGTAAGGTTAGTGAAGGTGCTTACTTGTGGCCAGCTGGGGATGCAGATGTAGCTCAGTGTTAGAGCACTTGCCTGGGATGTGACAGATGTGGGGTTCACTCCCTAGCCTGCAGAACAAGTAAAGCATATCTTCTCCTTCACCTCCTTCTTCTCCTTGGTTGTGGAACATTAGTTTAAGGTGTGTTACATTCGTTTATGCTGTGGAATATTCTTTTCAATGGTACAAAGATGTGTTACATTTTAATTTAATTTTTTGACTTTCCAAGACATAGTTTCTCTGTGTAGCTTTGATATCTGTCATTAAACTCTCTCTATAGACCAGGCTGGCCTTGAACCCACAGAGATGTGCCTACCTATGCCTTTCAAGGTCTGAGATTAAAGGTATTCACCATCACTGCCTGACTGGGACTCTTTGGACTTTGTGTGTACCTGTATACGTACATACACACTCCAGACAAATAAAATATAACAAAATAAACAAAAATTTAAGTCTTATGTATTGTTTGTACATTTATCATTTCCAGAGATCTTTGCTCACCTCTGAAGGTCTATCCATTTTTATTGTTCTGTTTTTGTTTTCTGAGACAGAGTTTGTCTATGCAGCCCTACTGGCTGTCCTGAAACTCTCTCCGTAGACCCAGCTGACCTCAAACTCAGGGAGATCTGCCTGCTTCTGTCTCCTGATTGCTGGGATCAAAGAGCCACATACTCATCTTTCTATTTTTTTTATTTAATATTTTTAGATTTGCGGGGCTGGAGAGGTAGCTCAGAGGTTAAGAGCACTGGCTGCTCTAGCAGAGGTCCTGAGTTCAATTCCCAGCAACCACATGGTGGCTCACAACCATCTATAATGACATCTGGTGTCTGCTTCTGATATGCAGGCATATATGTAGGTATATGTGGTTCCCCAGTAAGTAGGAGGGATAAATCAAGGTCATCCTCAGCTACATATGGAGTTCAAGGGCAGCCTGGACTATATGAAATCCTATCTATAAAAAAAAGTTCACAAGTTTCTTTCAGTTTAAAGTCTGCTATTGGGCTGAGTGGTCATGGTACATGCCTTTAAAACCAGCACTTGGGAGGCAGAGGCAGGCGGATCAGATCTTTATGAGTTAGAGGCCAGCCTGATCTACAGAGCTAGTTCAAGACAGCCAAGGATACACAGAGAAACCCTGCCTCAAAAACCAAAATTTAAACAAACAAAACAAAAAAAATCCAACAACAAAGCCCCACAAAACAAAAGGAAAAAAAATGCTATTGTTAATATCAAGATTGTTAAAGTTGGAATAAATTTTAGTAAGTTTTTCTTATATATGAGCTGTAAAAAAATTCTGGGTTTATCTGTCTACCTGTCTATAATGGCTATCGACAGATCTTAAAAACTTTTTTATTTATTTATTTGCTTTTTACTAGTTTGTTTTTAAAGGCACCCTACCATAAGGTTTGCATTACTGTCAGCAATGCCAATATTTTACGTCAAACCAGGAAAACTCAAAACTCCAGCATTGTTTCAGCGGGGACTGGAGTTCATAAATTAGCCGAAATGGCTCTGCATGTTGACAGGGACCCAGCCTCTGACTGAGCCTGCTTCCTCAGGGTAGCCTGCTGGCCTGGGCTTGCTTCCTTTCCATGCCCTATCTCCTGTTCCAGGCATCGGCTCCAGGTCCCTCTGAATTCCTCCCCCTGGGCTCCCTTTTCTGGTTAGGCTCTGCCGCTGCTGCTGCTGTTGTGGCACTCCCCCGGGAATGCAGTCCACCCTTCATTCCTTCCTCCAATTAATTGCTCACACCGCCTCCCAGATGCTCTTGGATCTGCATTCCTCTGTCCCTGTCTAGTCTATTCTTCATATACGAGCTGGAGTGATCTCAAAGCATAGCTTAGCATGTCTCCATTCTGTGTAAAGACTTTACAGCCGCTTCACTGGCCTCTGAATGAAGACTAAACTTCTTACACACACACACACACACACACCACCACACCACACACACAACACATACCACACACACAGCACACACACACACCCCACAGATACCACACACATACCTTTCTCTCTCTCACACACACACACATACACCACACATCATACACACCACACATATCACACAACACACCTCACATACATACTACACGCACACCACACAATACACACCACACATACCACACATACACACCACACACATATATACAACACACACTCCACACATGCCACACACATACTTCTCTCTCTCTCTCTCTCTCTCTCTCTCTCTCTCTCTCTCTCCCTCCCTCTCACACACACACCACACAATACACACCACACATACCACACACACACAATCACACCACACACACCTTGGCATGATGTGGTCTGCTTCTTGCCCATTCCTCTAGCTTTGCTGGGAGGTACATAGGAAATACAAGTCCTGGACCGGATTGACATAGACTGTAGCAGGCAAGAGACACCTCAAGAATGACACTCAGATTTCTGGTTGGGCAACTCAGAGAAGTTTCTAAGTCCTAGCATCTTGAGGGAACAACAGTTAGCTGCAAATGCACAGAGAACATCTCCTACTTCCTCATCTCTCTGCCTTTCAACTGCTCCACAGAGCTCTGAGTGTGAGTCCTGGGCCCACCGTTCATTTGCTGTGCTCTTGGCTGGGCACTTCCTCCCTAAAGGACTTTGCTTTCTCTTTTATAAAGCAGGAATTATTCCCACCCTTCCACCCCCCCCTTTTAATCATAGGGGACTTTATTTAAAGTGGCGACTTTGGGAAGAGGAACAGATGAAAGGGTCATTGGATGACATGAAGAGTCGGGGTAAAGAGGGCAAGGGGCATCATTAAATGAGTCAAGGTATGATCTTGTGGACCATTTTCATAGGCTGTTTTGAGACAGGGTCTCACTCTAGCCCTGGCTGGCCTGGAACTTGCTATGTAGTTTACTCAGGCTGACCTCACACTTACGGCAATCCTACTTCTGCCTCTCAAGAGCTGGGATTTCAGGTGCGTACTACTCATCAGAGTGTGGGTGTACTTGCCTGAGTGCACATTGGACACCAGAGGTTGAGTTCAAATATCTTCCTCTATGCTTTTTTTTTTTTAACATTACTTGGGGGAGGGGACAATGTAGATATACCACAGTGTGCATGTGGAGGTCAGAGGGCAGCCTATAGGGGTCCTCTCCTTCCATGTGGGTCCCCCAGGGACTGAATTCAAATAGTCAGATTTGGTCTCAAGCATCCTCACCTGCGAAGCTATCTTGCCAGCCTAGGCACATCAAAAAGAGAGATTTATCTTTATTTTAAATTATGCATATGCATGCATGTCTATGTGGGTGTGTATATCAGTGCAGTTCTTCCTTTGGCTGAGGCCAGAAGAGGACATTAGATTTTTCTGGAGCTGGAGTAACAGGCAATTGTGAACTTCCAGACATAGGGGCTGGGAACCAAATTTGGGTCCTCTGCAAGAGCAGTACATGCTCTTAACTACAGATTCATCTCCAGGGGCTCATTTATTTTATTTTTTCGAGACATAGTATCTGTGCGTAACAGCCTGAGCTATCCTGGAACTAGCTCTGTAGACTAGGTTGGCCTTGAACTCACAGAGATCCACCTGCCTTCGCCTTCCTAGTGTTGGAATTAAAATTTTGTGCTACCATCATTCCTTTTTTTTTTTTTTAATACAAGAAATTATTAGGAGGCTGGGGATGTAGCCTACTTGAAAAAAAAAATACATGCCTAGCATACAAAGCCCTGGGTTGGAGCCCTAGGACTGCATAAACTGGATGCAGTGAGACATACTTGTAATCCCAGCAGCAAGCAAGTGGAGGCAGAGAATCAGAAGATCAAGGTCATCTTTGGCTACTTAGTGAGCTAAAGGCCAGGCTGGGTTACAATAGACCCTGTCTAATTTTTTTTTTTAATGAAAGAAGTTATGATTATGGTAGTGAACTAAAGATTCATATCAGGCCTGAGTGGCACATAGCTAAAGGCGGCTGCTTCCTGGGAGCCTCAGTAGTAGAATCCATTTGCCTTTTAGGAAAATCTCTCTGGTAAAGGATGCATGTCAAATAGGTTGAGATAGAAAGGACGGAACTTCCAATTCTCTGGACCGTGACTTCTGTTGTTTGAACAGGCTTGGCCCTAAACTTCCAAGTCATTGTGAACCTTCACTTGGCAAAGCCAGTGTCTGAGCAGGTGCAGCAGGATTTGCCGCTGTAGTGGTATGAATGAGAAAAGTCCCACAGACTTTGGCATTTGAAAACTGGTCCTCAGTTAATGGTGTTGTTCAAGGAGGTCTAGGAGGTGTGGCCTTTTGCAGGAAGTAGGTCACTATGCATGAGCTTTGAGGTTTCAAAATGTCATACCATACCCAGTGGCTTTTTTTTTATTTTATTTTGGACACGGCATCTTTCTACATAGCCTTGGCTGTCTGGAACTCACTATGTAGACTAGGCTGGCCTTGAGCTCACAGAGATCCACTGGTCTCTTCCTTCTGAGTGCTGGGATCAAAGGCACATGTCACCATGTTCAGAGTGCTAGTGTGCTTTTTTGCTTCATGCTGACTGTTAGAAGATGTGAGCTCAGCATCCTGTTCCAGCCTCTGCTCTGCCATCATGGTTTCTCATCCCTCTGGAACCACCAGCCAAAGTCAACTCTTCCATTAGTTACCGTGGTCATGGTGCTTTATCATAGCAACAGGGAAGCATAA
This sequence comes from Sigmodon hispidus, assembly GCA_004025045.1. Classification (NCBI taxonomy): domain Eukaryota; kingdom Metazoa; phylum Chordata; class Mammalia; order Rodentia; family Cricetidae; genus Sigmodon; species Sigmodon hispidus. The sequence goes on from PVIH01000052.1 coordinate 223,841, forward strand.
TTGTATTCTGCTACTTTTGAGATCCCCCACTCCTGTAGAAGGAACAGGTGGCTTCCTGTTCTGCCCTGACTGGGGCAAGGGAAGATCCCAGAGGCAAAGAAAAGGGCAGGTTAAAAAGTTCCAGACATTAATCCATTTTCTCTTAGCTCTTATTGTCCAGACGTGGACCACCCAGCTGCCCATTAGCCTCTACCCACCCCTCTCCAATCTGGACACAATTATAGTCATTATCCTAGGATATTATTACCAACTCTATAAACAGCACACTCTATGTAAACAGCATAGGTAACTGCTTCTGAACATAATTACAGGAGATGATTCCAGTGCCGCAATTGCATCAGAGTAAATGATAGCTTCCTTTCCTATCGTTAATACTCTGATATTAGGGACCTATCAGGGCAATTAGTCAAACCTCAGACGTGAGGGGGTGAGAAAGACCTCACATTCTCCCATTGCCTGCAAAGCAAGAAGGTACCCCTCAAGATCTCTGCTAGGAGAAAACGGATTAAAACCTAAAACTCTCCGCAGGCCTGCAGTAAGCCTTTGGGTTTTACCTTCCTACCCCTCACCAGCAGTGATAGGGAACTTGAGGAAAAGACAGGATTTCCAAGATTATCAAGAAAGCTGCAGGGGCTGGAGAGATGGCTCAGCGGTTAAGAGCACCGTCTGCTCTTCCGGAGGACCCGGGTTCGATTCCCATCACCCACATGGCAGCTAACAACTGTCTGTAGTTCCAGCTCCAGGCAAAACATCAAGGCAAATAAATAAATAAATAAAAGCAAGCTGCAGACAGCAGGCTTTGCTGGACACTACTGAATTCAGGTGCTCGCCAAAAAAACAAGTGAGTCCCTTCAACCCGTGGACAGGTCACCTGCTGGTCTTAGGACCCAGCCAATACGCATAGAATGGGCTCTGAGATGGCTGGAGTGGAGTCACCATTGCAGGCAACCTAGCTAGGACTGAGTGCGATCAAAGAGGAGGTTACCGGCCACCAACGGGTCGGCTCTCTGTCCTTATCTCTAGTTCTCACCGCTTCCTCTTTCGATCTGCCCCTCCCGTACCCTTTCCACCCTCATCAGCTCTCCAGAGTTGCAGTCCGCTGCCCGCCCCCACCTCTTCTTCCTGTCCCCGTTGTGCAGTTGGGTGGTATCTCTCCAAAAGGGCCAGGGCGGAGAGGGTGGAGCAAAGGGCGAAGGCCTAGTTAGGCTTCTGGAATCCCTCGCTGTCCTCACGCCGGGGCGCCGTTGTGGCTGGGCCTCGAGTCTGCGGATTTTCCGCTTTCATTTACCCGCGGACACAAAGGCCAGCCCTGGCGTACGCGGGAGACGCGCTCGCACCCACGGCTGTGCGCACACACGCACAACTGCACAAAGACGTGCGCACCTCTGCATACACACACCACACATACACACACACACACTTTCCCGACAGGCTCGCGCGCACAGCCGTGCACACTTACTCGCATTGGCACGCGCTTGCGTGCACGCGCTCGCGTGGACCAGCCGCGCTCGGCCGCCCAGCCTTTACTCTCTGGGCGTGCACACGCAGAGCCGCGCACCGAGCCACACACGCGCGTTCACACCCGCACGCTCCACGCCCCTGGCGGCGGCCCGGGCGCTGTGCTGCTCGAGCGACGGGCGGGGACCCGGGCGGGGGCAGCGGCGGCGACAGCGGAGGAGGCGGAGCGGGGTAGCCGGGAGCGGGCTGGCCCGCGCTCCTCCTGGCGGCCGGGGATTTTCCAGCCTGGGCGCTGACGCCGCGGACCTCCCTGCGGCCGCCGCGGACCATGGGCGACAAAGGGACACGGTGAGTGCGGGTGGCCGCCCTGCTCCTCGTGCGTGCGGGGACGATCTGGGCGAGGGCACGGGTGGAGGTTCCAATCAGCGTCACCCGGGATCTGGCACTCTGTTCTCTGCCCAAGTGTCTTGTGTGGTCGCTAGCCAGAACCATGTGTAAGGACCGAGGCAGCCAGGGTGGGCCACCCCTTCTGGCTCACAGCTCCTGGCTGAGACGAGCTCACACACCCAGCACTGGCCCGCAGATCTGAGGACGCTCCGGGACAAGCTGACACACCGCACACACACACTCATGAACACAGGAACACCCTTCTGCTGGCACACATTGACAGCCACTGCCACACTTTGCATTTGTGGCACAACGACGTCACACACGATCTCTCTCGCGCACACACTCGTCTGTCAACACATTCTTGCTGACAGTCCTGTTAGCATACACAGGTCCCACTAGAACACATATCAGCTCTAACACACCCTCATGTTACCACACACATGTAGACATACACCAACACACATAATCCTGTCGCTTGGATGCTGCAAAGCACACTCTGACTGGTGCATGCAGTCTGTCAACCCTCTCTGACATTACCACGACATAGCATGATGCAGCCACATGTCTTAGTGACACACCAATGCTAACCACATTGCACGTCAGGAAATGCCTGCAGGGCCTGACATGCCCCGAGGGTTTTGGATACACTCACTCCTGAGGACGAGGCAGGAATGGAAACAGGTCACAAGAGTGGAGGATTCTGTCTGGGGCCTGGAAGGCAGATCCCATTCACATGGCTTCCTTCCCCTCTGTCCTCCAAAGCACATAGCTGGGAACTACATGTAGCTGAGGGAGGTGAAGGGAGCCCGTTTGTGGAGCCTCCCTTGAAAGAAGAGGTTAGGCCCTCAAAATGGAAACTAGTGCAAAGTAGGAGGGCCGGGGAGGGGCAGGGATGCTTGGGGTCAGTCTTATGACCTAAAGCAGCCCTGGTCAACCTTCTACCATCTCACCTTCCTGGCCCCTGAGAGTCTCATTGCTGTTCCTGGGCTCTTCCTCAGGCCTTCCTGCACCTGCTGCTTTTCATTTCTACCCTATCACTATTATCTTTGGGTCCCTCTCTCTACCTTTACCTCTTTTCTTCCAATATTTATTTATTATGCCCCTGTTGTATACTAGAAATACTATAGGTGATCAGAAAGGAAATGTCCTCATGGTCACATGTTAGACCCTTAAATGAATTGATTTTTCACCCACTATTAGCTGAGACTCTTAGCAATGTGTGAAAGGGGCTCCAGAGGTTATTCCCATTTCCCAGAAGTAGAAACTGAGGCACTGAGGTGCTTCATGTTTAGAAACTGCTTCCCATTGACCTCTCTATTGTGGCTCTTCCAGAAACCTTTTCTGGTTTCTCCGAAGAGGAATTAAAGGATGATAAAGGTCACTTGCCTTGCTTAAGGTCAGGAAGGGGCAGAGACCAGAACCTCCTGTATCTGTGGCTTTTCTTGGGGCCACTGGGCACTGTGTGAACCCCAGGTGTGAGGATTAGCAGGGTACCAGCAGTGTGCAGAGGCACAGCCTTGGGAGCCTGCAGAGGGTCATGAAGTGTCTGCATTCACCTTGAGGCCCAGTCCCTAGCAGCTGGCTGGCCAGCACTGTGACCCAGACCTCCGTCCTTGGAGGAAGGATGCGGGACTCTCTCTTCAGCACATCCATCTCCTCATGGAGACCCTCCTGACCTCTGAGGCCAGGCTTTGCTGGGCACACAGGAAGCTAACAGTCATCTCTTCTCCTTTGTTCTGCTGTGCTGCTGGTGACCAGGGTGACTCAGCCCTGCTGGGCCTCTCTGTGACTAGGAGAGAAATGTCACATGCCTCCCTGATAGCGTGAATTGTCACAAGATGAGGACATTGTGGGCTGCCCGACACCTGTTGGAGAACCTGTCTGAGGCCAGAGCTTGATCCTTGCCGCCTTCCCAGGCTTTGTTTCTAACTCAAGGGCAGACCTAGAATTCCCAACTGTAAATTAGAACAATTTGGTTTGCATGGTTCCCATGAGCTTACTGAGATCCCTGGACTTAGGATTAGGAATTGCCTAGGCCTGGAAATATGGTCTAGATAAATATGACTAGATAAACTACCTGTCCCTGTCTGTCCTCCCTGTCACCCCCCCATCCTCTAGAACTCCATCCAAATTGTGACACCCCCTTTCCAGACCTAGCTGGATAAGACAGCAAAATGGCAGGAAGACCTTGACCATTGTGTTTCCTTAGCCATAAGATCATACTTTGTGAATTGGAAAGGACATTGCAAATACCCAACACTCAAGCTCTGGAGTCTTCACATCCATCCATGGCTCTCAAATTTCACCCTATGGAGGATGTGGTAATGAACATTAATCAAACTGTTACTGCCCTCTGAGAGCTCCCTGGATCCAGAGACAGGAGGTACTGGGCGGGAACATGCACCTAGATGGAATCCTACCAGGGGTCCCAGGACCACAGGTCCATTCCTTAAACAAGCAGCTTCTTTGTACCCCAGGTGGTTGGGATGCAGGACACAGGGCTGCTGGAGGAAGAAGAGGAGTCCCTAACCGAGCTCTGGGCTGGATATAGCTTGAAGCTGTCCAGAGCAGTCAGAGCTGCTGAGATTTACTTAGAAACTGGAAGAGGCTGAGAAATGGAACTGGAGCACCCAGCCAGGCCTGGAAATGTGAAAGGAGGCTGGCACCTTGGGGCGGGGGCTAGGAGGTGAACACTGGCTAGTCATCCCCAGCCTGGGAATGTCTGGCTGAAGAGACAAAGTTTTTCTCCCAACACCAGGATCAGCTGAAAGGAGAGGGTGGGGCCATGGAGAGACAGGAATGGATGGATCTTTTTAGATCTGGAGGAGGAGGAGGGGCCTAGAGGCAGAGGCCTGACATCTAAGGCTGTAGGGAGGAGGGGGCTGATCAACCTTATGGACAAGGAAATGGCTCCAGCAAGAGAGATGGCTGATTGGGCCTTTGCTGCTTGTCTGGGGTTAGAATTATGTCCACAGGGGCTGGGAAGATGGTTCCAGAAAAGTACTTGCTGCTTAAGCATGAGGCCCTGAATTTGGGTCTTCCGAACTCATATGAAAGCTGGGCATGGCGGTCTCTAACCCCATGACAGCGTGAATTGTCTGGGGGTTGAGGGTCAGGAGGGGAAGGGATATGGAGACAGGATGGTTGCTAGAGCTTCCCAGTCAGCCAGCCTAGTGAGAGAGTGTGAGGAAAATACCGGAGATTAACTTCTGGCCTTTACATACATGCACATACATGTATATGCACAGCGGCACACTTGCAAGAAGTATGTGCATAATCTCACTGTATTCCTCCCACAATTTGTTAACACAGAAATTGCTGTTCCCATTTTAAAGATATGGGAATAAAATAGGAGAGAGGAAGCATGTCTGCCACCATTCAGCCAGCTAGCATCTGAAGAGAGGTCTCTCTGCCCGGATGGTCCTCTCTACTACTGTATACCCACAGAAAAAGGGGCTTGTATTATCCAGATGGTCTTGCTAACTCTAAAAGTGATCTGAGGGATCATCTTGAGGCAACAGGAGGGATGGAGTGCAATTTCCTCTGCTGCAGATTTTGATGAACTTTCTCCCTGTATCTCCCCCCCCCCCAACCTCGGTCTCAGGGAGAGAAGGTGGCTGTAATGAGAACCAGCTCTCTGTGAACCTTGGCTGTCTTTCTTGAGGTGGTTAAGCCCTGGGTGACCCTTCTTGGCTAGAATATAGGGAAGTCCTGTGGCTTTGGCAGGAGTGTTCCTGGGTTGCTGCTGGGCGTGGCGGTGAGCCTGGCCCAGTGTCCCTGGTTCCCAGCTGGCCTCTGGGCTGCAGACTCCTTTGATGGCTCATTTCCTTTTAAGTCTGGACCTCCTGGCCCAAGACTGAAACCTCTAGTTGGCATGGGGTCAGGGGTCCTTAGTTGTGGGCTTGCCTCCTCCAGGGCCTTTCCTCACGTGGGCTATGTTGGTTAAAGACGGCATCAGGAGTGGCTCCTGACCTCCACCAGGCTATTTGCTCCACTGCTTGCTGGGGTGATAGGCTGTCTAGCTGGGGCCCACGTGGGTGGTAGGGGAGCCAGGAGTGGGCTGAGGAAGATGAGGGAGGTGTTGACAGGTTCCCCTGGACCACAGGCTAGGGACAGGGGGCAGGTGCGGACTTGATAGTCTTCTGAATGTACGTGAGTAGTTACTTTGGAGAATATAGATGACCTTGGTGTTGGGAGAGGGAGGATGTGACAAGATGCTGGAGAGCAGAGCCTTGGAGAACATTGGTGGAGAGAATCAGCTGACAGCCAGGGCCAGGAGTCCTAGAAGCAGGGAAGACCACAGAGGATAGAGGAAGGCTGCAGCAAGACCCTCCTATGTATCCAGGTGGTTTATGGGAGTCTGGGGGGTTGGAGCAGTGGTTAGGGTGAGGCTGAACCCAGAAATGGGTAGCCTCTGTTTTTCTATGTGCATTCTGGACCACTTCTCTGCAAAATGCTCACAAAACACATGAAATCATTGAGGGCTTCCTGGAGGAATCCAGGTCTTGTAGGATTAAAAAAAATACACTGTGGTGTGGTGTGTGAGATGGTTAGGGCAGGCATGCTCCTGAACTGAGGGTCCTCTGACTCCGGTGGAGGTCTGGAAGGGCTTCCTGAGCTGGGTGCAGGATCCAGGAGGTCTAGGTGGCAGGAGGGTGCTAATCAGAAAGCAAGGCCATGCTGAGATATTGGCAGTAGCTCAGGTGGGGACGGAGAGGGCAACACTAAGAGGGGTGGCCTCTAGTTCTAGGCACTGGAGCGGCTGAGTAACATGGTATGGTCTTACTTGTATGAGGAGTAAGGGAAGGTTTTTGCTTCCCCCTCTTTGGTGAGCTCTTTTTGGGTCTGGCTAAATCTGTGTCTTGCCTGGGGGCCCACCAGCCTTCAGATCTGGCTCTTGGAAGGTGCCTGGCAGAGCTTTGTTGAGCTAGATTGAACCCTGTTCTCTTTATGTCTCTGCTCTCAGCCCTGGGGCCCCCTAAGTGCTGATGTAAATTCCAGCGCTTCCATTAGGGATCCCTCAGATCCCAAGCACTACTTCTCACATTGGGCTGGGTCCAGGGAGGAGATCATGGCTTATTTTGACTGGGAGGTCCCAGGCAGAGGCAGCAGTATGGAAATCAGACTGGAGGCTGCCTAGCAGACAGTGTCCCCGCTCCACGGGGCCTGGGGCTGCTGAGTCTCATCACTGTATATCCGCTGGAACAGAACAAGGGTCCTCCTGGCAGATTCCACCCACTGCCCTGCTGTGTGCAGGATGGATCCTGTCCCCAGGGGTGGGTGGCTTGATTCCTAGCAAGGGAGTGGAGAAGGGGGGTGGGACAGGGTGGCTGTTTTGAGAGAGGAAACAAAGGGTCCTGTTGTCCGTCCAGCCCCTTCTCAGTCTCCCAGCTCAGAGGAGCCCTGGCTGGGTCATCTCTCAGGAGACAGCCTCCTCCTTCCTGGGACTGGTCCATCTCTAGAACTCCCTCAGAGGAACTCCTTGTTCCTGCTCAGGAGACCTGATGCCAGATGAGGCCACAGGAGGCCAGGCCCCAGGGGCTGGATCTCACAGGTCCCTGGAGGTCTGAGTGATTGAAGTAAATATTGGATGGATGGGGCCCTGTCTGCCGAGGGCCCCATAGAGCCTGGGTCCCAGGGACAGAAAACGAACTGTTGACTAAAGCAAGATGGGAACTGTGGCAGAAGGCAAGACTTGAGTTCCTGAGCTGTGAGGCAGAATGGTCCCTCCGTGCCGGCCTGGGGCTTAAGCTTTCGCAATGGGTTCCTTGAGTGAGGCTCTTGCCTTACATCTCTCCCATGTTACCACCAATGGAACTAGAAAGGTTTTGGCAAAAGGCCCAGGGAGTAGACTGGGATGTATCATTCTAGGGATATACCAGTCCTTGTTGACTGCTCACTCACTGCTGTGTGACCTAGGACATGAGATTCACCATCTCTGAGCCCTGATGTCTCTATAGAAGGCAAACCAACCTGCATATGTGAGGCCCTTCTCTTGAGTTATGATTACTGGCTTTTCTTCTGAGGACCAAACAATGGGGGTTTGGACAGCTCAGGCCTCTGCTACAGACCGATGAGGCAGAGACTTCGAAGGTCCAGGGTGTAGAGTCCATGGAGACAAGGGTCTGGAAGGATGTACCTTCTGCTTGCTTCTGTGACATCAACATCTTCCTTTAGTAGTGGCCCTCACTGTCTGGTCTCATCTTCAGTCTCCAGGAACATCAAATCAACTAGTCATTGGTAAGTCCCTGAAGGTCCTTTGCTAGGCTATTTCCTTCTGAATATATTTCCCTTTTCCCTTCAGTCCCCCTGCCCCTAACAGGGTTTCTCTGTGTGGCCCTGGCTGTCCTGGAACTATCTCTGTAGACCAGGCTGACCTCGAACTCAGAGATCACCTCCCGCTGTCTCCCAAGTGCTGGAATTAAATGTGTGCATCACAGTTGCCCCCTGGCTCCTTCAAGGGTCCTTGGGGATCACTTTCTTCAGGAAGTAGCCTGGGTGTCTGTGGTACTCTGGGGGTCTTCTTCTAGGCTGGCCCCTCTGAAGCTATCAGGCCTGGATTAGTTGTTCTGTGAAGAACCAATTTCCGGATTTCAAATCCCAGCTCTGATACTCAAAGGCTGATTGTCTAACCAATTGTTTAGCTGGTTGTAGCTCTGTGTTTGTAAAGCTGGGAGGAGATTATTTTGAGGGGTAGGTGAGTTGAAACAGGTCTAGCTCAGAGTCCTGGCACAGTGTCAGGGCCGAAGATGAGCACTGAATGCTCTCCCTGGGTCCCTACTGAACTGAGCTTCCCCAAGGAGGGAACTGGCTGTTCATTTTTTAGGTTCCAAAGGCTCTGTTCTTAGTACACAGGGGTGATTTCGCCCCACATAATGCCCTTCCTATTTGACGGGATGGGATTCCTCCAGGAAGCCCTCCAAAGCTTTCTGATCTCTTTGCTGTCTTCTCGTGCACACACTTAGCTCTCCTGCTGCTTGTACTTCCGTGATAGTCTCCTATGAAGCAAGAACTCTGCAAGGGCACCTGGCCCAGGTTGCCTTATCCCTAGTATCTTTGCAAGCCTGGCATGGCACTGAGCTCCATAAATATTTGTTCAGTGAAAGAAGCTAGATGTAGGCGTTCCAGTGGGAGAAGTCCTCAGAAGAGAGAAGGATCTATCTCAGAGTGTTGCAGAGCCACTGGAATTAGATGAGACTCATGGCCCAGAAGACAGAGGTCATGAGATCACCAACTTTCTCTCGATTAAAAAAAAAAAAAAGAAACACATAGTTTCTGATCATGGAATTTCCTGGCAGGGGATTGATTGCTGCCAATACTGCTGCTGCTTCAGGTCCCTCCTGGTAGCATCGTCTGAGCATCTCTCTGTCCACATCTCTGGTACTAGGAATTAAACCCATGTGTGCTAGGCAAGGGCTCTACTGCTGAGCTATAGCCCTGGCCATGTTTTTGTTTTTAGGCAGGGTCCTTAGCTCAGGCTAGCCTTCATCTTTCTATATAGCCAAGGTTGATCTTGAACTTTGGATCTTCTTGCCTCTACCTTCAAAGTGCTGGGATGGCAAGCCTATGTCAGTGTGCTTGGTTTATGGGGTGCAGGGGATTGAACCCAGGGTGACACATCAGCTGAGCTGCCCCAAATCCCACTTAAGTGCCCCCATGTGGAGCCATCTTTCCCTGGGCCCTTCTGTGGCTCCCTTCTGTCATGCTTATTCTCAGATGTTCCTGAGTCTTTCTCTGCTTTAGACCATGGCATGAGAGCAGGGTGTCCCACTTGAGGATGGACATCTGGGTCTGGCAACAGTACATCCAGTGTGGTTTGACCTGGCTTGAGGAGGGCCCCCGTGTCTTCCCATGATCTGCCCCGATCAAAGAGTTCTTTATACCATTCAAGAGCCTGCCTTGGCTGGCAGAGCCTCAGGCTCCCCATTGGCTGCCCAGTGGGCAAGTTCTCAGAACCCACCTCATTATAAGGGACAGAATTCTGGGCACTGGATCCAGCAGGCTGTGGTCATAATCAGCTAATTAAACCACCCAAGAATGGATGTTTGGCCCAGAAGAGTGTATAGGGGGGTCAGGGAGGGTGGTGATGCTAGGGGAGATGCTGAGAGCTGAGCCTGCAGGGCAGAGCTAGGAGAGAGAAGGAGGCAGGGAGAGATGCTAAGGAGCAAGGGAAGGGGCAGGTGTAGAGACGGTACCATCTGAGCAGAGCGCCCTGGTAAACTGAGAGCCTGGACATCCTCAGTCTCTCATATCAAGGCAAGCTGCTTCTCTCCTCTGAGGTTCAGTGTCTCAGTGTGTCAAAGAGGAGGTGGGAGAGGCTTTGGCTTAGGAGGATCTCTTGCATAGGTTCTGTGCTGAAGAGAGGGAAAGGCCTAGGCAATGCTGTTCAGTGCTCACGAGCAAAGGCCTGGCCTCCGGCAGCCTGTACCGAGGGAGGAGTAGATAGTGCCATGCTCTGCAGCAATCAGTGGGTCCGAGTAGCCCTGGGCAGAGGTTAATTGAAAGGGAGGCTTGCCAGTAGCCCATAGAGGATGCTCTCCCCAGGTACATCCTATCCCCAGGCTGAGCCTGCCACTGTCCTGTGTTTCCAAATAGTGTCTTCAGAGAGGGACTGTTTGAAGTGTTCTTCTCCTTCTCAAGGGATGGAACAGCCACCTTTCCATCTGTGTGTGTGTGTGTGCGCGCGCGCGCGCGCGCGTGTGTGTGTGTGTGTGTGTGTGTGTGTGTGTGTTGGGAGCAGGGACTCCCCAGAAGTAGAGTCCTCAAAGTTTTGGGTGTAAAATTTTTTTATTTTAAAGTTTTTTTTTAATTAAGATTTATTTATTATGTATACAGTGTACAGAAGAGGGCACCAGATGTCATTATAGATGGCTGTGAGCCACCATGTGGATGCTGGGAATTGAACTCAGGACCTCTGGAAGAACAGCCAGTGCTCTTAACCTCTGAGCCATCTGTCCAGCCCGGGTGTGAATTTTATAGTGAGGCAAACTCAGCTACTGAGCTCTCACCAGTTCACTATCATGACCTTGGTCAAGGGGCTTGGGCTGTCTGGGCCTCAGTTTCCACACTTGGGAAGCCAATGCACCTATTCATTACACTAGGTGGCTATGGGTCCAGAGGTAAGGACTTGACAAAATCACTATTACAGATGGGATGAGAGTTGACACTCATGATCTGAGCATGCAGGAGGATTGCCTTGAATTTGAGGCCAGCTAGTTTCTGAAATAAAGGGGCCAATGAGAGAGCTTAGTTGGTGAAGGGGCTTGCTGCCGAGACTGACTACCTGAGTTTGATCTCTAGAACCCACGAACTCAAAGAAGAGAACTGATCGCAGGCACACAAACACAAATAAATAAAATGTGATACATACGTCACTTGTTATTGAAGCCTGGGAAATGGACTTGGGCTTCTGTCTGCTATCTCCTCCACCCATCCCTTCTCTGTTCTTCTCTGTCTGCTCCTGACTTTCCTCCAGCTAGCTGGTCCAGGCCTGTGCTGGATGATGGTCAGTGGGGCTGAACAGGGCCATAGACCAGTCATGACAGGAAAGGGAAATGAGATTACCCAGGGCCAGCACTGTAGGGCTGGGGTGGAGTGCCTTCTCTCTGGCCTTTGTCTACCAAAGCAGATTCTCTAAGAGGAAGTGGGGAGAGATTGTAGAGCTAGAAGCTGGAAGCAACTGTGGAGAGAGAGAGCTCCTGGCATCCCAGATCCAGCCTTTTAGCCCTCACCCCCTTTCAGAGTCCAGAGCTGGTCTACTGCCAGGGAAGCCGGCAGGCCACTTTTTCACACACTTGAAAAACAACAGCCCTTCCTGCTTCCCAGCATTCAGTAGGAGGGGCTGGAGAGATGTCAGGAGGTCTGGGGGACTTGTAGCACATGGCAGGAGGCTGCCTCTGTTTCCCCAGCCTCAGAGTTGGGCTATGACCTGGCCCCAGCAAGGGCCTCTGACTTGGAGGCCGCTTAGAAAGCTGGTTATATAAGTCAGCGAGACTCCCTGCTCACTTCCTCCTTCCCTCCCCAGTGAGGCCCTGCAGGCAGGAGGCAGGTACCGCTTTGCTCAGAATTTCTAGGCCCAGCAGGTTATGGTAGCCATTCTGTGCTGGGGTGTGGTGGGTGTAGGGGTGGTCTCCTTGTCCACACCCTGTGGGGCAAGCCTTGTAGGCTGCCTCAGTGCAGGCCTCTGGGTTGGCATTGAGTTTTGCCTCCTCCTACACACTTGAGTCTGAAGCTGCAAAGGGTTCATTAGAGGAAACAGGCGGCAGGCCTGAGGTCATTTGCCTACAAACTGCCCCCAGAGGGAGCTGGCCTCTGCAGCCAGAACAAATCGCCAGCATTTTTCAGCTTGTTCCGTTCCATTCCACAAACATTTCTCCAGTGCTGGCCAGGTGCCAGACCTCTACTACAGGCATGTCCCTGGAGTGGCTCAGCCTACCACAGTGGACATTTAAGGAGCATTTTGGTTTCATGCGACACCTAAGGTGGACTGTTTTCTCTGTGGCTGGTGTACTGGTCCGCCAGAAGCTCTCTCATGAATGGAAAAGTGTCCCTTGTAGGTTAGGGTTTCAGGGATGGGATGGCTTACTCCATTTTAATTGGGCCAGGCCACTCTCCCCAGGAGGTGCCAATGAACAAATGTTTCTCTGAGCATCTTGCCAGGCCTGGGCCCCATGTTGGGTACCAGGATAGGAAGTGCAGACAGCATCTTATAACATTTGTATGTTTGGGGGAGACAGAAAGTAAATGAATGGCTGGAACAGTCTTAAGAGAGAAATAAGGGGTATCTGTGGTGATATATTGGATATTTAATAAAAGTAGTCCGGAATATCAGAGGACAGCCTTTTCTCCCCCCAAGACAGGTTTTTGTGTATGTGTATGTGTGTGTGTGTGTGTGTGTGTGTGTGTGTGTGTGTGTGTGTGTGTGTGTAACGGTCCTGGCTGTCCTAGAACTTGCTTTATAGACCAGGCTGGCCTTGAACTCACAGAGTCCTGTCCTGACTCTGCCTTCCAAGTGCTGGGACTAACAGTGTATGCTACCACTGCCTAGCTTTTAGGCCTTGAACTTACAGAGATCCAGATGGCTCTGTCTCCTGAGTAATGGATGTGGGTCACTATTCCCTTACCTTTACTGCTTGGCTGTGGGTGATTCTGTCCTCTGATATTCCAGATTATTTTTATTAAATATACAATATATTACCACAGGTATCAGTCTATAACTGGAGACAGTGATCCAGGAAGAAGAATCAGGGGTCTCTATACAGAACAGGGGACACTCGAGCATGCCGTGGGAGATGCATCTGATAGGTCCCAGAGATGAGCCTGGTGATCTGTGAAGCACTGTCATCTGGACTGGAGAACCCCCTATGTCAGGTTGAGGTTCATGGCTTTCAAAAAGGAGTTTCTTGGGAATGCAGAAATATATATATATATATTTGATTTATATTATATTTGATTTATATATATATACACACACATATATATATATTTATAGTGAAGCTAGTCATGGTAGTGCATTGCCTATAATCCCAGCACTCAGGAGAAAGAGGGAGGAGGATGCTTATGAGTGTGAGGTCATCCTGCTCTACACTGTAAGCTCTGGGCCAGCCAGGGTGACACACGGAGTCTCCTTCACCCCCCTCCTTTCTAAACAAAACTAAAACCAGAAGGTCAAGAAATCAGGGTGAAAAGTGAAAGTGGCATAGTGAAATTAGAAATGAGATGGACATATTGGCAGCCCCTCGGCAAACAGCATTGGAAGCCAGGGCTGCCCAGGGTCTACCCCGGTGGTAGACAGAGGTTTCAAAGCTTCTCTCCAGCAGAGCAGACCTTGCAAAAGGCCATCGGATGTTTCCAGGAGAATGCAAGGCTGGGGAGCTAAGTCTTAGGAAGAGACAGCTCTGGATTGGGGCTGTGGCCAGAAAGGAGCATGTATACTAACTAGTTTGTAGATTTTAGAGGGCCATCTTTAGGGACATTGAAGCCAAGAGATGTGGTGGAGAGGGCAGTAGACTGGGCTTCTCACCTCTCCATTCCTGTATCTGTCTCTGGGTGAGATGCTCAGATTCTAGGGAAGTGGTACCTTACTTCTTCACTGTAGTGTCTGTGCAAATGAGAGCATCCAGCATCTTCACAGGGCTCACCTGGTGGGTGAGATTTTTGTCATGAGTCTATGCGGCCCTAGGGCTGTGGGAGAAAACTGAAGGCATTTAAAAAGACTTAGTAAGGAGAATTTTAATTTTTTTTTGGCAAGTTTTTTTTCAACATCCTAAAAAGGACAAGGCTGATGACACATTATAATCAAGCAATTAATATGCACACTGCTCTTCCTTACATGCAGCCGTACACTGCCTTTTTGCAGCCATTCAGCACGCATGATTGAAATCACCATCTTGCAGAATGAACTCTATCGTAGGGAATTTTCAGAGGACTATGATGAGCCCTGCCTGGGCCACAGATGATTCTGGGTTCCTCCAGCCTCAGCTTCCTTATGAGTGAGAGAGTATCTGGAGCAGAGGTGACCTGAGCCTGTATTCCCTGTAGAGAAACACATTCCATGTAGCTCCAGCTCAGACCTCCAGTCTGAGTGATGATGATGTGCATGTGTGTCTTCTAATGCTGCTCCATCCCACCAGCTTCTGGCCTGGGTGGTTCCACTGCTCAGTATAAAGCCTTGAGGAAATCTTTTTATTCAGAAACACACCAGACCGTGACCTTCCCAGCTTAAAAGATAACCAGTTGCTCCCTACAGGAATGTCTATGATTTTCAGGTGGCACCAAGAGCCCTGGATTCCTGTCCCTAACTGCATGCCTGCTGTCCCCAAACCGTAGACACTGGCTTGACCTTGGTGGCCATTGACTTTCCACATCCTGTGTCTCCATCAGATCAGGCTGTTTGCCTTGGATAGCTCTTCCTTCCCAATTGGAAGAACTTTCTTTATATGTTGTTTTCAAGAGATGATTTCACTATGTAACACAAGCTGGTCTTATACTCAAGATGATCCTCCTGCCTCAGCCTCTGAATACTGGGAATGAAGGTAAATACTTGTCTCCTTCCTTAGGAACTTCCATTCCTCCATTTATCGAATTTGAGAAGGATCTCATGTATCCCAGACTGGCCTCAAACTCACTACGTATTCGAGGATCATCCTGAACTTGTGATCTTTCTGTTTCTACACCCTGAACGCTGGGATGCAGGCATGAGCTATTGGAAAGGGGTTTGTCTATGTAGTGCTGGGGATTAAACCCTGGGTCTCTTGCACGTGAGGCAAGTATTCTGCCAACCATGCTACATCCCTGGCCTCCTTCCTTAGATCATCTTAACTTGAACGGTTGCTTGTGGACCTCTCTCTCGTCTCTGTGCGCCCCAGACAAAGAATGAATAGTCCTCATGGTCCCTTGGCACCTGACAGAACTCCTCTGTGGCGCTCTGTCCCAGAGTGGGCTACCAATGGATAGAAGGGTTCTCCACTCCGCTTAGAGGCTGTCCTTGGGGCCAGAGTTAGCGGAGGCAGGAAACAGTAGGCTCAGAGGAAGTGGGTCTCAGCTGCTGGCTCAAAGGAGAAGCACCCTTTCCTCCTTCTCACTTCCTGGTCCTGGTGCTGAAAGAACGCAGTCAGAACCAGTAGAAAAGGGGAAATAGATATTTTGAGCTGGGGTTTAGGATCTCCAAGTATGAAGATGGATAAGCAAGGCCAAGCCTTTATAAGGTTCTTTCTGCCCACATAGGACTGACTACAAAACTGACCTAGAGGGCATCGGTGTGTCTTTACAGCTCTGTCTTGTGCATGCTGGGACTCACCCTTCCCTTTATTTGTCTTTTTGGACCTGAGTTAAGGTCTTGACAAGCACTTAAAGCTCTATAACTCTGGGTAGGCCACACTGCCTTTTTGAGCCTTGGTTTCTTCTGCATAGAATGGATAATGTCTTCCTCATGGGGTGCTGTCACTCTGTGGGCGAAGGGCAGAACAGCTGTCTTTGATAGCACCTGTTTGTGGAGCGGAAGCAACTTTATTCAGGTGAGAAGCTTCTTGAGAGCATTGACCGTCACCTGGGCCAGGGCCAGGCACACAGCGCCAGGCCAATCTTCTTGGGATTGTCTCATTTTTGGTTGTGAGCCTAGCCTTTAACGGCTGAGCCATCTCTCCAGCCCGGGATTGTCTCATTTTTGCACTAAAGTGCTCAGCACACTAGGACCAAGTTACTGTCTTAGTTACTTACTGTTCCATTGCTGTGAAAAGACACCATGCTTATAACAGGAAGTATTTAACTGTATTTGCTTACAATTTCAGAGAGAGAGTCCATGACCATCATGGCAGGAAGCATGGCAGTAGGCAGCAAGCATGGCGATAGGCAGCAAGCATGGCGGTAGGCAGGCATGGTGCCAGGGTAGTAGCTGAGAGCTTGCATCTGATCCTCAGGCAGAGAGAGAGAGAGAGAGAGAGAGAGAGAGATGGGTGGGCCTACCATGCACGTTTGATATCTCCAAGCCCACGCCCAGTGACACACTTTTGCCAGCTAGACCACACTTCCTAACCCTCCCTCAACAGTTCAGCACTGGGAACCAAACATTCCAACATCGGCATTCAAACCATTGCTGCATATTTCCCATAATGGCTTATGGACGAGATGTATCAATGATTTCATCATCAGGGCAGGACAGGAGTGGAGCCAGAACAAATAAAAGCAAATACTGGTTTGTAGGGTAAGCCAGGAAGCGGCAAAGCATCATCTTGGAAGGCCAGGAGGTGGGCAGTGAGGGAAGGGATGGACAGTGGGAAGTGAAATGTGCTTGGCAGGAGCGGAGCCCTCACCGCGGAAGTCTGTTGCTCGGCAACTCACTTCCAAGGTCTAGTACTTTCTTGGATATCTCAAGAGAAGGCAGTGGTTAGTTTCTGCTGTTCAGGAAGCTCTGTCGTGAGTCCTCAGCTGCTCCTGTGTCTCAGCAGCTCAAGTCCTTTCTCGCTGTGGACCACTGCCCTCTAGAGTGTCTCTCTCCTGCTTCTTCCTCCAGGGCTAGGGTGGGAGGTGGGAAGGGAGGGCTGCTGACCTGTGCTCAGGTCCGTCCTCATAGTTACATAGTTACAGACTGAGTGTCTGTGTCATGACTTGTAGTAAGTTCCCTAGTGTGTGTGTGTGTTAATGTATAGTAGACACTTACTGTCTCCTTTTGCAAAATGGGGACAAGACATCTTACCCTGTATAACTGCATGGACTTATGGGATGTGCTGGCTGGTAGGTGAGGTTGCCGTTCAGCTGGAGGCAGCCCACTTGTGGAAAGATCTTTTCAGGGATGTGCATCAGGATCACCAAGAAATCCACTGATGTGGTCTTCCCGAGCCCCTGGATTCAGAAGAGCTTGGCTACATCTGAAGCTGTGGCAACACACGCAGACCTGGACCACTGCAGGGAGGGTTCTGCAACCGGAAGATTCCTCAGAGCCTCATCTGTCTTTTGGGCTGGGGGCAGGGCCTTTGTGAAGGCGGGTTATGCTCAGATCGCCTCTGGGCCCTTCCTCCAGTCCCGAGGCAGACTGACTTCAAGGCAAAGCTGCACCCAGCTTCAGGTTCCTCTCAGGGCCTCATCTTGTGTCCCAGGGCTCAGAACCTTCTGGAACTTTGGGCAAAGAAAGATCATTTGTGTTGTTCATTTGATAGTTTATTTACTTATGTTAAGCAGACTCCTATGATGGGGGTGTAGATCATGTACCTGGCCTTGGGTTAGACTCCCAGTACCTACAAACCGTGTGTAGCAGGTGCATGTCTGTAATCTCAGCATTTAGGATTGATGGTGGGACAATCCAGGAGGGTGACACAGCTGGACTGTAAAGAAACTATCAGAACCTGGTGGGGCTCTCCATGGGAGGGGGCTAGAGGAAGCCTGGCCTGACCCTTTCTTGCTCCAGCAGCTGGATGAGGAGTCTTCTTGCTTTGGGGTTTGTTGGAGCTTCTGGGGCAGCTAAGCTGAACTTCACTGCTCATAAAGAAGCCAGGCTCATAGGCTGTGCTGTGTTTTTCTGCAGTCCCAGAGGGGCTGTCTGTCCTTCCCCAGTATCAGCGCCCACTTTAGGGGAGAAAAGGGAGATGAGCCGGTTGGAAGCTACAAGGAAAGATCAGGAGCCTGGTTGTTGGGTTAGGTGTCAGATCTCAGGTCTAATTGGTTGTGCACACTTGTAATCCCAGCACCAGGGAGGCTGAGGCAGAAGATCATTCAAGACCACTGAGTCCAAGGCTGGCTCTGGCTACATAAGACCTCATCTTAAAGGAAAAAGAAAAAAAATCAAATTTCACCTTTTCTGCTTGTCAGATCAGTGAATGTTAAATTGTTAAATAGTTACATAATTTTCCTGAACTTTTTATTTTCATCTTCAAAATGTCCTTCCTGCCTTGGGGGTGTGGTAAGCTCAAAAGAGATAATATAGGAGTTAACATAGGACCTGGCACAGATTGTACCCAGAGCATCTTCTCATGACCCTCCTTGGCCTGTATCCTACACTTCAATTGTCTGTCTGAGTCCTGCCTGAATCAATGTGCCTTCCCTGGATTTTATTTTGTTCATCTTGTGACCTTCCATAGCCCAAATGCAGGACCTTTGAGACACTGAAAAAGTCAGTAAGAAGAAAAGAATATTCTTTTACCTAAAAACTCAAGAACTGTGCACCTACTGTGTGCTCTTACCAGGGGTCTTCTGTGTGGCTTCTGCCCTGCAGAGGTCTGGTGGCTGAGATGGTTGCTAGGCTCCCACAGGCCAACAACTGTGTTCTCTGCAGAGCCCTGTAATCAAATTGCTGTTAGTGACAATCTGACATCTGCGGCTCCCTGCCATGGAATGCAAGCACCCTGGGAGTCGTGTCTCCAGGTTCCAGTGCTGGGCACCAGAGGTATGAGACAGGAATTCCATGCTGAGATCAGGCCTCATATCTGCTTTTCTTTCTTCTAAGTCAATTCTGCTTCCTCATCCAGCCTTGCCATTTTCTAGGTGGGGCAAGCCTCCTGTCTCCTTGAGAATCAGTTTCCTTAGGTTAGATAGGATCTTTTCTTCCATTTAAGCTGTGATCTGTCTGCCTGGGGTAGAGGGAATGACAGTACAAATATTCCACTCCTAGTGGACCCTCACTGCTGGCCTCACAATGGATTTGGAGCTCTGTGCAAAACTGTTTATGTTTTCTCGGCAGAATTTATTACCCAGCCTGACCTTCTGCAATTAATTATAAGCCAAACAAATAACTTGTCTCTGGGAAGCTGGAGCTTGGCATAAACATTTACATATAGCCAAGGGCCAGCCCAGAGGCTGGGTGCTTCCCTCTGGCCTTGGGAACAGAGGGGCAGGATGGGGTGGGCCAATTTCCGCCTGAGCCTGGGAGGTCCTGTGCTTGTGTTCTCCTTCAGTCTTCCAAATTATCCCAGAATAGGGTCCCTGCTTGTAAAGGGAGACTCAGGCAGAGTTAGTGTTGCTCAAGACCACACAGCTTGCAAGGAGAGTTGCATCCATCCATCCATCCATTCATCCTTCCATCCATCCATCCACTAAATTTTCATTACATGGAAAGTGGGGTCGGTCTGAGGAGGCTAGTGATAATCAGTGACTGTCTTTACACAGAACTTTCTGACATGGTTGCTGAGTTTGTAGGCTGAAGGTGGTGTCCTTGGGACCAGACACATGGCCTGGTTGGTACTCCAGAATAAAAGCAAAAGGACCAGACTTACAGGAGTGCTGGATGTGGGGTGCACTCCTTGAGTCTCAGTACTCAGGAGGCAGAGACAGGTGGATCTCTGTGAATTTGAGTCTGGCCTGGACACATAGCCAGTTCCAGACCAGTTCTAGCTACACAGTGAGACCTTAATCTTTTATTGTTATTGTTACTTCTTTTGCTTTTTTTTTTTTAAACATTTTTATTTATTTATTTGCCTTGGTGTTTTGCCTGGGACTGGAACTACAGACAGTTGTTAGCTGCCATGTGGTTGCTGGGAATTGAACCCCGGTCCTCTGGAAGAGCAGACGGTGCTCTTAACCGCTGAGCCATCTCTCCAGCCCCACTTCTTTTGCTTTTTGAGATTATAACATAATTACATCATCCCACCCATCCCCATTTTCCCTTTCTTTTTTCATACCCTCTCAAATACTCTTCTGTAGATGAATTTTTTGGGGGGCTGCTATTTCACAAATATTGATACAGAGACTTATTATTAATCATGAGAAGATTCTTTAAAAAAGATTTATTTATTATATATACAACATTCTGCCTCTACTATACCTGTATGCCAGAAGAGGGCATCAGATCTTATTATAGACGGTTGTGAGCCACCGTGTGGTTGCTGGAAATTGAACTCAGGTCCTCCAGAAGAACAGATGGTGCTCTTGACCTCTGAGCCATCTCTCCAGCCCCAGACTTATTATTAATTATGAAAGCTTGGCCTTAGCTTAGCTTGTCCCAGAAGCTCTTATAACTTAAATTAACCTGCTTTTATCAATCTAATTTTACCATGTTGCTTTTTCCCTTTCTTTCATCTTAAATGTCTGATTCTCTTTATGTCTCATTGGCATCTCCCCTGCACCTCGATCATCTCCTCCTATTTCTTCTTTCTGTCCGGAAGTCTCACCTGTACCTCCTGCCTAACTATTGACCGGTCAGCTTTTTATTATATCAATCACAGAAATGCATTCTCACGTGGGTGCACAAATATCCCACAACACCCCTCCTTGCTCTCTTTCAAATTTATGGTTTCTTTTTCATTAACTGTTACATTCATATATGTATACATATATATTCCTAACTATAACCTGCTCTGTCTGTTACTTGTGTGCTTGTTTGTAGGGCTAACCATTTGGTACTGGATAAATGATGGGTGTGTTTGCCCCTGGGGGAGATTTCTCCTGCTCTCAGCCTTTCTTAGCTGCCTGCAGTTCTTTGTGTGGGGCTGAGGATTACTTCAGCATGTCCGTTTTCATGTCCTCATCCAGTTCATGTGCAGGCAGTGAGACTTTATCTTAAAAGAAGTTCTAGAACTCAGCCTTGGTTACAAAAGTGGGAACTTTAAAGACCCCATCCTCAAACAGAAGAGATGGTGGCCTAGGAGGGTCTTAAGTGGTCACTTCCACCTTTCTTACATGGGAATGGCCTGGCTGGCAGCAGTGTCAGCTCAAGGGCACTCTCATTGCTCAGCTCCCCAGATCTGGGATTCCGAATATTTTTCATGGTTGGGAAATGTTTTAGATTTGAGATTTTGGAATATTTGCATATATGTCGTGGGGATGGGACCCAATCTAGCATGAAATCCATTTGCTTCATGTATGTCTTACATGAGTAGCCTGATGGCAATGGTGATTTTGTAGGTGTGTGTGTATGATGAGACTGAACCCAGGGTCCTGTGCATGCTAGGCAAGTCCCTACCACTGAGATGCATCTCTGGCTTCATTTTTATGTTTCTTTGTCTTCAATGTGACCCTTTGCATGAGGTCAGGTATACTGTTTTTCCCTTCTGGCCTGTGATGCTCAGAAAATTTCAGATTTGGGAGTATTTAGGACTTTTAGATTAGAGATCATCAACTTCTTTTCTGCTGTTGAGCTAGATGGTTCAGAGGAGGTGTGATTTGGCATGGTTCAAGGTTTGGTGGCAAGAAGAGGCACTGGAGATTCTAGACCAAGGATGTTTAAGATTGAGAAGTGAAGGTACTGGCCACCAACAACTCCACATTAACAACCAACTGCTCTATGTCCTCCGGCTCTGTGTTTCCCAGCTTCCTGTTCAGCCAAACCCGATTCACTAGTCTTGCTCATGGATCTCTGGAGCCATCTGCTGGGGCCACTTTCCACTTTACAGAGGAAAACAATGTGGGCGATGAAAGGCTCTGGGCACAGATTCCTACTTCACAAGTCGGGTGCTTGGGCTCTGGCCTTGGGTCCTAAAAACTCTTGATTGGGCAGTAGCATATCCTCAAGGGTGGGCTGCAGTCCTGGGACCTCTGTAGCTTTGGTCTGTAGTGGAGTTTGGGCTCAGCTTGAGCTGTGCACACCATGTCAGCCCCTTTCTCCAAGCTTGGGGTGTGGACACAGAGGGCCAGAGAAGAAGGGTATGTGAAGTGATAGAATGCTTCAGAGGACACCACACTAGGAAGGGATCGAATTTCAGAGGCCAGAGGTTTTAGTTAAAGTTATAATCTATACCACAGGTGACCATTAGTGTTGCATTCTGGTGATGATAACAAGATAATCCCTGCTTTTGGGGTCAGGGTAGGAGGTGGGGGTTATGGGTCATATCTAACTAGGGGACCAAAGTTCTGGTCACAGATGTATAGACAGGCAAATTGTGGTATATCCATGCCACAGAACGTTATTCAACTGAGAAGCAATGGAATCCTGACTCAGGCTGTAATTGGATGAATCATCATAAAGGCATCCTGCTAAGAGATGGAAGTTGGGTACCAAAGGCCAAATATTGTATTAGAGAATTTACGTGACATATCTAGAACAGATGAGTCCATGAGATGAAAAACAGGCATCGGCTGGTTGCCAGCAGGCAATGGGGAGGGCCTGGGAGGAAAAAAGACTTACCAGTTAAAGACAGTGATGGAGATGGTCAAAGCTGATGAGGGTGGCCGGGGGTGGGGGAGGAGGGGCAAAGATTTGCACAGCCATGTGAAGATGCTGACTGCCACTGACTTCTTTGCTTTCTACAATGGCTTAATTTAAAAAGTGATTTTAATTGTTAATTAACTAATTGTGTGTGTATGTGCTTGTGTATGTGTACATGTGCATGTAGAGGCTAGGGTTAATGTTTGGTATCAGTTGCTATCCACCTTATTTTTTGAGACAACGTTGCTCACTGAGCCTGGAGTCTGCTGAACTGGCTGGATGGCAAGTGAGCCTCAGGGACCCTTCTTCTATATGTGCCTCCCTGTTGGTGGCATTACAAGGACTCATTGCTGCCCAGCTGGCCTTTTTGGATTAGGTTCTGGGTGATCAAATTCAGGCCCTTATACTTGCCATGCCCTTTACCAACTGAACCATCTCCCTGGTCTCCAACTGTTTTATCGGTCTCTTTCAGCCATGTGTTGTTCTTCTGGATGGGGTCTTACTGTGCATCTCAGGCTGACCTCCAGCTCAGCATCCCCCTCCTTCCAGATGTTAGGGTGGTAGGCCTGTGCCACTGGGTCTGGCCCTGAATTCTTCCTTTTAAATGTTACGGCATGCTATGTGAATTTCATCTCAGTAAGTTTAAATTGAGAACACTCATAAGAAAGTCGGTTTCTGCTGGGAGCAGGCACAATTGAGATGAGCCTAGGATTTAAATGAGAGTTCTTGGAGGAAGAAAGTGCAGGTCTGAGGCCATGGGAGCTTTTGGTGCAGAGTGGAACAGTTCGGTTTAGATCAAAGCTCTTGGTAAGGTCTGTTTTCTGTTGTTGTTGTTGTAGTAGAATAACGGAGGTTTATTTAGCTCACAGTTCTGGAGATTCCAAGTTATAATACTGGCGTGGGTGAGGTCTTGGGATGGATGGCATCATCGAAGGTATGTGTGTGCAATCTCACAGTGAGATCAGGAGCCAGAGAGCTATTCAGGGCTCTGGCTTACTTGTCCTAACAACTGACTCTTTTTTTGATGTGTGTGTGTGTGTGTGTGTGTGTGTGTGTGTGTACATGTTTGTGTGGGTGCCCATGCTCATGTGTGTGGACGCTAGAGGTCAACCTCAGGTGTCACCACTCAACAGTCATCTTCCTCAGGAATCATCTATGTTGTTTTGGGTTTTTTTTTTTTTTTTGAGACAGAGTCTCTTACTGGTCTGGAGTTCACCTAGTAGCCTAGCTGGCTACCAATGAGCTTGTTTGTCTATACCTACCAGTGCTGGGATTGTAGGGGAGCACCACATGCAGTCTTTTTAATGTGGGTTCCTATGCTTTCCCAACTAACTGAGTTGATTCCATAGCTCACAACTCACTCCAGAACCAGCCTGTGGTAACTGCCTTACTCTCTTCCGAGGGGGGCTCTCCCCCTAACGACCTACTGCCTTTGGCTAGCTTCTCTCTTTCCCTTCCTTCCTGTAGCTGGAGCCCAGGTCTCTTGTGTGCAAGGCTGGAGCTACACTCCCAGCCAACTCCACCTCTTAAAGGTCTATCACCCCTTAATACCACAACATCCCAGCCGGGAGACATTGAAGTTATGTACAAACCATTGCAGTCCTCAGGGGCTGGAGAGATGGAACAGTGGTCAAAAGTGTTTGCTGTTTAGTCTTGAGAACTGGAAGCTCACAGAGACCTAGAACAGGGATCTGATGCCTCTGTGGACACCTGCACAAACGTGTGTGTACACACACACAGATACACACACAGATACATAAATAAGTTTATTTTTTAATTTCTTTTTCAAGACATAGTTTCTCTGTGTAGCCTTAGGCTGTCCTGAAATTCTTTAAACCAGGCTGGCCTCAGATTCATAGGGATCTGCCTGCCTCTGCCTCCTGAGTGCTGGGATCAAAGGTGTGTACCACTACTCCCCAACCATAATAAAGATTTAAAACGCCTTAAAAATAAAACCGTAATAGCTTTAGTGGAAAGTTGTGCCATCTTGGCCAGGCTTCTTATCATTGGTTGTTTTAGTTTCCCTGCCTAGAAAGTGGTAATAATAAAGTTTTTATTATGGAAATTTAAATCTTCTATTGTGGGAATCTTAAAGCTTTCCTGAGGATTAAATGAGTTAATATTTGAAAGAACTCCACATTAGCAGCTGTTATTATCTCTCATTCATGTTTTTATTTATTTGTTCATTTGCTGGGCACCCACAGGAGCCAGGGCTGGGGCAGGCTTCTGGAGACACAGCTGCATGCATGACTCAGAGCCCGCTCTCAGGAACGCCTCACATCCTGGTTAAGAGTCAACTTGCTGCACCTGCAGCTTTGGCTATTGATGAAAAGCCCTCATCATCTCTTCCTTCTCTAGAACTGGCTGAGCAGGCTCCTCTCCTGGGACCCAGGAGGCCTTAATGGTTTTGAAATATGCCAGACTTGGGATCTGGCGATGAGACTCAAGGAGGCCAGCATCAAAGCCCTGGGTTTCCATGTCCCTGCCTGGTCTGGATGGTTCAGAATGGTTCCCAGCATTTTGCTACCTTCTGGCAATCGAAACAGTGCAGAGCCGTGTTAGCCCTTGGGCTTTTGATGCATTTGTGAGAACTGGCAGGGGCTGACTCCAGAGTGCTGGGACCTGAGGTCCACAGGGTCTCAGAGGCCCCTCAGTGGTGCTGGGGTAGCTGAAGAAAAGAACAGCAAGCTCAGAGGGAGGGACTCTGGTGGCTTCTGGCCACAGGTGGCCTTAACAGAGCTGCAGGTTCATTCTCCTGAGCTGGAATGGGCTTAAACTCTACTGAGACTCAGTTAATAAAAAGTGAAGCACGGGGCTGGAGAGATGGCTCAGCGGTTAAGAGCACCGTCTGCTCTTCCAGAGGACCCGGGTTCGATTCCCAGCACCCACATGGCAGCTAACAACTGTCTGTAGTTCCAGTTCCAGGCAAACACCAAGGCAAATAAATAAATAAAAGTGTTAAAAAAAAAAAAAGTGAAGCACTTTGTTGGGACTGCCATTTTGGCAGTCAGAGCAGGAATTGTTATGGAAAGATGAGGTTTCTGCCTGATCAGCAGCCTTGGGGAGTGGGGACCCTGTCTTCTTTGGATGAGGCCACCCCTGTTTCTCTTCCTCATGCTTGTCCACACATCATTCAGGCTCAGTAGGAACTCAGTTCTCCTCAGAGCAACTTCATTCTGCTGCTGTTCCTCCGTGGTCTGTTAATACTTCTCCCTGTGTGACTTCAGTCATTAACCTGGTACTGTCACCCCCCCCAGTGCCAAAAACTGACACATACACACACAGACATACACAGACTGACAGACACACAGACACACTCATAGATACACACAAACACACAGACAGACAGACATACCACATACACACATACCACACACACACATACACACACACACACACACACACACAGATACACACAGACAGACACACAGACACACTCATAGATACACAGACACACACAGACAGACAGATGCACCACATATACACATACCACACACACACACACACACACACACACAGGCATATATACACACACACAGTTACACACAGACAGACACACAGACACACTCATAGATACACAGACACATACAGACAGACAGACACACCACATATACACATACCACACACACACACACACACACACACACACACACACACACACACACGGTCATCTGGATGCAAACGCAAAGCCTTCCTCAGGTGTATTCACATCCTCTGCATCCAGGATGCTGAGTGATTCTAATGCCTGTATCTCCCTGCCTCCCACCCACTTCAGTGTGCATGTGCTAGCCTTTTGTCCAGGGCTGTCCTGATGGGGATGCAGAAGAACCACTCTAAGAAGGAGCTTGCTCTCTTCTCCTTCCAAACACTGCTACATACAGCCCAGTGGGCATGGCATAGTGGTGGACGTCTAGCATCTGAGCGCTCAGGGGATGGAGGCATGGCAAGAAGGAACTGAAGGTCAGCCTGGGCTACACAGGACTTTGTCTCAAAACAAAAAATGGAAGTAAGTGAGCTGGATATGCAGATTCACACCTGTAATTCCAACACCTGGGAAACAGACAGGAGAATAGCCTCAGATTTGAGGCTAGCCTGGTCTACATAGCAAATTCCAGGTTAGCTAATGTTCCACAGGAAGACTCTGTTACAAAATAGAATAAAAGAAAAGAAAATAAAGTAAGCTATGTCTGAAGTGACAACACAGCAGCTGGGAACTTGCAGGGGCTCGTTGTCCTCTGTGGCCTGAGTGTTCCACCGCGCCATGTCACAGTGGAAAGAGAAGGAACCTGAGGAAGCAGAGGAGTCTGGGTCTGGCTGGATCAAGTTCTCTGCACTCTAGACCACCCAGATCAATCTTCTCCCCATGTGCACCCTCCTCTGATATTCTCACAGGTACTAGGCCCCAGGAACTTGACATCCTGGGACCAGGGAGGACTTCTGAGTAGGGTGTCCATTTATTGAGCTTTTCCCTTCAGTCACAGGCCATTGGTAACACCTTCCTGGTACCAGGTTCTGACCTGAGCCCAGGGGAACATGGGCCAGACCTTATCTTCTCTTGACACTGATTAAAAAAAAAGTACTGGGGGCTGGAGAGATGGCTCAGCAGTTAAGAGCACCATCTGCTCTTCCAGAGTACCCGGGTTCGATTCCCAGCACCCACATGGCAGCTAACAACTGTCTGTAGTTCCAGTTCCAGGCAAACACCAAGGCAAATAAAAGTACTACGGATTCAGGAGCACATTGATTCATCCATTCACGCAGCAAGCACCCTAAGTGCCTCCATTTGCTGGGTGCGGTCCTGGCATCGGGGCATTAATAGTGAACAAAATGGCTAAGAAATGCCTTCCCAAAGCTAGTGCACTGGTACAGAGTTCCTTTAGGCACAGGAGTGAGATGACATGGCCCCAGTTCTAAGGGCATGTCTGAAAGCATCATCATTCAGTAATTTAACAGCAGCAGAAACCCTTCCCACCTGGACAAAGAAAATGACAGTTCTGTGTGGTGATATGTTGCATATTTAATAAAACCTGGAATATCAAGAGATCAGCCCACAGTCAAAAGCTAGGCAGAGGTAGATTCAGAAGTTCTGGATCTCTGTGAGTACAAAACCAAACAGTACACACCTTTACTGGCACACACTTTTAATCCCAGCACGGGAAAGCAGGGAGTGGTGACTCACACCTTTAATCCCATA
This sequence comes from Sigmodon hispidus, assembly GCA_004025045.1. Classification (NCBI taxonomy): domain Eukaryota; kingdom Metazoa; phylum Chordata; class Mammalia; order Rodentia; family Cricetidae; genus Sigmodon; species Sigmodon hispidus. The sequence continues at coordinate 251,452 of PVIH01000052.1, forward strand.
GCTCCAGAGACAGAGCTTTCTGTGTTTCTGTGAGTTCAAGGCTGACTACCAAATAGTGTAGCTCACGCTTTTAATCCTAACCCGGATGGGATACAGCTGGGAGAGAAGGGTATTGAAGGCAGGCGCGGGAAAACAAGAGAAGCGACCAGGCGAACCTGAGGAAGCTGGAAGATAGCTGGGTGAGGTTTGACTGTGGTGTTTCCTCTCTCTAATATTTCAGCCTTTCCCCAATATCTGGCTGAGCCTCTTTCATTACAATCGGAATTCATGCTACCGTTCCACATGACCCCACCATTCACAAGGAGGCCTCAGCTGTGTGTCTCAGGCCGGTACTCATACACTCAGGCAAACTGGATTAGATGTTGTGAGACAGAATTTATTTCCTGTTCAGTGGCTTTCCATCTTCATGGTGGGAGGAGGTAAAAGGACAATGTGCAGGAGTCAGGTCTAGCCTTCTGCTGTGCGTGCGTGCGTGCGTGCGTGCGTGCGTGCGTGCGTGTGTGTGTGTGTGTGTGTGTGTGTGTGTGTGTGTGTGTGTGTGAGATCGAGTAGTGATCAAGCTCAGGCCATCAGGCTTGGGGACATCTGTTAAGCCATCTCTCTAGCTATGCTGGGAGGTGAGTGCTTTCCAGGAGAGCACTCATGGGGAGCACTTTCCCTGCTCACTTTTGGAGTGGATAAACTCCTCTGGGGAAGATTTCCCTGGCTCCTCAGGCTAACCACTCACCATCCTGGGTTCTCGTTTGTCCTGGGAGTCACCTGCACTCCTGGATCAGGTGTCAGTCTTGCAGGAAAGGAACTGTCCCTTCCCACAGTTCATCTGTGGTCTGTACCTAGGTAATCCTGAAGACTTGGGATGTGACAGAGGGGAAGTTTGAACTAGGGACATCTGTTTCTGACAATAAACCATTGGATGAAAGGACTACTTCCTTCTGTAACTCTGCTGCAGTGCTCAAGAAGAGCCCACATCAAGGTATCCCAGGAACTTAACGCTTTTTCCCTGAAGTCTGTCTTTTACCTTATGTCCTTACTCAAGGAAAAGGGATAGGACGTCTCCAAGTCCACGTGAGGAACCGTGGAGAACCTAAGAAGTCAGGATTTATCTAATTCATGAAGCCAAGTCTAGAACAGGGTCCCAGGATGCCTTTTAGGTCCAGCATATGTGTGTTTGTGAGTATGTGAGTATGTATGTATCTCTCTGTGTGTGCCTGTTTCTCTGTATGCTGTGTGCCCCACCCCAGTATGTGTGAAAGGCATTGGCAAAGGTGGTACCTCCTTCTTCCTCTGCTTCCCAGGTCTCCTCATTCCAGCATGTTTTCACACCAGATTAAAGCCTGAACCAGACCTGAGGCATAGACCAAGTGTCTGCTTGTCTGGAAGGATTCCAGAGCTATTCCTCTGCCTGCACTCCCTTCTTTGGGCTCCTTGGGTTTCCAGCGGGCTGGGGGCTTCCTCAGAGGCTAGACCTTCATTTCCCCTGATCAGACCAGTTTTGCACAATGATAATCTTGCTTTGATGCTAATTCTGCTGAATTGTTGCTCAGCCCAGACCGTGGCTCCAACCCCAGGGCCAGCGTCTCACCCTGGCCCCATAGGCTCTAGATTTTTGCTTTTTCTTCTTCCTCACGGGTTTCTGCCTGCCGGGAATTCTGTTTTGATTGGAAGAAGGCAAAGCGGAGGAGTTTGCACGTCTGGCTCTTTCCTCCTCCCTTCCTCCCAGTGGCTCTCAAGATGTTCCCTTTGCCAGCCTGGCTCCACTCCAGCCAGAGTCCACCTCAGGCACCAGTGGCAACTCTCTTCTTGGAGCTTCTGTGGGCCGTGGCTTTCCATAGCAGACCTTGATGCCTCTGCTCTTTGAGGGACCCTTGGAGCAAGTCCCTCAGGGTGGGGGCACACTACCTGCTTACTCTCTTCTTAGTATGAAGCACACATCTGCTAAGGAGGCTCCTGATCATTCCAGGGCTGATCTGGGTGGACTTGGGCTACATTTTTTTTCTTCCCAGGGCCTCTGTTTTCTGGAAAGGCTCATAATGGCCTTGTTCTCATTTGGTAATAATTTGGATCTGTCTCACTCAGCGTCTCTACTCCAGGCCTGAGGGCAATGGGAGATCTTGCTCCCAACCTCAGCAGAGGCCTGGAATGCAGGAGTTAAGAACAGATTTCTAGCCCAGGTTCCCTCTCACTCCCTGGAACCCCTCACTGCTCCTGACTAGTTCTTGTTCACAAGAAAGCAGAGCCACACCCTGGCCCGACAGAGCCAACACTCAGCCTTGTATCCTGGCCTGACAGAGCCAACACTCAGCCTTGTATCCTTGCGCTGTGCCTGCTAGGGGAGTGCAGCTGCTTAGTGAATTTGGTGAAGGGGGAACCAGGAAAGCTGAGCTGCTGAGGGTTTTAGCAGAGGAGGTAAAACTGGCAGAGTTTTGAAGAATGAATGAGAGCTGGACAGGTGGGCCAGATGGGAAGGGCCTCCCAAGCAATTAGTACAGGCCGTGCAAACTCTGTAAGGTGTCCGATGCCTAGGAAATGTGTACCACAGTGGCTTGAGGGAAGCTTCTAGATGTGGTGGAAAGGTCCGCTCTGGCAATGGGCGCCCTGAACTGCCGGAATGATGCCAGCATTGGCTTCCTCTGGCTTTTGTGCTGCAAGCCTGGGCTTGAGGGGCAGCAGAAGGGGGAAGGGAGGTTCTGTGGTTCTGAGGGGCCTGAGGCTGTCTGACCTTCTGGGGGTTCAGCTGTGCTTTCCGAGTGAGCAGGATGGCGGATGAGCAGCACAGATGAGATAAAGCCATGCAGTCCCCATCATTGTCCAGTGGCATCTGGGCCTTTTGCTGACTTTGGGGAGTTGCATTACTTCTGTAATGAGGGTAGAGAGTCTATCTGTCCAGAGTTAGGAAAATTAGGCAAGACAACCTGGGGGAAGTTTTCCTTTTTTTCCTCTTCTCCCCGTATTCTGCTCCCCCGACTCCCATAATCCTCTTCTGTGCAGGGCTGAGGCCTGAAAACAATTTGAAGGATACTGGGTTTCCTCAGGCCTGACATCTTGGCTCTCAGTGTCTCTGGTCCATAGCATTTCCTTTTTAAAATACAGCTAACAGAGCTGGGAAGATGGTTCCGTGGGTAAAGTGCTTGTTATGAAAGCATGAGAGCCTGAGTTCGGATCCCTAGGCTCCCCCTAAAATGCTGGCCGTGTGGCTGAGATCCCAGCACTCGGGAGGTGGAGGCAGGCAGATTCCTACAGTTTGTTCTTCAGCCAATCAGGCTGAAATTGGCAAGCAACTGAGAAAGACAGCTGATCCTGACCTCTGGCCTACATACAGGAGCATGTGTGAAATATGGCAGCTTAAAAAAATTCCCAACATTCCCTCTCGATGCTGAGTAGGGGCCATATTTGCTATAACAGGTCTTTCATGTTCTGCACCCCCCTCATAGATGAGATCCGATGCCTTCCAATGCCTTTGAACATTCCATAGGAAGTTGTCTGGCATTGCTGATGGAGGGGGCAGCTCCACCAGGGGCAGGGAGGTGCCAGGATCTGTAGTCAGAGGGTTCCCCAGGGCTCTAACACTGCTGTTTCTGTCTTGACATGTGCACAAAGATCATGTCAAGTTCACGTTTTCATTTGCATGTGGTCCACAAATTGTGTAGCTAGACTGAGTGCTGGTTCTAGCTAAGCTAGGCAACCAAAGGAGGTCACCTTTCCTCTGTGGGTCTCTCTGTTTTCATCTGTAACGGGTCAGATCATCCCCTTCCCTCCTAAGTGACTCCAATGGTTAAATGTACCTAATGCAGCTTTCAGCATTGAGCCTGGCTGAAAAAAAATGTATAGCAGGCTGAACAAAGTACCTCACCCTGATCCTGAGGTGAGATGGAGGGACTCTGCACATGTGGTCTGTCTAGTTTAAAATCTTGCATGTGCAGGGGGCAGGGTGATAGTGGGGTGTGGGGGGTAGGGTCTTCCCAAGTTACATGGGTGGGCCTATAGTAATCACAGGGTCAGAGAGAAATGACAGCCTTAGAGTCACTGGAAGATACTCTGCTAATGGCACTGAGTAGGGCCAGGAGCTGTGGAATGCAGACAGTGTCTTGAAGCCAATGGAGACAAGGGAGAACATTCTCCCCTGGGGTCTCCAGAAGGGACAAAGTCCTGCTGACCCATCTTAGGACCCACCCCCAAGAACCGTAAGAGAAGAAGTCTTTAGTCTACTAAGGAGATTGTAGATATTTCAGGTGAGGAAGCAGTATAGCTCAGAGAAAGACCATGACTCGCTCAGGTCCTATACATCATACACCACACTGCGTGCTGGCTGTACTCACTTAGAGTTCAAGATCACCTTGCTACCGTCCTAGCCCCTCCTGGAACTCTGGATAGAGTCCACTCCCTTTCTGAAGCAGTGTGGTCTAGGAAAAACCCAGACCAGGTAGGTGAGACCCTGAAATAGCCCCTGACTCCACTGCAGTGTTCTTAGCTCATCACACCATCTTCCCATTCCTCACCTCAGCCTCTCTCAAGTCTCTTCATCAAAGATCGTAAATTACTGTAAATAAACAAAGAAACCCCCAACTCCCCCCAAACATGGCAATCTTGTTGCTTCAGCAATGTGCACAGCACCCCCACACTCAGTTCCCACCACTGCACCTTGTACTTGCTTATTCAGAAGCCTCCAGAGCCCTGGGTGACTCCCTAGATCCTGTGTTCATTTCCTAGCTGCGCATGCTCTTCTCACCGCACTGTACATCTCTTGCTAACTGTCTCCCCACTGCAGAATATGGCCCTCACTAAGCCAAAGGCACTGTCTGTGCGGTGGGGAGGGTAACCCAGGAAGTGCTGGCACTCAGCACGAGGAGGTCACCTATACATAACTTGCAAGGTAGTTGTCCTGGTGACATGCCAATCAATTCCCAATACTTTCTCCCTTTTTCTCCAAGAGGAGTTTCTGTCTTTCCATTTGTAAAGTGAGTCCGCGCCGCTTCTATGGTCTCGTGCCCAGGCCTCTGTACTCCTGGCAGCCTGGGTCTCAGGAAGCACAGACATGATCCTTGCCCCAAGGATGCCCCCTCTCCTCCCTCCCCGGAGCAGTCTCCTCTCAGTTCCTGGCCAGGAGCACTTCCCATCATTCCTGAGCCACTGATGGGAAAGGCTGAACTAGCTGTTCCCTGGGGAGGGTGAGGGGCAGAGGAAGGAGATGGGAGAGGCTGGAGGCCCTGTGCACTTGATGGGAGAGCAGATTTACAGCAGGGGGTTTGAGGTTATCAGTACTCAGAGGTGCTGGAGTGGGGACTCATTCTTGGCTCTTGCACAGATGTTCAGTTCTGCTCTGTCGGTTGCCTTTCTAAGGTGGGGCCCTTCTGATAGGCCCTAGGGCCTGGCTGAGCGTGTGTGTGTGTGTGTGTGTGTGTGTGTGTGTGTGTGTGTGTGTGTGTGTGTGTGATTCTGAGAGAAGAGCCAGGGGCCAGCAGGGCTCAAAGTGGGAAGCTGTAAACAGAACACAGGACCTCCTTCCTCCTGTAACAGACTGCAGTTCAGCTGGGCTCCAACTCACCTCCCTCTGCTTAGACACCAGTCTTAGCTTGTCTGGCCTGGCCTTTTTTTTCTTTTTTAAAAATATTTATTCATTATGTATATAACATTCTGCCTTCATTTATGCCTACACACCAGAAGAGGGCACCAAATTTTTTTATAGATGGCTGTGAGCCACTACGTGGTTGCTGGGAATTGAACTCAGGTCCTCTGCAAGAGCAGCCAGTGCTCTTAACCTCTGAGCCATCTCTCCAGCCCATGGCCTGGCCTTCTTAGCTTCCTTCTCCGAGCCTCATTTTTCTCCTTCACCTGTGTTCTGCATTCATACATGTGTGTGTGTATTAACTCCATTATGGCTTGTGATGGAAGGAACGCAAGAGTGACTGAATGGATTGTGGATGTACCTTCTGCTATAGAAGGAGTGTCTAATGCCCATGCACACCGCTTTAATGCCTTCTATTTCAACATCCTTCAAGCTTAGGGACTGTTTGCTCTCTGTAACATTTAAGCAGCCCTTCCCCCCAACCCCTCTCACTCTGGAGTTACTATCCTCTTTGTTGATTAGTGGCTGGGCTGTGTTTTTCCTATCTCATGTGGATGATGTCTAGCAGTCCCCTCTGCTTCTCAATACCATTGTAGGGGAGGTAGACTAGAAAGAGTTTGGCAAAGGTACTTGGAAGTTGGCACCCTGGGGTCTTCTGGGGTTTCAGGGACAAGACACAGAAGCCACACAGCCACACTCTTTCCCTTGAACAGTCTTCCACGGCTGAAGCAGTGCAGAAAAGTGGAGGCCAGGGGATGTACCCAGTCAATACTGGGTGACAGTGGGGTCTCCGGGCTCTTGTTCCTCTTCTTCTCTTTTTAAATAATTTATTTAATTTTTATTTTATGTGCTTTGGTGTGAAGGTGTCAGATCCCCTGGAACTAGAGTTACAGACAGTTGTAAGCTGCTATGTGGTTGCTGGGAATTGAACCCAGGTCTTCTGAAAAAGCAGCCAGTGCCCTTAACCTCTGAGCCATCTCTTTAGCCCCATGGCTGGTGTTCTTACGTAAGATTATTCACATTGGTTTCCCCCACTTGATTGGCAGCCCCGAGGACACTGTCCTCTATAGCCTTGTTCTTCTCTTGTGCAGGAAGCCTCCATACATTGAACTTGACTTATTTGGCCAATGCATGAAGACATCCTTTCATTCATTCTCATAACCCAGATGAGGACAGATGCAGCAAGATGCCATGTGAGACAGTGTCAGAATAGAGATCTAAGCCTTTGCCCTAATAAGTTCTTCACATCCATTCCTCCTGTGCAGTTCTCTGAGGGTTTGGGGGTCAAATGATCTGTCTCTAGGCTGGGGTGGTGGAGTTGGTTTTGGGGATGCTGGTGGTGGAGCTGGTTCTGGGGGTGCTGCCTTGGACAAACTGGTGGTTGAGGGAGTTAGTGCTCCTTGTAGTTGGATTCTCACCACCCCTCTGGGGACAGAAGAAGTGAAACCAAGGAATAGGTTGAAGGTTTACAATGGATATGGGGGTGCTTATTACCAAGTCCGGGGAAAAGTTTTGGAGGTGCTTCCGAATGCTTCTCCTGCCTTACTGCTTCATGGGGCTCATGCAACATTCTTGTCCAGCTTCTTGGCTCCCACCTCATTTTCAGGTCTCCTTGTTCTTAGAAGTAATAGAAAAGCATTTCTTAAATGTGCTCAATAATCCAGTCATGTTCTACCGAATGGTCTTTGTAGTCTTCCCAGAATGTATCATTCCTATTTTCTCCTCAGCTGTTCAGGCTCCCTTGAGGTAGCATGACTCCACTGAGAGCCCCTGATCCATCTGCAGCCAAGAGGGATTTGGGCAGGTCCAAGTCCACCTGGCAGGTCTGTTTGCTGTGGTGATGTTAGTTTTCTGGTAGCTTATAAAACCCAAGCTCATGCCAGAGTCTCATGTCTCCACTCTGGGCAGCTGAATAGCAGGGCTGTGACGCACAGGCCCCTTAGACTTTCTGCCTAAATTCTAATGAAATTAAAAAAAGTTTCAGAAGACCTGGATGTGGCAACCCATGCTTGTAGCCCCAGCACTCAGGAGGCAGAGACAGGAGGATCTTGAATTCAAGTCCAGCCTGGGCTACATAAGGAAACTGTGTTAATAAATAAGTAAATAAATAAGGTAGAGATATAGCTCAATTGTTAGATTGCTTTCTGAGCATGCATGAATCCCATCCCCAGCATCACATAAACTGGGTGGGTGGCCTACATCTTTAATCCCATCAGTCCAGAGACAGAGATCCTTCTGGATTTCTGTGAGTTGAAGGCCTAACAGCCAGGCAGTGGCAGCACACACTGTTAGTCCCAGCACTTGGGAGACAGAGGCAGGAGGATCTCTATGAGTTTGAGGCCAGCCTGGTCTGCAAAACAGGTTCTAGGACAGCCAAGATCCATGTGCTAATAAGCAAGTCCCCTGTCACTGAGCTCTATCTCTAGCGCTATCCAACTTTCACATTTAGTGTGTGTGCGTGTGCATGTGTGTCTGTGCGTGTGTCTGCATGTGTGTTGTGTGTGTGAGTGTGCCTATGTGTGTGTAATTTACATGTGGAGGTCAGAGGGTAACTTGAGGAAGTAGTTTTTTCTTTCTACCATGTGTGTTTTAGGTTTGGCCACAAACACCTTTGTCCTCTGAGCCATCTCCTAGACTCTCCTACCTAGACTTTCTGTTTGTTTTGTTTTGTTACTTGAGATGGGGGTTCTGTTCTCTGTGTAGCCTTGGCTATCCTGGAACTTACTCTGTAGACCAGGTTGGCCTCAAATTCAGAGATAGGTCTGCCTCTGCCTCCCGAATGCTGGGACTAAAGGTGTGTGTGTGTGTGTGTGTGTGTGTGTGTGTGTGTGTGTGTGTGTGCTGGGACTAAAGGTGTGCACCACCACCACCTGCTTCCTTTTTACTTCTTAATCTGCTTCAAGCCACTTACATTGCTCGTTTCCTACTCTTACCTGGGGTGAACTGTTTAACCACTGTGTTAGTTTCCAGTTGGAGACAATAAGAGTGTATCAAGTGGTGTGTGTTGAAAGGGCATGACAACATGCTCAGACCTCTTGGTGAGTGTTGAATAAGTTCGTGTGGTATTTAGAATAGCGCCCAGCTTGTAGTAAACATAGAGGCATCTGTTTTGTAATAACTGCTGAATAAAAAAAAGACTTAGATCATTGACATAGTCCAGCCACTTTGCTGAACATGTGATCAGCTGCTATTCAGCCTGCTGGCTTTGGGCAGCTTGGGCCTTGATCCTGAGGTCTGATTTCAGACCCGGCCTTTCCACTCTCTGATTCTACCTTTAGCCCAGGGTCCTCGGCCTTTGCTTCCACCTCTTATTCTTGGAACACATGAGGCAAAGTTTATAAGCACCGTGGTGAGCACTCTGTGGGCTGGTGCTGAAGAACTGCCCTGGAGCTGCGGGAGTAGGGAGAGGACATGAAGACTTGGATCAGGGGCAGGGAGTCACCCAGGAAAGGCCAGTGTTGCTTCCAAAGGGGAACCCAGGATGGGCCTTACTATCTGTTCTTTCCAATGCTTCATATCACGGTAGCCAGGAGTGGGTGCAGCATCATTTGGAGAGGAAGCATCATCTGGAGAGGTAGCATCACTGGAGAGGCAGCATCATCTGGAGAGGCAGCATCATCTAGAGAGGCAGCATCATCTGGAAAGGCAGCATCATCTGGAGAGGCAGCATCATCTGGAGATGAAGCATCATCTGGAGAGGCAGCATCACTGGCCACAGATACCTGACATACAGTTGCATCAAGACCAGAGCCAGCACACAGCCTGATTTGCACCTCCCTTTCAGGGACATCTCTCCATGACTGCCACCATCCCTCCAGAAGCTGATAGTCCTGATTGACCGTTGACAGTCTCTACCTAGACACTTGAACAGACTGCCTTAAGAATAACATGAAAGTTTTAGTTCAGTTGAGGTGTGGGTTGGAAGTTGGCCTGGGACCCGGGGCAAGATTCATTCTTCCCTACAAGAGTATCTACCTCTATGTTTTAGTCTGAACTGGTTTGTTCTGGAGCTGCTGTGGGGCTGTAGGCCTGAAGGAGGAGGAGGAGGAGGAGGAGGAGGAGGAGGAGGAGGAGGAGGAGGATTGCTGATCTGATGAGGGAGGATCCTGTCTGCCAGGAGGGGGATTCTGGTGAGGTGGGAAATCCCTGGAACTCTCTGTCCACCTCAAGTACAGTAGTCCTCTTGTTCAAGGATAGAAGCATGACCTTTGACTTTTAGGAGCATCCACTCCAAATAGAGGAGTTATAACCACTCACCTCAGGGAGATGCTGTTTGGAGCTTGACCTGCGCCCTCAGGAAGGACAGTAGGCACATTTTGTCCTGGCACTCAATGGGTGGGCTCCGACTTTGGTATCACTGCCATTGCCTGACTTCTAGAGTCCAGCTCCCATGGATGGCCGGTGAAGAATGACCCAGACAGTCAGGTGTAGGAGATGGGGGGGCATAGAGGGATTCCTGCAATAAGGACAATGATGGGGAAGACTTCCTCGGGGTGGGAGGGATGTGCCTGTGACCTAACTCACAAAGGATTAATATGTAGAGGCTCCCTGTACTGAGGAAGAGAAACTTGAAGGCCCCTCAAGGAACCCATCTCCATGCATCCCGTGTTGCTGAGGTAGAGGGAGGCTCAGAGAGACCCTCACCACTGTGCACAGGCCAAGTTCTGCCAGCCCAGAGACATCCGCTCTCTATGGCCCGAGAGGCTCAGAGGAGAAGAGGAAACAGGACGCATATCAGGAACGCCTTTTTCCTTTTCTTTGTAACTGACCCTCATTTGGGGTTGGGGAGAGCCGTCTGCAGGGCTGGCTTGGCTGCTGCTGCCCACAGCCCCCAGGTTTGGGTCTCACTGAGGAGCCCTGCCCCTGCTCTGCTCCTTCCTGGGCTTGCGCCGTGGCCCTATTGAGTCTTGAGGCTTGTGTCTGCAAAATGGGGTAAGATTTCTCATCTGCCTGGTCAGGAAGCAGCTGTTTCCCTGTCTGTGGCTTTGTATCACTTATTTCTTGATCCCTGAGGTACGCAGAGCATATCCTCTGTGTGCTGGCTCAGATGGGCAGGGCAGGGCTGGATTGGGAAGGGCAGAGCACACAGGGAAGAGTATTATTATTGGAGGAGCTGTGTTGTTTAGGGTTTGTCTGAGCTCTAGTAGCAATGTCTGCCCGAAGAGAAAGATTTGCGGTTAGCTGTGTCTGTGGCAATCGAGGTGCTCCAACGAACCAATGGAATTCTGCAGAATGCTGATTGCTGTGGGTTCTGGGAAGGGCAGAGGTACATTCATCACCAGAACTACTCAAAGCCAGACATGAGGAACACTGATAAAATTGCCAGGCCGGAGCCTCCAGGGACACTGAAAGGGACATCTGAGCTTGATGCTTCCCAAGGGAAGGTTGAGATTTTTGCTTTAGGAGGCTGGTGTTGGAGGGGTCAGAATGAGTGGACCATGAAGGAAGAAGAGAGGGATAGTATACAAATGGGTGGGTGCACCAGGAAGACTGCTGCCTTTCCTTGGTTTTCTCATGGTTACTGTAACTCCTTTTCGGGGTAGAGCACAACTATAGGAGTACATGTGTGTGGATGGTGTGTGTCAGGGAGGGTGTGGTAGTGTCTGCAATGTATGCATTGTGTGGTTAGTGTGCTATGTGTGGTTGTGTTAGAGTATGTGCTGTTTGCATGGTATGCTTGTCTGTCTGTCTGTCTCTGTTTTTCTCTCTCTTTGTATTGAAACATGTGCACATGACCATGATTTGGTCCTTGCATGCTGCTAGTACCCAGCCCCCCCCCCACCGGAGTTGGAGTAGAGGGGGTTCTGCTTCACTTAGGGCTACACCCAATGCTGCTCCGAGGACCACTGACTCATTGGGAGAAAAGAAAGGTGGTGGTGGTGGGCTTTCAACCCTTACCTTTCTCGTGGAGCAAATTCCCTTACTGTGGAGTTGACGCTGCCAGCATGGTTGCCTTTGGATGTGGGGTTGAGAGGCTGACCAGGAGCCACCACATCATAGGACACAGTAAACACAACTAACCTCAGGAATGGAAGAAGGATACAGTGAGATGGTATGGAAGCAGGAACTGAGTATAGCGTCCTTGTTTCTAAGGTAATTTACTCATAGTGTGGATTAAAATTTTTTGGCATGGGACCTATAGGGGCTTGTAGTGAGAGTCTTTGCTGGGCATGCATCAACCCTGTGCATAGGGCAAGTAGCAGGAAACTGAATTATAACAAAAATGACCACATCCCAAATGTCTCCTGTACTGAAAACTCACCCCTGGCTTAGAACCCCTTGTGATGACTGTGTGTGACAATAAGCTCAAAAATTCCAGAACTGTGATACCAGGCAGCTCACAGGCATCTGGAGAAGCCAGATCCAGCTCATTGCAGGCACCATGACCAACTTCTTCCTCAGGACAACTTGTCCCTTAGGCCTCAGGCCTCTGTCCACATGAGGCCCTGCCAGCAGAGAGCTCTCTTCTCCCTGACGGGCCACAGCATGGCTGCCTCGGGCAGAGACGGACCCCTGTGCTGCATCCTCTGTGACATCTTCTGACCTGTGAGAACAGGAAGGGAGTGATGCTTCTGAATTTGTCTTTGCATTTAACATTTTATAGTATGTTATTCTGTATTCTGAAGCTTTGCATACTCACACTGGTAAAATCAAAGCAAATCAAAGCAAAGTAAGGACAATGTTTCCAGTGAACTCTTCCTTCGAGGCACGGAGATGTATGTGTATCACCCGGGTATCCCAGAGGCAGAGGCTGGAGGCAGAGGCAAGCGAGAATGCTTTGATTTTAAGGCCAGCCCGGTTTACATAGCAAGTTCCAGGAAAGGCAGAGTTACATAGTGAGACTCTGTCTCAACCCTCTGCAAAAATTAAAATAATTAAAAAAAAAAAAAAACAGAGTAAGTGCTTCTTACTGTGAAAACAAGGGTCCAGCTGTCTTGTGTGTGGCGCCCTGCTGGTACTGGCTCCTCTGAGCTGAGATTTGCTAGGGACATCCTGATGTCTCAGCTGTTAACCCTAATTTACTACATGGCCCGGGTCCCATTTATCTTATTCAGAGTAAAGAACCTACTATGTGCAGAAGAAAATGAGCATGGAAGAAGGAGTTCATTCCTGGCCTTCTTTCTCATCAATGACAGTTAATTTCAACTGTCGACTTGATATCTAGGACCATGAGATTAAGTGGGCATACCAGTGCGGGGTCACCTTTTTTAGGTGTATTCAGACTCTATGACACTATCTTGGACTGTATACAAAGCAGAGGGTCAGCTGAGCACAGGCATCCATTACCCTCTGCTTCCGGACTGTGGTTGCCATGTGAGCAGCTGCCCTTGAACTGTGAGACAGACAAATTCTTCATCCTTAAGTTGATTTTGCCAGGACATTTTATCATAGCAATAGGAAAAGGAAGACAACATCCCTTATGTCCCTGCTGGTTGGTGTGGGTACTGAGGGGAGCCTAGGGAAGAAAGATTCTGATGTGGCTGGGCACAGGATGCTACTCCCTACCACTCCCACTGTGCCTGTGAGTGAGGGTTGATTCGTTTGTAGAATGTCTGCCTTTGCAACTCATCCATATGGTAGGTGTTCTGGAGGCACAAAGCACACATGGGCTGTTCCCTGAAGGGGGCCTGTTGTTTTCATAGTCTGATGGGGTAGGATTCTCTTTAACAGTCTTCTCTCCTGCTGGGATGGTTACTCTCTCACCTGAGGGTATTGGTGTGGCCATAGGAAGTATATTGCCGGCAATGCCCACGCTCTCTCTGGAGTCGATCACAGGTATCATGACCTCTGTGATTCCCAGGTGCAGGGCAGATGGTCCTCTGTCCCCTCAGTACAGGGAAGGGGGCCTTGGAGAGGATGGAAAAGTGGAGTCAGCTGGGGTCTACCTGCCTTTCCTTCATCTTCTTTCCTTTCTGTCTCCCTAATCCTCAGGAAGGCTAGACAGGCTCAGGCTGGTTGTGGGCGCCATTGTGTGCAGACGCCAGGCATCTTAATAAAATCTTCATTAGTCTTTCGTTTTCCTTCTTCAGTGCCATAGATTCTCAGAGGATGGGTTGTGCTGTCCTTTGTCCGGGGGACAGAGTGTAGTCTATGTGCCCCATACTTATTCTACCCTATAAATTTTCACCAATCTGGATCATAGCTGGGAGACTGTGAGTAAAGGCTGGAGGATTGTCCGCCTGGATAATTACAGGTAAATCTGACAGAATCCCATCCATGGCCTCCAGCTCTCAGACCTAACTGTGCCCAGAGACTGTGTCAGGCCCAAGGGCATCTTTGTGAACTTTTGAGAAGGTCCATAACAGAAGCAGGATGGCAGAAACCCAGGGTGCTCATTCTAGGCTAGCTGAGACACACTGGCAACTCTGAGCCTGTCTTCTGCAAATAGCTCCTTCCTCAGGCTTTGCTTTCTCCCCCAGAGCTGTGCTGTGACCCCCAACCATGGGAAGGTCTGTGAGATGAGGTGACATTTCCTGTCTCCCCTCCTGGGCTGACCTGAGAAGCAGGTGGGCTGAGCACGTGAGGCATCCGCCACTTCCTCACAGCATATGAGCTGACAAGCCCAGCACTAACAGCTCCGCCCAGGAGAATATCGTAAGGCCCTCAGAGTCTCTGCTGCCCCCGCCACCTGCTCCTCATCCCTCCCTGCTCCCTGATGGCTGTTTTCACACCCGGGAAAGTGGGTCAGAATGTAGGGCGGCTGCATCTGAGAAGTAATGCCCCCTTGCATAGTCCCTACCCCACCCAACTGAGCCAATATTACCATAGGGGCAGGGGTGAGGGTGCAGAGGTAGATATAGGGGAAGCATTGAGTTCAAGGGTGTGTCTATGTCCAGAATTCAGTCCCAGATCACCATCTTTCCTCTCTCTCAATGCCTGTGGCTCGCCACTGCCTTCTGGATGTGTTCCAAGTGTTTCAGCCTGGCACTCAAGACCCCTCACAATAATCTACCTGCTGTGTTAAGATGCGGTTTTGCATAGAGATGACTCTTTAGGAACAGTAGACCCTTCCTTAGCTCAGTTTGCCCTTCTGGGGTTTTCCCAGGCACTGGGGACACTCTTCAGCTATGCCCAGATACTTTGAATCTTTCAGACACACAAGGATATCAGCCACCTTCACCTTTGTGTCTGGAAACTGACCCCTGACTTCTCCACCACACACATACTGCATTCATGGTTCATCTGTGTTGTGGCTTGGATCAGTATTTCATATTATTTTGTGGTTGAATAATATTCCTCTGTATCTGTCTGCCACATTTAAAATGTACATTTACCTTATCATCAGTTAGACATTTCTCCTTCTTTGTGGCTATGATAAAAGATACTACAGTGGACATACAAGGATAAACTTTTTAATGATTTTTTTTGCTTTCTTGGATCTTGACCTAGGAGTGAACCAAATGGGTTACATCTGAACTCAGTTTAGCTTTTTTGAAGTCTTTCAAAGAGACTGCACCGCCATCCCCTTTATGTTCCTACCAACAATGCACAAGGGTTTCACTTCCTCCAGGTTCTTCTCACCTTAGTTATATTGTCTTCCTGTATTGTAGCCATTTTAGTGGGTGTGAAGGATTAGCACTGATTGATTGGTGTGTGTGTGTGTGTGTGTGTGTGTGTTATACACGCACTTCTGAAGGTCAAAAGAGGTTATTAGATCCTATGGAACTGACATTATAGGTGATTGTGAGTTGCAACTGTGGGTTCTGGGAACCAAACTCAGGTCTTTGCAAGAGCAGCAAGTGATCCTAACCACTGAGCCATCTCTTCAGCTCTGGTTTGCTTTCCTGATAGTAACTCCTTTAGCATACACATTTATTTTATTTTACTTTCCCTTCCTTTAGTTTCTTGTGATTTTGTATCAGATTTAAAAAATTATTGCCTGCTGGGTGATAATTTGGCACACCCCTTTAATCCCAGCATTTGGGAGGCAGAGTCAGGAGGATCTCTGAGCTCAAGGCCAGCCTAGTCTGTAAAGTGAGTTCCACAGTAGCTTGTATTACATGAAGAAACCCTGTTACAAACAAAACAAAACAAAAAACAAAATCATTGCCAAATTCAAGGACATGAAGATTTACATTCTTAATAGTTTCATAGCACTAGATTTACATTTGGGTCTTTGGGCCAGTTTGAGCCAATTTTGTGTTTGGTGGAATAGGGCCCTGGCCTCATTCCTTTGCATGTAGACATCTAGTCCCTCTGTTTGTGTTGAAAAGGCTATTTTAGCAGGTGTAGTGGTTCACACTTAGAAGGCTGAGGTTTGAGGACCTGGAGTTTGAGACCAGCCTGAGATACATAGAGAGGAAAAAGGAAGGAAGGAAGGAAGGATGGAAGACAGACAGACAGACAGAAAGAAAGGCTGCTCTTTTTCTTCACCACCTTGTCTTAGCTCTCTTGTCAAAAATCATTAAAAATGTCACAATCTGAATATAAATAAATATAAATTGCGACAAATATAGGTTTATTTCTGTACTGTTAATTATCTTTTATTGATCTGTATATCATAAATATTATATAACCTTAATCACTCTATTGTTAAAATAATTCATTGTTTTAATTATGTTTTTGTCTCTGAACATATGTCCAGCTGTTTGGAGAGGCCAGAGGAGTCAGATACCCCTGGGGCTGGAGTTCTAGGTGACTGAGCCACATGATGTGGGTGCTGGGGATTGAACTCAAGTCCTTTGGAAGAGCAGTATGTTCTCTTTTTTTTTTTTTTACATTTATTTAGCTTTATTTATGTGCATTTGTATGAAGGTGTCACATTTTTGGAACAGGAGTTACAGACAGTTATGAGCTGCCATGTGGGCACTGGGAATTGAACCGGGGTCCTCTGGAAGAGCAGCCAGTGCTCCTAACCCCTGAGCCATCTCTCCAGCCCGCAGTATGTTCTCTTAACCACTGAGCCATCTCTTTCGCCCCCTTAATCACTGTATCTTTGCAGTAAGTTTTGAAATCAAGAAGTCCAAGCCTTCCAAATTTGTTCTATTCTTTATAAGATTGTTTTGGCAATTCTGCTCCCTTGCATTCCCCTGTGAATTTTAGGATTGGTTTATCCTAGGCATCCCTGGATTAGGTTCCCATTGATCTCCTGCAGGCACAGGTGTCTCAGGATTTCCAATTTTGTTGGAACAATTTGGTTTTGTTTGGTTTTTGTTTTTGTTTTGAGACAGGATTTCTCAGTGTAGCTTTAGAGCCAGTCAAGGAACTTGCTTTGTAGACCAGGCTGGCCTCCAATTTAGAGATCCACCTGCTTTTGCCTCTGATAAAGGCATGCACCACTATCACCCAGCTCAGGATTTCAAATTTTAAAATCATGAATCTGACAAGCTTCTCTGTCTATAGGATCATGTAACAGAAAATCCAGGACATTGCTGAATTTAGCAGCAGAAGGAAGATAATGTGGTAGACAAAACAATGCTTTGCCCCAAGATGTCAGTTCCTACTCCTTGGAGCCTCTGAATGTTGTACTATATGGCAATGGGGATTGATGGTTGCAGATGGTTGCTAATATATGTTGACCTTAAAATAGAGAGGCCATTTTGGATTACCCGGATGGATCCCATGTCATCTCAATGGTCCTTGAAAGGAAAGTGAGGGCAGATTTGAGTGATGTGCTATAATAAGAGCCCACTGGCTTTGAAGGTGGAGGAAGGAGAAATCCAGAAACCAGAGAAACAAGGAAACAGATTTACCCCTAGGATCCCCAGAAGGAACCATGGGCTGTTGATGCCTTGATTTTAGCCCAGGGAGGCCCACCGTGAACTTATGAAACACAGAACTACAGATACATTTGTGTTGTTTGAAGCCACAGAATTTGCAGGACTTGGTAACAGCAACCACAGGAAGTGAGTGTGAAGGATCTGGGGACCTGTGGATACCCTTTCTGTACATTTGGCTGAAAGTAGCATGTAACATTTGTACTCCCATTTTATTGGTCAGAACAATCCACTAGATGATGTCTAACTCCTCAGGGAGATGCTTGGAGTCTCATACATCCAGAAACCTGGTGCCTATAGGAGTATCTATTACATCTTTGTTGCCTGCAGCACTTGCTTTTATATTTTAGTCCATTCCTTTTTTAAAAAAACAAATTATTTATTTATTATGTATATAGTATACAGAAGAGAGTACTAGATCCCATTACAGATGGTTGTGAGCCACCATGTGGTTGCTGGGAATCAAACTCAGGACCTCCAGAAGAGCAGTCAGTGCTTCCAACCTCTGAGCCATCTCTCCAGCCCGTCCATTCCATTTCATTAAAAATCAAAAAAATAAAGCTGGGATTAGTGGCACTCATGAGGCAGAGGCCCAAGGATCTCTGAATTTGAGGCTAGTCTGATCTACATAGTAAGTTTCAGGATATCTAGAGCTATGCTGTGAGAGGCCCTGTGTTGAAAATAAACAGACCACCCCAAAATATAGACAGGCATAGGAGTGCACGCCTTTAATGGTAATACATGAGAGGCAGAGGCAGGAGAATTACTGTGAGTCTGAAGGCCTGTCTGTCTGTATTGTAAATCCCAGGCCAGCCACAGCTACATAGCAAGACCTTGCCTCAAAAAAAAAAAAAAAAAGATCTGTGTATGTGTGGACTGTATGTAGAAGCTGGAGGTCAACTATGGCTGTCTTCCCTTATCAGTCTTCACCTTAGTTTTTAAAACAGGGTCTTTTAGTAAACATGGAGCTTTCTCTGAGCCCAGAGCTCTTTACGTAACTCAGACTGTGTGAGAAAACTCCTCAGGATCTGCCTACCTCTGCCTCCCCAGTGCTGAGGTTACAGGTACACACTGCCATATCCCGCTTTTATGTGGGTACTGAGGATCCGAACTCATGAGGATCCTCATGCTTATGAAGCAGGAGATTTATCCACTGAGCCATCTTCTAATATTTTAAGTACACTTCCTAATCAACCAATGAGTTGCAACCTCAGGTTTGGACAATACTAATCTCCAGAGCCTCTTCTGCTCATGCTTCCTGGACCACAATGCGTCCTGGACACAGGTGATTGGGCCAGAGGGTGGGATACCTAATCAAAGCTGACCAATCAGATCCCTCTCCTGGGAATTTGGAATTGGGCCATTCAGTCAGTTAGCAGCGGGAAGCTGAGTGAGAGGCAGGGTAGAAACAGGGTTGGAGTGTGAGTCACATGCGAACCCAAAGGATGGAGGAGCAAAAAAATCCCTGAGTAAGCGGAGCGCGCTGGTCCACAGAGACAATGGAGCAGCCGCACAGACAGCCTTGCAGCCAAAAGGACCTGCAGCCCCAGAAGGCGCGGTGGAGACCGGGAGCTACGGCTTGAGGCTCCGATGGCGTCCCCATTCCCAGCTCCGGCTCCAGCGCATCCCGCCTGCTCATCCTTCCCGTGAGATTTTGGCCTCCTTATTAGGATCTCCTCTTCTTTCTCTTGAGCTATCTTGAACCCTACCCAGGAAGGACACTGCTGGTCTTTCTCTTTGGGGAACCCAGCCGTGACTGAGGCGCAGGGCTGGGGGGTGAACTAGACGCAGCTGCTCATACCTGTAAGGCTGGCTGGGATCATGGGCTTAGGTTAAATTGATGCTCACCACAGGCTGAGAGGTCTGTGTGTGCTGCACATGTGCGGTTGTAGAAATTGAAAATACCCCATGGAGCCTCTTTTCCAATAGTGGTAAGGGCAAGAAGTGGGTGGAGTTTTGAGTGGTGGTGCTTGGCGATGTGATGAGCCTCGTGGGTGACCTCTTTAAGCCTCATTTTCCACATCTTTAAAATGGGATCGTCCAGGATCAGCATTGTCCTGGGAAAAGTACTTAAAAGGCAGGAGTGGGCAATAACAACAACCCAGGCGGAGAATGAGGCAGCCTCTCTTGTTGTTTGAGGAAGCCACAAGAGTGCTGGCTTCCTGAAGGAGGGGGCCTCCAGTGCTGACATAGGCTGTAGCAGGACATTCCCCACCGATGGCTGTGCTTCCTGTCCCTCATCACCCTCACTCTGTCCCTCACCCCAGTCCCCTTTCATTTACCCCCTCTCCCTTCTTGTCTGTTCTTCCTGCCTTTCTGAAACATGGATTTAGGAAACGTTGGGTTGGATTAAGGCACCAGTCCCTGGAGTCAGAAGCGGGTCTGGGTCCTGACCTAGCCTCTTGTTTCCTGGATTCCTAGGCAGGCTAATACATCTCATGGAGCCTCGGGTTAATTATCCGTGCGAGTTAAACTATACATTGTACTATAAGAAATAGCTGCCCCTCAGAGCTTTTCCTTCTCCTTCTCTCTCCTCTGCTTGGTGAATATTGTTCCTCCTGGCCTATGTGTGCCTCATCCTTTCCAGCAGCCGCTGGAGTGGCTTTTCCTCTGGTGGTTGTTTATACAGTGTGGGTGTGAGAGCTTTCCTCAGAGAACTGGCTACCAAGGGCTGGAGGTGAAGGAAGCATGGAAGCCGTAGGGTTTCCTGGAAAAACATGGAGCTCCTAGCTGCTTCAGACTGAGTGGTCTGCACTTTTTCGGTCCTTTAAAAATCACCACACCCAGGGCAGCGGTGGCGACTTCACACTCCCAACCCTGATGAATATTAATGAGGAGAAGCGCCTCCCAGGGCCCCTAGGGGAGCACTGGAGGAGATGCTAGGCCGGCTCTCCTCTGCAAGCAATACTCAGACCTCTCAAGATTCCTTGGGCCCCCGGAAGGGACTATGATTCAGGGCACAGAGTCACAGACCTGGATGCCTGCAGATCAGCTTCTGGGAAGGGTTGGGGCACATCCCGCTGAGCCTGGAGGAGCTCTTTCATCTTTCTTTCTTTCTTTTTTTAAAGTATTTATTTATTATGTATACAGTGTACTGAAGAGGGTACCAGATCTCATCATAGATGGTTGTGAGCCACCATGTGGTTGCTGGGAATCGAACTCAGGTCCTCCGGAAAAGAGCAGTCAGTGCTCTTAACCTCTGAGCCATCTCTCCAGCCCCGTCCCCCTTCATCTTTCTAGGTCTGTCCATCCCTCTCTGCTTTGGGCTGTTTCTTTCCCTGGTTCTTTTTTCCTGCCATCTCTTGTTCATCCTCTATCTTTATCTTTCCACACCTCCCTTCCTTCTTCAATACCTTTCTCATCCCCAGTTCTCTAGCTTTTAATTGCCTCTCCCCAATAATGGCTGAGAAATTGCGGGCCAGTATGATGATATGTAGGCAAGGGAGACTCAGGCTCCCAGACACAGCTCTGGGAGTGGGAAAGGGTTGCCGGGGAAGGCAATTGGCAGTCTTCAAGATCTAGGGACTACATTACCATCTGACCTCACACCCAGCTCTCTGCTGTGTGAGCAGGGTTTCTTCCCCCACTTTTCTGTGCCTCTGTCCCTCAGTGAAGCAACACAGTACTTAACTATTTCAACTAGTGTGCATTGAGCTCTTTCCACTTCTAACACTTAGCACATATTTGCTGAGCAGCGGTGAGGCGTGCCCTTGTGTGTGTTTGGGATGCATCTGTGGACAGAGGAGAGAGTCCACTGCTGTGGGGTAGGCATGCTAGCAGAGCAGACAGGTGTGACGAGAAGTAGAGGATATGGCAGGTCAGGGGCTTTCTGGGAAGAAAGAAAGAATACATGGAGAGAAGGACTGGATGACAGGGGTTGGCAGCAGTGGGATTGGGAAGGTGGATACTTGGGAAGAGTGTCCAGCGCAAGAGAGGAGGGTATAGAAACTTCTAGAAAAGGCTTTTTTGCAGGAGTCACTTGGTGGATAAGGAGCAGCCAGGAACAGGGGGGCTGAAGAGCAGTGAGGCAGGAGACTGAGGGAGCGTGGCAGGAGGTGATAGGGAGGGGAAGAGACAAGGCCAGATCACTGGGACCTTGCAGACACTCGAGGGTTTTCCTGTCCATGAAGTGGGTGGACTTGTGAATCTCCCTCAGCCCACTCTGAGTTTGGAAGGAGGGCTGCAGGCAGCTGACTCTCATCCTAGGAGGAGAGGTAGAGGCAAGGAAGCTGTGCTGCTCTGAGGCTTTGCTGGGGCCTGTAGGACACTCAAGGTCTTTCACCTATGGCCCTGTCTCAGGGTCATCTGTAAGAGACTGGCTAGGCAGAATCCATTAACCCTGACTTCACCTCTTTTTCTTTCCACAGAGTGTTCAAGAAGGCAAGCCCCAATGGGAAGGTGAGTCTGTGGTGTGTGCTGGCCCCTCACTGTCCCCACACTCTGAGTGCCTCTGTGGACTAGAAAGGAAGCAATGTCTTCAGGAGCCCTCAATCCAAGTGTGGTGTGTGTGTGTAGGCTCCCTGGAAATTTTCTGTGTGGATTTCAGGGAGTCCCAGCTAGGGAGGGATGAACTAGCTTCCCCTGAAGAGACTTCAGTGTGAATGTACATGTGAGGAACAGAGTCAAGCTGGCCACTATGATGCCTGATGTGAGAGGTCATGGTGTCTCCTTGTCCATCAGTCAGTCTTTCTCCAGGGGCTCCCAGGGCTTGGGCTTCTTGCTTGCTTGCACAGGCTGCAGGCTGTATCCAGTATTACTCTCTGTTTAGCAAATAGGTAGTACTGACATCTATGCCAGGTCTGGGCTGGGCCTGCAGGGTGAAGGGGGGGAGAGGGGGAGGGAGGGGGGGAGGGAGGGGATGGGGAGCATTCAGATAAGAGAGGCATGGTGCTCAGTGCAGAAACTGATCATCTCACACGAAATGCCGAGTGTGAGACACATACTGGGGAGCCCGGGGACTGAGGGACCTTGCCTAGGGTGTGTGTGTCAGCTATGGCCTCCTCTGGAGGTGACACAGTCCTAGGCAAAGCTAGGTGAGAAGGGAGCTAAAGGGTGGAGTATCAAATTCCAGGAAGTGTGGGGCACCCCAGGCTAGGAAGCCACTACGTGAGAAACAGCTGAGAATGACACAGGGCTCATGGCAGGTATCCTGTGACCAGGCCTAGCGGTTCACACACCTGGGTTGCCTCGTGCACGTTCGTATCTCCATTTGGAGCCCTTAGTGGACATCACTAATCACCTTTTATCTTTTCCTGCTGAGCCAGGATCCATCCTATCTTGGATTCCTTGGCAGTCCAGGGCCCCAGGCATCCTAGACCATTCAATTAGATATGGTACTTAGAATGAAATCCATCTGTCATCCTTACCCCCCAGGCACAGGAACATGGTTAAAGAGTCTTCAGAAAGGCACAGCTGTCTGAAACAGCTGCTTGCTTACATTTTAGGTGTGGCTAAGATGATATGAACAGCTGGAAGGTACCAAATGTCAAAGAGATTGATGTGGTCTCCTTTGATGAGTGTGATGGATGATCAGAACTGCCAGAGCACCGTTAGGTGCTCTTAGTTCAGTTTGGAGCCAATGGAGTTCTAGCTGGCTCAGGGTTCTTCCTTGCTGGCTGGCAATGGCATAGGGAGCTAGCTCCCTGATTCCTCAGTGCCCCAGAATAAATGTCCTCATGTAAGTAGCTCCCTGTCTAGGTCAGGGTAGGCAGAGCTGGATTGCTCAGAGCTAGCGTCAGCACTGAACACATGGCTTGCCTGCCTGCCCACCAACCCTCCCCAGGATTCCCTGCTTTCCTGTTTGATCTGCTCTCCCTCCAACTCCTCAGTGGGGTTTGGCTTGAAGACCTCCCTCGGCCTCAGAATGTTTGTCTATAAAATGGGAAGAATAACAACTCTTTCATAGGGGTTTGGGAAGCAGAGGTGAGGGACCACATCTTGCTGTGGTTCCAGAAAGGGTTAGGGATGTGTCTAAGTATCAACATCCTGTGTTATGCTGGCCCACAGCCACTAACACTCTTGTGCCTCTCCTCTCCAGCTCACTGTCTACCTGGGGAAGCGGGACTTTGTGGATCACATTGACCTCGTGGACCCTGTGGGTAAGTGCTGGGCAGTGGGCTAGGGAAAAGCTCCATCTCTAGACGGGTCTGGTACCCAGAAGGGGTGGGCATGGCTTCCTGCTTCAGGAAGCAAGCTTTTGGGCAGCTCCTCCTTGCTCAAGAGAGAGTCCTCTTTGACTGTTTCAAGGCTGGTAGGAGGCCCTGATGGACAGCAACGCCACAGTTTATATGAGACGCATTGTACAGCACCACTATTTCCTGCTTTCCAGACAGAATATGGGAGAGAGGGGCTCAGTGATTTGTTCCAGGTCACAGAGCTAGTGAGTTGTAGGGTTTAGATCCGAACCCTGCCCTGTTGTCTCATGGGAAAATTCTTCTTAGGATTTCAGAAATAGGGACTGTCCTTACCTACATGGGGCTCTGCCAGAGACACCAAGTCATAATGGGGATTGGCTCCCAAGTTCTTGGCTGCGTTCAGGTTTTCTCGCCCTTGGAATTGTCTCCATCTTGGTTTGAATTATTCTTTATTGTTGGCATCTGCCTGGTACACTGCATCATTCCTGGCCTCTGCCCCTCAGGTACCAGAACTACCCCTACCACCACCACAGTTAGAATAATCCTAAATGACCTTGTGGAAGTGAACTGCCCATGCTCAGAACAGCTGCTTCTATAGAAAGACATTGACCTCAAGTCTCTTTTTATATTGGATGATGGACGTCCAGAATCACCCTGGTTTACAAATGGAAGCAATGCAGCCAGAGAGGTTCTTTTATTATTGTTTTCAAGATGATTATGAACAAGCCAGAGTGATATAAACTGAGACCATGGTCAAGTGAAGAAACTGGAGTGTGTGACTTGGGAAGGTGTCTTAGAGCAGTTGCTATGTTCTTGTATACTGTCATGGGCTAAAAGGGACCCTTGTGGTTCCAGAGTCAAGAGGACAGCGCATAGCAACAGGTTTCAGCTCATCAGAAAGATGACCCTTGTAAGCAGGGCCCTGGGGGCTGCAAGCTGCAGATTCTGGCTTCTTTCCAGGCTTCTTTCTTTATAATCTGGTACATGACCACCCGTCCCCCACCCCTCCCAGCCTTGCCTAGGGACAGTAGGTCTTCTGATGTTCCATCATCTCTCAGAACTGGCTTTTCTGAGACACTGGGCCAAGGGTTCATCTGTGCTTGGCTTCAGGCAGAGGTTTCCAGAGAGTTCTCTGTGGGCCAGTGTTGAACTTAACCCTAGTAGTAGCAGCAGAGGCTGTGGGAGGGCTAGAGAAGGAGAAAGCCAGGTCCTCAATGTACACATTGGCACCAGAGGGTGCCTGCTTCATGCCAGGCCTAAAGACCCAGTGAGTCCTAGGTCACTGCCGAAGTTTGGCCATGTGCCTCATTAAGAAGCCCTCTGTCTATGACGTTGCCCTCTCTATGAGCTGGTCTTCTCTTTCCTGTACTTCACCATCCCATCTGGGGCGGGGACTTGCTAGTCCAGGACCCAGGAACAGCTGATGGGGCATTTGCCACCAGCTCTGGGAATCCTTTCCTACCAGCCTTCACAATTCATTGCCCTTAGGCCACAGAGCTGAACTATCTTGTCATGTCCTCTGGCCATCTAGTGAGCAACCCTTTCTTGTCCTGTGCTTCCTGGCTCTAAGTCACCCTCCCCACCACCCCACTGAGGAAGCTCCTCTGACTGGGACATTATATTTATTCTCAGTTGAGTCCCAGGATTCCAGTCAGTGCAGGACATGGCCCAAAGGTGATGCCCATCATGGATGGAAGAGTATGCATGAGGGTGGGAAATCCTGAGGATAGATTGGGGATATCCCTGTTTAGATGTCCCTATGACCTTGGACCAAAGTATTCACTGTCTGTTTCTTGAAGTACTCTGAATGGTCAGTTATAGGGATAGCTTGGGGTGGGTAATGTGGCAGTGTGTGTGTGTGTGTGTGTATGTGTGTGTGTATGCCAGACAGAGATGGTCCTTGGGACAGTGCTCCTAGTCTCCTGGGATGCTCAGCTAAGGAACATCCTCTGTGTCTTGTCAGATGCCCTTCTCCCAAGGACAGGCCTTGTGAGAGTGTTGAGGTACTTCCCATTGTCTCCACGGTGTGAGTCACTTTTATTACTGTGACAAGATGTTCACTTATTTGGGCAATGGCCTTAGAGGTTTCAGCCCACAGTCGCTCAGCACTGTGGCACTGCAGTGCGGCAGAATGCCATGACAGAGGCCATGTGTGAAAATGACGCTGCTTCCTTCACAGTGAGGAATGGACTGAGACCCAAATATACCCTGTATGGCACATTGATTGGCATCCTTCCTCCTGAAGTTTCTACTGCCTTCCAGTAGCTCTATACGCTATGAATTCTCTGATGGGTTGTCACTTTCCAAAGGCAGACACTTGCTTTGGGGACCAGCCTTCAGTACACCAGCCTCCAGAGGACGTTTAAGATTCAAACCATGCCAGTCATGCTCATGCATGCCAGTCCAAATCCTTCCACATGTGACAGAATTTACCCACGTGTCTACCCAACGGGAGGACACAAACTACCCATTCATCCTCACATGAGCCTTGAGAGCTACTGACCAGCACCCCCAATTCATAGACACCCCCCGACTCCCCACAATATCCAGGAAGCTCTGAAAACCTCACTGTTCCTAAACCTGGTGCAGACACTGTTTATTACTAAGCTGGCCTAACATGACTCCAGGCTATTTGCCATAGTTAGCCTCTTGTTAAGATTAGTCATTTAATGATGGCAATTCTGAGAATTGTCCTAATGTGGTTTTGTCATTGTGTGGTGGACAAAGAGTGCTTACGCAAACTGAAATCACCATGATGTCCCTAAGCATTATACTCTTATGGGGCCACCTACTACATACTGTTCTTTGAAACATTGTTCTAAGTTTGTGACTATAGCTGTGTTTTTTAGATGCCAATGGCTCTGATAGTACGTGTGCATCCTGCAGGGGGTGGTACCCTAATGAACCATGTGTTCTTTTTATTACCTTTGGGGTTTGCTTTGAGTGGATATTTGGGGCTTGGGTTGAGAAGGTCAAGTTGGAGGACTCTGTTCGTTGTCTCCTCCAGATGGTGTGGTCCTCGTGGATCCTGAATATCTCAAAGAAAGGCGAGGTAAGCTATGCTCCCCTCACTCACAGCATGCCATGTGGCTCTACATCCTCTGCTCTCCAGTGACCTCCCATAGCTTTTCCCTGTCCATCCTTCAGTCCACCAGTGTATACTGTAGGAAGAACTCTGGTCTCTGGCACAGAGCAGCCCTGACGCATGCCCACCATGAGATCTTATGTCCCAAGCCCCGCCAGTAAGACGGCAAGGCTTGGTACAGGGAGATGATAGCAGAGCAGGAGAGAGGTTCTCATTTTATAGAAGATAAAGGTATAAGGTCTGTGTATAAGATCAGGGTTAGGCTCGGCTGAAATCTCATGCCTTTTAGACCGTTTTCTATATATTTCTATTTTCTCCCTAAGTCTGCCAGCCTAATCCAACCACCACAGCCACCAGGTTGCTTGACTACCCTTCTGACCCTCCATACTCCTGGGCTAGAATGAGGGTCCTAAGAGACCGCATCAAGGCTGCCCCTGAAGACATCCTGTGTCAGAGAGTCGGTGTACCCACCCCACTTGAACCTGAGACAGGCTTGTAGCCTGCAGTAGACCAAACCCCAGGGCTGCAGCTGGAGCTCTGGTGTGTGTGTGTGTGTGTGTGTGTGTGTGTGTTGCCCTCTTAGGCCCCTTCTCAGTGTCCCTGTTTCTCACAGTCTACGTGACGCTGACCTGCGCCTTCCGGTATGGCCGGGAAGACCTGGATGTCTTGGGTCTGACTTTTCGCAAAGACCTGTTTGTGGCCAATGTGCAGTCCTTCCCACCGGCCCCTGAGGACAAGAAACCACTGACCCGGCTTCAGGAGCGGCTCATCAAGAAGCTGGGCGAGCATGCCTACCCCTTCACCTTTGAGGTCAGCTCTCCTTCCCCCCTGTATTCCAGAATTGTCACCTCTGGGATGTGTCACCTCAGGGCAGACACATGGGGAAGCCAGGAAGGCAGTTACTTTGTCTCATTCGGTTGGGATCTGGGTACTGTCACTTACATTATCTGATAAGTGTCCTGTCTGGCCATTGTGGAGAGGTCACCTTAACCTCTGGGTGACTCTTCTGGCCCTCCTGAATTTAAATGACTGCATTTAAATTGAGTCACTGTGAATCTCCCCTCAGACAGGCTGCCCACATACCCAGCTGATCTCTCTGTCATACCTCCTTACCATTCCAAGACTCCATGCATCTGGAATTCACATCTTCATGTTTCCAAGACTTCCTGATTCTTGGGCGGGGCTGAGCTGAACTCTTAGTTGAAGAATACTCATGTTCTTATCTCCCCTCCAAGGGCAGCATGTTATGATATAGCTTGGCCAGGAGAGAAACAGTCTGTTTCAGGGGCTCCTAGTCTGATGGAGAGAGATGGCTTGCTTTCACAAGACCTAGTCTGATGGAGGAGCGATGTTCTGCCCTCTGGAGACTTGGTCTGACAGGTGTTTAGGAGGGAAGTGAAAGGTTAGCTCATTTTACTTGTCTCCTGAACAGATTCCTCCAAACCTTCCCTGCTCAGTGACATTGCAGCCAGGCCCTGAGGACACAGGGAAGGTAGGTCATCCCAAGAAGACTATCTCTCTAGTTCCAGGCTCTCATGTCCCCAGGGTCCTGGTTTTCTCCCCATGGAGTAGTGGATATCTAGAAGCTCCCTTTCTGTTGAAGCTGCCCGGGCCTAGGGCTGGCCGATATTCCTTGAGTAGTCAGTCCCTTGAGACAAGGCTGCAGATGCAGGCTGGCCTGGTCTCCACATTCAGGGATGTGTCACAGGCTCGCTCTTGCTGGCTCTGGTATTGATTGCACAGGACCAACAGATTCTGAGTCCCTTGCTGCCTGGTTTGGAGATGGAATTCCTGCAGCTTTACAGCAGGGGGGGGGGGCACTGAAGTGTGGGGAGAAGTGACAGCAGCATTGTTCCACTCTCCTCCTCAAAGCAGACAGTGAACACACTCCCTCATATTGTTAGAGGGTAAGGGAGACACCGTGACAGCCGGTACAGGCTCTTCATGTTGCTGATGATTGTCTTGGGAAGGACAACCGCCCGGACTAAAGCCGGAGTCCCACGAGTGATTGGGGTTGGCTGATGGGCTCACAGGATCACCTCTAGCGGAAGGTCCTGGGTCAGGGGCAGCATCGGGACAAGGTCAACATTGCTACCAGGGTTTCAGATCCTTATCAAGGAACCCTCAAGCGGCAGAAACTCATGTTCTCACCTAGCATTCTGGCTTGTAAGATCGGAGGGTGGTTGGGGACCTTGCTTCCCCAATGCCATGGGGTCAGCATGGCCTTCTCCACAGGCCTGTGGCGTGGACTATGAAGTCAAAGCCTTCTGTGCTGAGAACCTGGAAGAGAAGATCCACAAAAGGTGAGGACTCCACTGGGAGAAGGGAGGAAGGGCCAGAAGGGGAAGTCCAAAGAAGAGCAATGGGGAGAGGCTGCGCTGGGGGAAGGTTCTGGAAGGCTGTCAGGTCATGGTGAGCCTTCCAGACTGCAGGCTTTTGATGTTAGAAAGACACCCCCCTCCATACACACAACTCCAGTTAACTTTCTATAATGCATAGAATGTTTCCAGGCTATCCATATTCCCCTTGCCCACTAAGAGCAGGGCTGGAGCCTGTGTGTCGTGGAGGGATCTGGACCAGAGAGGGAAATGGAGAAGGTGAATGTAGAGTGGGCTCAGAGAAGGAACATTCTCCTGCAGTGCTCCGTAGAGGCAGGACAAAGCAGCTGGTCTTGACCTCTCATGGCTGCCCTCCCTGAAATTCAGGATGCACAATTCTGAAGCCCCTCTGCAGACCAGTCAGCTGAGGGATGGCCATCAGCCTCTAGGAAATGAGTTTGCCACCTGGTGGCGACTAGGTGTATCACAAGCATTTCAAGCTGCAGCATGGCAGCTCCTGTATGGTGTGTGTGTGTGTGTGTGTGTGTGTGTGTGTGTGTGTGTGTGTGTGTGTGTGTGTGTGTGTGTGTGGCGGGGGCCAGATTAGACTCTTCTCCTTATGTCTCTGTCCCAACTTTCCTTTTAAGACCTGAGATGAAGGGGGAGGGGCTAACAACATTGTGTAATATGAGAGGGGCCTTGAGCAGACAATGAACAGCAGGCATCAGTTCACCCTCTCCCGGTGGGACCAGCTCTCTAGTGCTTAGATGGTTCTTGCCATGTTTGGAGTGATGGGCAGATGTGGACTGCTCTAACCCAGTTGCCCTGCAGGGTAAGTATAATTATCACTGCTTTACAGAAACTGAGGCACAGGGAGGTAATCTCCTCAGTCCATGTGGTTAATAAGAGGACAGTGTCACCAAGACTCTCAGGTTATAGGGAATAGAGGTGGCTTGCGGGAGAAATGAGGGTGCTGACATTTGCCATGTTCCACTGGGGTAGTGACGGTAGTTCCTGTCCCTCACCAGTTTAGTCCGTTTTTCCATCTACCCTAAGCCCAGAGACCTCTGCTGGCCCCTTATATGTGGGCTTCACTGAATCACCTCTTCACTGTCCTGTACCTCTCTGGCTGAATCTACATCTTTTTTTTTTTTTTAAAAAAAACTTTATTTATTTATTTGTCTTGGTGTTTGCCTGGAACTGGAACTACAGACAGTTGTTAGCTGCCACGTGGGTGCTGGGAATCAAACCCGGGTCCTCTGGAAGAGCAGATGGTGCTCTTAACCACTGAGCCATCTCTCCAGCCCCCCTGAATCTACATCTTGTAATGAAATTCTCCACCTCCTATTCTGTCCAGTCTGTGTATTTCCACTTAGCGGGTCTTTAACATATAAGGTGGCCATGCAGCAGTACAGCTACCTGTGCTGGGACTATGGGAGAGAATGAGCTAGTAAGTTTTCATCCTGAAGCAGCATATGCTGCTATTGGGGTACATAGCGGGTGAGAAGCAAAAAGTAGTTTCTTTCTTACCGCTGGGCTGGGTACTGGGTCAGGGACCCAAATGAAGTGATGTTGTGGGGTTGCCCAGGGCTGGAGTGGAGTCACAGGATGGCAAGCCCTCCAGGCTAACCTCTGTGATTGGCAGGCAATGGGAAGAAGCTGCAATAGTCTGTTGAGGTGGAGAGATGAGTGTGGAGGCTGGTGACTTGGCTGTCTTTTCTCTTCACACATCTCCCTTAGGAATTCTGTGAGGCTTGTCATCCGGAAGGTTCAGTATGCCCCAGAGAGGCCTGGTCCTCAGCCCACAGCCGAGACTACCAGACAGTTTCTTATGTCAGACAAGCCCCTGCACCTTGAGGCGTCTTTGGATAAGGAGGTAAGAGGCTCAGACCCATTTTCCCCAACTCTGCTACCCTTCAGACCCCACTGTTTCCTGACCTTCTTTGAGAGTTTTGGGGAATCCTGTGTGGGTCCAAAGGACTGACAGAGGGTAGGCATGTGTATATACCAGACAGGAGCAATGCACCTTCTGAAAGGGTCCTGGCTGTTCCTCCTCACATCCTGATAATTGCCTGCTTTAGGTCAGGTGGAGAAGCCCAGCCTTATCACAGGGACGGTGATGGAGAGCAGGACCCAGGGACTCCTTGCCATTACCCTCTCATCCAAGAGCGAGAAGACCAAAAACTCTTAACAAGTCAGGGGATGCTAAGCCAGTTGACTGGGGTATGGGTGTGACCCTCCTTCTTCGGGGAGCTAAAGGCAAGGGCCTGGATAAGATTTGGTGGAGACCCTTCTCTGAGAATTCAGAGCATCCTTCAGTGAGTTGGTTAGGCCTTCTTCCCTTCCCCAGAATCTTCCAGAGCTTTCTGTGTCTGGAAACTCAGACAGACCATCAGAGCCCACAGAAACTTGATACATTTGTTCTATTTATTTAAAATAATTTAGTTATTTTTATTTATGTGCATTGGTATTTTGCCTACATGTAGTTACAGACAGTTGTTAGCTGCCATGTGGGTGCTAGGAATCCAACTCAGGTCCTCTGGAAGAGCAGTCAGTGCTCTTAACCGCTGAGCCATCCCTCCAGCCCCAATACATTGTTCCATTTAACCCCTCACTTTGAATCAAGGAGAGAGTGAGATTTAGATAGCATGTCTAAGGTCATGTAGTCATCATTTCTATTGTTGTCTTAGGGGTTAGAACAGGACTGGAGCCGAGGATGCCAGGTTTCTTTTCTTATTGGTATGGTGTGTGTGTGTGTGTGTGTGTGTGTGTGTGTGTGTGTATGTGTGTGTGTGTGTGTGTGTGTGTGTACATGTGTGGAGCTGTTTGACAACCTTGAGGGTGTCATTCTCAGGAACACACTATACTTCCTTTTGAGACCGAGTCATTGACCTGGAGCTCACTAACTTGGCTAGACTGGCTGGCCATTGAGCCTCACAGATCCTCTTGTCTCTGCCTCCATAGTGCTGGGATTACAGGCAAGGGCCAGCACAGCCAGCATTTTTACATGGGTCTGGAGATTGAACAAAGGTCTTTGTGTTTACAATGCAAGTACAAATAAAGCTGCCCCCTGTCCTGGAATGTCATCTTATACAGACATCTTTGAAAGGTCCCACAATGGTACTGATAGTAGGTGTGATACTTTTATTTCAGTGGGAAGTGGCTGATGAACTTGGGCACAGAGGTTAGAATACTCAGGTTTTGTCCCTGCCCACACTAACCTGTCTTTTGCCTCCCAGATCTATTACCATGGAGAACCCATCAGCGTCAATGTCCATGTCACGAACAACACCAACAAGACTGTGAAGAAGATCAAAATCTCGGGTAGCCAGGGGATCCTCCCGGGGGTTGGGATAATTGTAGATACACCCTTTGTTAAAGTCTGTAAAGCACCTTAATAGCTTCAGAAATGGATCTGCTCTCAGCCAATGGTGGCTTCGAAGCTGGTGTCCCAGACAATGGGTTATTGCTTTGGCTACTTCTCATAGGCTTTTTGGGTCTTGACCAAGCTGTCCTGAGAAGAAAGACTTGGTCATGGAAGGGACTGGGCTTTGGTGGGGACTCCTTTTTGGGTGGAGGCTGGGGTGCTGGCCGCTGGTAAACCCTGGCCATTGTCTCAGTCTAAGCACTCCTACCTTAGGGAGCTTAAGGTGCATCCTGGAAGTGTTCCCCTGACTCATATACCTACTTCTCTGCCTCTGTCTCTCTCTCTCCAGTACGCCAGTACGCAGACATTTGTCTCTTCAACACAGCACAGTACAAGTGCCCAGTGGCCATGGAGGAGGCCGAGTAAGTGTTTGGATGGGCAGAACTAGATGGGAGACTGGAAAGCTTAGGCCTGGGCATCTCTTCTCAGTGTGCAGAGGGCTGGGCCTCTACCTTCTTTGACATTCACAGTACATGGTGTGGAAGAATCTTCTTTAAAAACATTTCTGGGGGCTTGAGAGATGGCTCAGAGGTCAAGCACACTGGTTGTTCTTCCAGAGGTCCTGAGTTCAATTCCCAGCAACCATATGGTGGCTTACAACCATCTATAATGACATCTGGTGTCTTCTTCTGTATAACATAATAAATAAGTAAATCTTTTAAAAAAATTTTTCACACCTGTTTTTGTTGTTGTGACACACATGTGGGGGTCAGTTCTCTCCTGTTAGATATGACCTCACTGGCCCCTGTTTTGGTTTTTGAGTCCAGGTCTCACTCTAAAAATGGACTAGCCTGAAACTCACTATGTAGCCCAGGCTTGCCTGGAATTCATGGCAATCTTCCTACTTCAGTGCTGACATCATAGGTGTGAGCAGCCACACCAGCCGCTTTGACCTTAGCTTCTTTTTTTTTTTTTTTAAACTTTATTTATTTATTTTATTTATTTGCCTTGGTGTTGCCTGAAACTGGAACTACAGACAGTTGTTAGCTGCCATGTGGGTGCTGGGAATCGAACCCGGGTCCTCTGGAAGAGCAGATGGTGCTCTTAACCACTGAGCCATCTCTCCAGCCCCTGACCTTAGCTTCTAATATTCTGCAGATGAATATGTTATTATTAAGCCAAATGTTCATGCATTATTGGATATTCTTATGTCCATTATTAATTAAAAACAAAAACCAAAACCACAAGCCATAGATTTCTGGTGAGTGTCAGGGGTACAATGAAATGACCCAGAGCCAGAATGGCATTCAGTCCCAAGTGGGATGTCACATTCTGTGACATATTTGCATCTGCTGCTGGAGGAAGGTAGATGTTGGGGCTCTCAGTGAGGATGGTTTCTTGCAGGGATGGGTTTGGGATTGAGTGTGGCTGACTCCAC
The DNA here is from genome assembly GCA_004025045.1 of Sigmodon hispidus. NCBI lineage: Eukaryota > Metazoa > Chordata > Mammalia > Rodentia > Cricetidae > Sigmodon > Sigmodon hispidus. The sequence continues at coordinate 285,074 of PVIH01000052.1, forward strand.
TTGGAGAGACAAATCTGGGGCTTCCTCCGGGGCTGTTTCATGGTCCTGTGTCATCTTTGACAAGGAAGAGGGGAGATGGGACAATGCCAGGAAAAACAAACAGTGGAAGTGCCTGCGTGGAGTTGGTAGATATGCATTATAGCAACTAAGATTTTAGTGGTAGAGCCTAGGTGGGGACTTCTAGACATTCAGTAGCTTTTCTCATGGTTTGCATGCAGTGATACTTTTAAAGGTAAATGAGACAGCTGCTGAGCTAAGAGCCCTTTGTTCTTCCAAAGGACTGGGGTTCATTTTTCAGCATTCACAGCAGGTAGTCCACAACTGCTTTTAATTCTAGTTCCAGGAGATATGACACCTTCTTCTGGCCTTGCATGAACGCTGATACACATGCATTCATGGAGGCACACGTGCATACATATAAATACTTAATCATTAAGTAAATAGTAAAAATAAATGTGCTTTTTAGATGTGCATCATGGCCATTCCTAGCCCAGGTGCAGCCTGCCTGTGTGTGGTGTGCCTGGGCCTCTTTTGGGTGACAGTGGTCTTCATGCCAGACCTGGGCCTGGCTCAAGTGGTCCCCTGCACCTGGGATACAGAGGTTTGCTGCAGAAGGAGTTTTGGAATATGGCCAGGCCAGACATCTTGACTAGGTTAGGGCTGGCTGTGATAAGGATCATCTTCATGTCACTTTTCTACTTCCCAGTGACACTGTGGCACCCAGCTCAACGTTCTGCAAGGTCTACACACTGACTCCCTTTCTGGCCAACAACCGAGAGAAGAGGGGCCTTGCCCTGGATGGGAAACTCAAGCATGAAGACACAAATCTGGCTTCCAGCACTCTGTGAGAACAACCCCTTCCGAGTCCCATCTTCCAATGCCCACCTTGCAATGGGGCTCCACCCTCTTGGCCCACCACTATAAGGATAAGGTTTAGGCTCCTTCCCAAGTCTTGGCTAGGGCCAGCCCCTAGAGTCTGACTATCCAGGGGACTGCTATTCCCATCAGCCCACTCAAAGACCACTCAACCCTGTCATTTGGCTGGGGGAGGGGTGTGTGGGCACTATTAGAAAAGCTTCCTGTAAGAATTGGCAGCTTTTAGCCTAGAGTCTTGAACATAGATTGGGAGTGTCCCTGATGCTGTCAATGCTAAAGGGGAAAGAATGCCTTCTAGAAGGGTTCCGGAAGGAGATACATGGAGTCTTGGAGAGTCTGGGGAAGAGGGGGTGAACCGAGTAGGTAGACTTGGGGGTCCTTCCATCTAGTTACTCTTATTCCATGGGAGTCACTGAGTCCAGACAGTGGGGGCCTCTTATCTCCTCTGTTGATATATGGATCTCTTCAAGGGATTTGGTCTCGTCTGTTGCATCTGAGACCACCATTCCCAGCTCAAGACTCTTGGCTCAGGCTAGACCATCACTCCTCACTGACTCTCCATTTACTAACAAGCTCTTTGTCCCTATTCCACCCTGGTTCATATCTGACCTACCCTCAACTCCCCCTATGAAGCATCACCTCCTCAACACATCCTTCCCATGCTACGATGACTTCCAGCTGCCCTCGGCTTCTGAACTCTCTGTGTGACCCTTTCTGCTTATGGGTTACTGAGCATAAAAGCTTGTAAGAGAAGAGAATGGTAGGAGAGCACATAGGGCCTACTTTCGCTGTGCTGTGTGGTATTAGCTAGGCAGGGAGGAGGGCATGCCAAGGCCACAGAGCAAGGATATCTCATAGCCAAATGTGGAACTGAAGGGAACAAACAGTGCCATGACTCAGTGGTAGGGTACGTGCCTGTCATGCGTGGGGCTCTGACTTCGATCTCTAGTACCACAAAGAGTAACATATGCAAAACATTTACAAGGGTGCCCAGTCCGCTGGGCACAGCTCACTTTCCCAGCTCTGTTGGACCTAGTGGCTCACAAGAGGGAAGGCTAGTGGTACCTCCCTTTGTACCTACGTCCTACCACATCCCACATGCCAAGGATTCACACAGACCAACTTCCCTGTCTTCCTGCAGGTTGAGGGAAGGTGCCAACCGTGAGATCCTGGGGATCATTGTTTCCTACAAAGTGAAAGTAAAGCTGGTGGTGTCTCGGGGCGGGTGAGTCCAGATGCCCCAGTACCCGTTGCCCTGCACTGCACTGCCTGTTCTCCTGGCCTTTCAGCTGCATCTTCCTGTGGAGGAGGCGGGACTTGAGGACTTCCTCTTCTCCTCCTCCCTGTGGTTCCTCCTCCTCCACTGGCTGAGGCTCCTCTCCCTCTCCATCTCTCCCCCTTTTTCCTCCTCTTTAGCCTAGGCCTGGGTCAGGCTCTGAGGATTTGGCAAAGCCTGTGTGTGTCAGGGTACCCTTAGACTGTGTACTCAGGACCTACCATGCCATTCCTCACCTCTCGGGGTACAGTGCCCATATATCACTCTTGGAGACTGAGAAACCCAGAGCTGAATTGGGAGGTTGCTAATTTGGCTGACTTTTCTATTTTGTAGATAGAAGCCTAAATAGTTCTTCCAAAGGATTAAGTAGCATTTGTAAGGGTATGACCTCTGACCCTAGGATGATGCATATCCTATAGTCTAGCACTTGGGAGGAGGAAAGAAGCAAGAGATCAGGAGTTCAAGGCTATTCTTGGTGGAATAGTGAGTTTGAGATCAGCCTGGACTGTATCACATGCTGTCTCAATGGAACGATGAATGTTGTCTTTGTGGCTGGCAGTGTTAATACTGACCGCTTATTATAAAGCATTTCTTTTTTTTTTTAAACTTTATTTATTTATTTATTTGCCTTGGTGTTTGCCTGGAACTGGAACTACAGACAGTTGTTAGCTGCCATGTGGGTGCTGGGAATCGAACCCAGATCCTCTGGAAAAGCAGACGGTGCTCTTAACCGCTGAGCCATCTCTCCAGCCCCTTATAGAGCATTTCTAAACCTGGTGGCCAATCCTGTGTTCTGTGACCTTGCAGAACCCAGAGTCTTTCCATATTCTACTAACCTCAAAGTCTTCCTTCTGCCATTATATAGCCTGGAAGTGGGGAATTAGTTCTTAACAGATGTTCTGGGGTCCAGGGGCTCTGCAAGCCAACCAACACTCAGTGCCCTGTGTGGGCTGTGTGCAGGAGTGGGGAGCATGTCCTTTGGGTATTGTGTGGCAGGGTGGCAGAGGAGTGAACCAACACCCTTTCTCTTTTCTCCCCTTCTGCACTCTGTCCCGACCGCTTCTTCTGCCTCCTCTGACCCACTCAGCCTCTTGGGAGATCTTGCATCCAGGTAAAGTTCTGTGCTCTTCTTTGTTCATCTTCCTGCAGGTCCCAGGGTCCCAAACCCAGCCAATCAGAAAGAACCACAGGGTGCTGGGAGGGAAGAATGAGGGGTTATCTCAGACTGCAGGCTGGGGAGGGGCCGCAGCTGGAACTGTACCGGGACAGTGGGGCGATGTGGCTCCTGGCAGAACATCTTGACTGGTTTTTCTTCCTGCTCAAGTGATGGACCTTTGCAGATAACAGTGATCCAGCCGTGGTCCCTAGGAGGGCCAACTGACCTGAAGTCTAGGATACTTCAGAGATATGCAGTGGCTTTCAGACTTCTATTCCACCGAGAATCCAGGCTAACTGCAGTCAATTGCCCTTGCTGCAGCTAGACAATAGCTTAGGAATGTGGATGTGTCCGTCCCAGACATGACAATGTGACCTCCTGATGATGCTGTCACTTATATAAAACCTGAATGATTCAAGAGATAATTCTATCTTGTTCAGTGTCATCCAGCAAATGGTTTGAATCTAGACTTATGGTCAGACTTGGGCAGGGTACTGGGATCTCAGAAGGGATCCAGCCGTGCCCTTACTACTCACAGCCTGGCAAAGCCGGTGCCCAGATCCTTCCAGCCATGTCCTGTATGGCTTCACTGAAGGCTGATAGAATCCGGCTTCTACCAGCTCCATCACTGCACTCAGTCCCTTCCCTGATCCCTAAGATGCTATTGTGTCTTCTGAAGGCACCCACAGGATGATGCTGTCCCTAGCAGAGAGGAGCCTCTAGCACTCTCTCCTTTTTATCAGTTTCCCAGTTCCATTTATCAGTCATTGGTTAAGGAGGTGAATGATGGAGCCAGAATCGTTCTTTACTTACCACTTAGCTGTGCAGCCTGTGGTAAGACTTGATCCCCATGTACCTTAGTTTTCTGGTCCCTGCCTAGGGCCATTGTGAGGAGTACAGGAACTAGACTCTAAGGAGGGGCATGGAACAGTCCTGGGTACAGTTTGTACCATGCAAGTGCCTGCTCTTGTCAAGGATGAGGTCAGGGAAGGCCTGGTCATCAGCAGTGAGTGGTGGCTGCCCCTCCTCTCACATGCACACATATACGGGGTCAGAATGTGCACACAGTCCAACAGCTCTGGGCGCCAGTTCCCGAAGCTTGTAGGTGGCAGGGTCCTGGGCTCACCCTAACATCTTTACCGGAGTGTTGGGAGATTGGGTGGGTTGGACTGGGAGAAAATTAGAAAGGATAATGTCCGGTAGTCATGGTTATTTGAGGAGGGCAGGACCCCAGACCACCTTGGTTACCATGGTGAGTCTCTAGAGGGCCTGATTCCCAGCCATGGTAATCAAACAATCCCTAGGAGCAAGGGGAATTTCTCTTTCTTTTCTTTTTTTTTCTTTCTTTTCTTCCTCTCTTCTTTTTTCTTTCTCTCTCCTCCTCCTCCTCCTTCTTTTTATGGTGGGGCTTCTATCTCTTGTGAGGACAAGAAAGAAGGCAGTGTTCAGGGTAGCAGAACCAGGGTGTGGTTTCTTTCCTGAGAGCCCCCCGGTCCTCAGATTGTCAGGACAGCCAGTCTGAAAGCCTGAGGCTCCCTTCATGCTCACTGAGTTGGGTTTGTGTTTCAGTGACGTGGCTGTGGAACTGCCTTTTACCTTAATGCACCCCAAGCCTAAAGAGGAACCCCCACATCGGGAAGGTGAGTAGGACCCATGAGTCACTGGGGTGGGGCTTACCAGCCTCTCTGTTATCCCACCACCCAACCTCTTTCTGGGTTAGCCTCAGGCCCGTATCCCCCCTTTCCCAGCACCCAGTCTTTTGCAATGGTCACAGAACATTTGCTTTAGACCCAGCTAGGAGACTGAGGGCCATGACTCCTGTTCTCCACGGGAGAGGGAGGCTAGGAGTGCAGGACAGGCCATATTGGTGGATTTCTTTTCACCTAAAAATATTTTTATTCTATATGTATGGGTGTTTTGCCTGCATGCATGCCTGTGGACTTTCAGAGACCAGAAGAGGGTGTCAGATCCCTTGTGACTGAAGTTCCAGATTGTTGTTAGACACTCTGGGTGCTGAGAACTGAGCCCATAACCAGAAGACCCAGCGTTTTTAACTGCTGAGCCATTTCTCAGGTCCCGTCCTGGCTGGATTTTTAAACTGACAACAGATTGGCCATATTATGCTGAAAAGGATGTCAAAGTCCATAACACAAATGAAGTCTGTGCCCACAAACAGAATGAAATGCCACAGATGCCACTCTGAATTCAGAGAGGTTACAATGTGAACAAATAGCCAGGCATGACAGTACATGCCCACAATTCCAGCAGAGGGAGCCGTGTGAGGGATCACAAGTTTGAGACCAGCCAGGGCTGCAAACACCGTCTTCTTAGAGTAAATGGAAGCCAGACAAGCAAGAAATGAATGTGTCTTACGTTGGAGCCCTGGGTCCTGCAGGGCCTTCCGTGGGCATGTGTGCCTCCTCCTTGGACCTGCTGCTTTTGAGAAGACTCAGGGTGTGCTAAGACCTGGGATAATTCCCATTCACCTTTCTTTTTTGCCTTCACCACTGAAGAGTCCCAGAATGGGGGAGGTTGATTTGTTCTCATCTTTCATCCTGCGCCCCTACTCACCCCTGGGTGCCTCACATGCCTTGTATATGTTCAGTTCCAGAGAGCGAGACTCCAGTAGACACCAATCTCATAGAGCTTGACACCAAGTAAGCTGACGGTCCCTGCCTGTGATGTCTATGGGTGGGATTGGAGGTGGAATGGGAGAGGTGGAGGGGTTATTTGCATAAGTGCTTATTAACCTCTGAGCAGCAGCTGGTCCAATCTGTCTGCTGAGAGCCACCTCTGATCACCTCTTCAGCAATCCGCTTGTCTGCATGTGACTTGAAGGACCCTACGTGCCTGTTCCTCTTCCTCCCGTCTTGGTGGGGTCTGTCTTCCTCTCTCCTTGCACGTTCGTTCGTCAGTCAGTCCGTCCATCCTCGGTGCTCACTCAGCTGGCTGGCCTGGGGCTGGGTCCCACCCTGGGCTCCCCTGTCTCACCTGACCCATGCCGGTTGGAGGCTGCCTGGAGGGTGGAGAAGGTGTCTGGGTGCTGTTACCTCTGCCATCTGAGAACCAACTGATTCGGATTCCCCTGCGGTGGAAGGCCTTGGGGCACCAGACAATGACCAGAGGAAGAGGACCCCGCACAATGGCTTGAGTGGCCTCTGGGGCCAGGCTTGCTTTCTTCCTCCAGCTCCCTAACCCTCCTTTGCTTGACTCTTTGAGTAGATTTAGAAAATGGGGCTTTCAAGTTGGCCTATGAGGAAGCCCGTTCAGCTGGCTGGACTCCATAGGTCAAGGGACTTCATGTATCTCTATCTGGGCCTAAGTGACGTGGTGGGAAGAAATAACTCTTAGTCCTGCAGCCCTAAGGAGGCATCTTTTCCTGTTCTCTGCCCCCTGCTCAAAAGTCAGTCCCCTGCTTAGAGTTCCTGGGGATAGCCTGGGAACTAGTACACTTTACAGGAAGATCCTGCATAGGCTTCCTCTTCCTTAGAGGCCAGAATTATCTTCCTAAAGCAGTCTTGTTGGTTTGCTTTTGAGAGGTTTCTTGGGCCTGTTATTTGGGGGTTCCAAATGCAGAGGCACATTGCTATCCCCGTTTGCCTTCTCTGTTCCCTCAGGAAGTGGGTCACTTTTCTAGTCCTTATATGTTGAGGGTCAAGGTTCTTGGAATTTATGTGTGACAATCTCCACAGCCACCAGAGGGTTGTAAATGGGCTAGCCTGGCATGCCTTTCTGTTTGAGGTCATCCCAGAGACCCTGGAGAGTGTGGTTCTCTCTTGAGGCCCTCTTCCCACATCGGACCAGGCCTCTGGATCTACCTGTCTGCCCCTGCAAACACATGCCATTTTCCTTGTCTTTTCCACCAGTGATGACGACATTGTCTTTGAGGACTTTGCCCGCCAGAGGCTGAAAGGCATGAAGGATGATAAGGATGAAGAGGAGGATGGTACCGGCTCCCCACATCTCAACAACAGATAGACTGGGGCCAGCCCTCGTCCTGGCAGCTCCAGGTTCACACTCGGATGCTTTCTCGTCTCCTTCCCATTCTGGTTCCCTCCCTTTTGTTCTTCCAGTTTCTACCAAGGGGCCCCAGTGGTCTTCCAAGTCTCGGTGATGAGTCTCTGGCCTCAGAACTGGCCTCACGTCACCATGCCAGCAGGACCACAGCACACATCCTCCTCAGCCAGCTCTCTGCAATCACCTGTCCACTCCCTTTTTATGCCCATTCCCAGAAAGGCCATACTACCTGGCCTTGGGATTTGGCTTGAATTGGGGATCAGAAAGGGGAGGGTGGAGTTAGAAGGCCAAAGCAATGGTGGGTATGAAGATGTGGAGAAGAGGTCGGGCAAGATGGCTCACGACACACAAGAAGATGTCTGCTGTCCCAGGAGGTGACACAGTTTTGGCAGCTAAAAGATGTCTGTATTGAAGGCTGGAGAGGGCAAGACTGAATAGATTCTCAATGCTTATTTTGTGGTCTAGGCCCACCAGAGACTCCTTCCCCTTCACCCTCTTCCTTGGTCCATGTCCCTGTGTTTCATGGGGGAGGCACATAGACCCCAGGAGTGGAGAGCAATGGACTGATTTTCTAACCAGCAGGCACCTAGGTTGAGGCAGGCTGCAGATCCACCACACATCTGACAGAGCTAACAGGATACCTTAGGACTGTTGCATTTTATGTCAGGGCACAGAGAGAGGAAGTAGATCTTTAACAAACACCAACCTCTATAAGTGAGCCAAAGATACTGAGAAGGTTTTCTGAGGGGGGGTTTAAGAGATGGGGAGGACAGGGGATGAGCACCTATCCTCTTTCCTTCCTTTAGGGGATAGTTCCTCAGGAACAGAGGCCACAGGCATTTAAAGCCACCAGTATCTTTGAGTTTCCTCTAGAAGTTTTCCTTCCTGTGACTTGGCCCTATAAGCTGAGAGAGAGAGAGAGAGAGAGAGAGAGAGAGAGAGAGAGAGAGAGAGAGAGACCTATTAAGGGAGCCCATCCCAGAAGGGGCACCTGTAGAGATGCACTCCCCTGTAGGAAATCACCTTCTCACTCTGAGGAGTTGATCCCATTAGCATCCAGGGTCACTGGTACCCAATATCCACCAGCCAGTGTTAGTGTGACTTGACTGGGGTGTCTCCAGGGTAACAGGGCAGACAGGTGGTAAGACAGTGCTCAAAGATATCCTCATTTGGTCTTTGATGCTAACTTGTGTGACCTTGGGCCAGTCCCCTCTTCCCCCAGGCTTCAGTTTTTTGTTGGAAGGCCAGGAGGTAGACCAGATAACCCTAAGAGTTTTTAGTTCTAGTTTGGGTAAGTTTGTGGCTTTCTGGTCTACCAGGTGGAGCTGAGGCTGGCAACTGCTCCATCTGCCTTTGGAGGAGATTCATGAGACCTCGGAGCACTGAGTGCACCTTTCTGCCTAGGAAGGGACCTCTTGGATCCTACTAGGCTTGTCTGATGTCAAGTTGTAGTTACAGCCTTTTGTGAATTTTCTTGTGACAGAGCTTACATTTGCAGAGGCTTGCATGAGAAGTATGCGGACAACCTCGGGTTTATCAAACCCATTGATTAGCAGGGCAAGAGAATCTCAATTTCTCTTTTTCCCAGTTCCATATGGGCCTGAGAAGGGGGACCACAATTTTTGCTTGTTTTTGAGTCAGAGTATTATGTAGTCCAGGCTAGTTACAAACCCCCTATGTAACTGAGAATGACCTTGAATTCTTTGATCAAATGCTAGGATTACAGGAATGTTCTGCTATGACTATCTTCACACTTTATTTTATAGGTAGGATCTCAACCATTTTCAGTCCATTGTGCCCAGTGATTGCAATAATTTTTCATGGTGAAATGATCCAAGCCCGCTGTCCCTGCCCCTTTTAAATCTCATAAGCAGTCAACTCAAGGCACCTCTGCCAAGTTGGGGCAGTCATATTCCTGGCCAGCCTTGGGATCATAACTGCAGGCTCCTCTGGCATCCAGCTCCTGCCAGAGTTAGTTGGACACTTTTGCACCTATAGAATTGATGAAAATCTTGAACAATGTAAGGCAAGTAGCATGTGCCCTCCACTGGCTTCCACCAGAACTTTGGAGCTGATACAAGCCCCCTTAGCATTTGCGCTAACCCAGCCCTAGCTAACATCCCTCCCATCCTTGTATAAGCAAAGGGTCTCTTAGGCTGGTTTCTTAAACTTCTTGCACCTTAACATCCCCACTCACTTTTTGGGCTTATTGCACAGATCAACTGAAATCTCTCCAGCTGCAGGGAAGCACCAGAGGTCTCTGTGTTTTGAGCCGGACCCGCCTAGGGGCAATGGTAGGGTTGGATTCTAGCCAAACCATCCTTTGCTCACAACTTTGTTCTTTTATGCTGGGTACTGTAGACACTGAGGTGGATGTCTCTGGAATCCCTGCCTGTAGAAAGCTCCTGGTTAGGGGCAAGTTAGCTTTGGCTACACCTAGTCCAGGTAGTGCCTTGATATGAGGAGTTTGGACATGATGTCCCTTCGGGTGGATTTAAACCCACACTGGAAATTACACTGTGGAAGGTTGGAATTGGTGTCCAGAGTAGTGTGCTGCCATACTGGGTGAGATACACAGGCTAATTGTTTCTTTGGCTTCTTCAGTAGGAGGCTCAGGTCCCTTGTCTAGACCTCTGGTCTGTTCCAGACACCATGCCCAGCCCCCATCTCATGGCATGACCCAGCATTTCTCTGTAGGGCCCTTCTCTGTCCTGGAGTACACTGGCCAGGAAGGACTTGGGAGTAAAAGTTGCTGGATGTGAAGGAGCCTCCTGAGGCACTCTGGTGGTATTGACTTTTTCTGTTCTGAGGGACTGGGACTTCTGTCACCAAATAGCCCACATGGGGACTTTCCAGGGCACGTGTTAATGCCAATATGGGCAGGAAGCTCATGCTTTGACAAAAAGCTATTATTGAATAGAGGGCGACTGGACTTGCCCAGTACTCCAGCCAAGAGAAGAATTCAGTTCCCAGAAAAATAAGGACTGAGTTGCCTGACTGGACCTCAGGGTCATTTCAGCTCCAAAGCCCAGATTGTTGCTGCTGGAGGGTGGCTGACAACCTGATTCCCACCTGGTGCAGTGAAAGGGACCATGTCCTGAAAGTCCCCAAGGCCACCTCTCAGTCTGTACTAAGTGGAACAATTTTTGTCTGCTTTGTTTGTGAGATTGCTGTGAGGCTGAGAGGAGCCAGTACAGAGGCGGCTCTGTCACTGCAGCGTTGAGGCCCGAGGTCACACAGGAAGCTTGCTGTGGAATGAGCCCTCTCTTTGCCAGTCTCTGTCTTTGCTCCTGATTTTCCCGGTTAGATATCAACCACAATGACAATCGGCCATTGTGGCCTTTGGTGACCACACTGGGGGAAAGCGTAGGTGCTATTGTTTAAGGATATGTCCCAACAACCAGGACAGGACACAAAAGACATGGATGCTGTCAGTGATCGGGACAGGAAGGAACATCTTGAACTCTCCTGGGCCTGGACTCATCTCTGAGAGCCCTCAGGGGTTAAGAAACCTGGGCTCTGACCACAGGCCAGGGAGCTGAACCCACCATCATACCACTCAAGAAATTTAAGGGTGAGAGGAAATAGATGTTGTCACTTCTGAGTATTAGGCTCCAACCAGGGTCAACAGAACCACACCACATCTTCCTGGAGACCTTTGGGAATGTCCAGTCCTCTTGCTCTGAGAGCTGAGCCCTCACAGTAGCTTCTGAATCCCAGAGGCAACTCTCCCATCAGTGGCTAGAGCCTGTGTGTGGCTTCCATCTGCCAGAGAAGGGCTAGGTTCCAACCTTAAACTCCCAGGACACAGGCAGGTGCCTGTTCTGGTATTTACTCTTTTTAAACTTAAGGACCAAATGAGACTTTTCTGATTTTTATCCACACAGCCTGTCTTGGGCCTGGTCCAGGCAGCAATATGACTTCTGCCTTCCCTCCTGGCCTGAGGCAGCCTACTGGTGGGGGCAGATCCACACCTCTGCCATCCCCATGCACACTGACTTCATAGAGAGGCCTGTGGAAGGGGAAGCACACCCCCTCAACATTAGCAACTTGTCACCCCTAAAAGGGAAGTCACAGTCAAAGCACAGGTCCCTGGGACCCACTGTCCGCCCCAGGTACTGTGGACCTCTGGTGTTCCACACAGCCTCGCTGGGGTTGCTGCCAGGGGAAGCTGGGAGAAGGGAGGAGGAGGCCTAGTCTGGCCTTCTCCTCATCTCCACTTCCTCCAGAATAACTCTGCTTTTAACTCTCTTGTCTCTTGAGGTTTCATTTTTAAACTCTGCTTTGAAGAAACACTTCAAACCACCATTCTGGGGTTTGCTCTTACCAGCAAGCACAGGCTGCCCTCCCGCTTGTGTGTGTTGGGGTGACTCCCGCATCCTGGCACAAAGGAACTCAGGTCACCACGTTCAAGCATTTGAACACGCATACGCTTGTTTTCTAGTTGACCCAGTTGGAAGCTTAGGAAAGAGTTTGATGTGGGTCGGGCCTGATGCTCAGTGAAGGGAGGGCTTGGCCCTGATATTAGTATGTGCTGCATGGGGACCATGGAGGAGGAGTCAGGCCTAATTTCCACTCAGGACTCATTCTCAGGCAAGGCCCATGGCTCCACAGGAAGAGAAGGTCCTTGTGAGAAGCTAGGGCTGACTTCTTTATGCACAGCCACGGGGTGGTAATCCAGGTTCACAGAAGAGATATACCAGAAGGGTGTTCACTGGATTCTCCAGAGACATTTTAAGCTTGTCTTCCTTGAGTGAGTCTCCTAGGTTTCTGTGTCTACACCTGTGGATGCCCATGGGTACAACAGAAGGCTTCTGTGCCTGAAGATGCTAGTTCTTCTTCTGCAGCTCACCAGCTTTCCTTCATGCTGGCCTGCACTCTCACGGAAATTCACTTGCAGGACAGCTCATTGCTGAGATCTAGCTAACCTTTGGCACAGTTCTGCCTGGACTTCCCGGCATTCTAGGGGAGGATTCCAGATTCAGGGCATGGGAGAAAGAATGTCAACTGATGTTTATGTTCAGTCCACGTGTGGCTTAGGAGACCCCTCTGACCTCAGGTTTCCTACGTGTAAAGGGCTAGTACCAGGCTCTGCCCACCCCACAGGGACCACTGGAAGAGATATAAGTGGGTAGGAAAAGAGGCCATATGAGGTAGCAACCCATGTGAGGGAACAGGGACTTGCTTGGGTTGCTGACCTGCAGAACCTACAACAGAATGAAAATATGAGATATTCTGTCTTCCCGGGCATCTCCACTCAGTGTTGCATCCAGCAGCTGCTGCTGTGGGTCTGCCCCTTCCAAGGAGTGGGAGCTGATGAGTGTCCTGGGTGTGGTGGGGAGGGGTGGTTGGGGCAGCCTCAGACCTGTGACCCTCTGTGAAGTGATGATTTGTGGCACATTTATTCCTGGACCACATCCAGGTCAACCTGTCGTACCTGTGGCTGCCCCTTTTCTGTGAAGTCTTTACGGTTTATTCAACTCCTACAGGACAAATGAGCAAAAGAACCTTGGACAGGAGGCCATTAAAGGCCTTTTGTGATAGAGGACACTGGCTCTGTTTCTATTTCTTGTCTCATAAACCCCTAAAACACAGGACTGAGAAGTGCCCTCCTGCCCTGGACTGGTCTGTTTTGTGCCCCATCGGTGCCCTCCAGAAGACTCCCTAGGGATTTCCCTGTTCCTGTCTCCCCAGTGTCTAGCCTGGTGGCATTCATTGCAGGGAGCTCTCTCTCAGAACTGACTGGATTCCATGAGCCCCGGTTTGCTCCTGGCTGTCCCTTCAGCTGGAATCCTCAGCCCAGTCTCAATTTTGGCTCTGCTTGCTCTCCGTAGCCTGCTCTGTCAGGTCCTTAGGAAGTCACTTCCGTTCCCCAAGCTTAACCTGCTCCTGGCTATGGGACACAGGGCAAGAGTATGGACATAGGTGAGGAGGACCAGCCAGCATTATACAGGCTGTCTTACTGTCTGTCAGTTAAGGAGAAGGCATGCTGGACAAGGAGTATACACCCTTACACCAAGCTCTTGGGAGACAGAGGCAGGCAGATCTCTGATCTATAGGCCAACCTGGTCTACATAGTGAGTTCTGGGTCTAATTAGCCATACAGTGAGACCCTGTCTGAGATAGATGATAGATAGATAGATCTCATGAATATGATAATTTTAAAAATTATGTGCTGAAAATTTATTTTTATATTTCTATAAAAATTGTGTCAGCTTATGTCAAAGCCTTGCCCTACCGGGTAGCCATACATGGGTTGTTCCTTCTGCTGTTCTCATACAGACAAAGCAGGACAGGAGGAGTACACAGGCATTTCACCTTTGTTGATGTTTAGACATATATATTTTATTTTATGGGTTGGACTGTTTTGCCTGAATGCATACCTAGTGTCCAAGGAAGTCAGAAGTGGGCTCTAGATGCCCTAGTACTGGAGTTAGGGATAGTTTCAAGCCACTATGTGGGTGCTGGGATTTGAACCTGGCTCCTCTGCAAGAGAAACAGATGCTTTTAACCTTGGAGTCACCTTTCCAGTCCCAGGAAATTTGGTGTTAAAAAATTGGAGACGGAAGGAAAAACAAGTGTGAGAAAGACCCTGGGGTCAGATACAAGAAGCCATCACCTGTCCTGGGGTAGAGGGGCCAAGGGAGGAAGCGGCAGTACTCTGGCAGCGGAGGAACTGGGGCAGCTGAGCAGGGGCCTGGAGGGACAAGGTGTCTCAGGAATGAAGAACAGAAGAGGCAGAGGCTGTGCTGGGCACTGTTCTGAGTGGTGTTTGTTTGTAGGGAGGAGCATTTGTGAACACACATTCCATGTGCACACGTGCAAGTCATGGGTAGATATCCCATGTTTCCCCAGTTCCTCCCCACCTCATTTTTTCAGACATGTTCTCTCCCTGAACCTGCAGTTCATTGATTTGGCTAGACTGGGTGGCCAGCAAAGCCCAGGGGTCCTTCAGTTTCAGGATCATAGGTGCACCACTGAGCCTCTATATGTATTTATGTATGTATGTATGTATGTATGTATGTATGTATGTATGTACATACGTACATATGTATATGTATATATCCATATAGGGAGCAGTGCAAGATATGAACTCTGAAATCTGAACTGGTTTTCCTGCTTATGGTGGGCATGTTCTGCTCAGTCCAAGTGGTTAATCTTGATTGGGCTGAAAAATACCCATGGGATTAATAAAGTATATCTTTGGGTGTATCTGAGAGGCCTTTCCAGAGGGTTAATGAAGCTGAGATCTGCCAGGCAGGAACAGCATTCCACAGGCTGGAGGCTTAAATGGAATGAAAGAAGTCTGCTAGTGTAGGCTCTCTCTCTCTTCTCTCTCTCTCTCTCTCTCTCTCTCTCTCTCTCTCTCTCTCTCTCTCTCTCTCTCATTTTCTGACTTCCACACTTCCTCTGCTATAATCTCCTGCCTTGACATTTGAAATCATGAGCCAATAAATCCTTCAGATCGTCTATGTGAAGCACTTTGTAACAGCACTGAGAACGAATAGGCACACAGCCATTGCTGGCGATGCTGCCCAAACCAGAGAGTATGGAAGAAACACTCTGGCCTCTGCTTTCCCCTGCCCTCTGGCTTCATGCCAGTGCCTGTTACTGGCTGAACCCAGATCCCGGCTGACTTTTAAGGAATTCTGGCAAATGTAGTTTGCTATTGTCAGTGCCTGGAAATGCACAACAAAAAAAAAGGAAGACGAGAGTTGAATCCAGACCAGTTTCTCATCTTCCCAAACACAATTATTTCAGCACACCTGCAATCCCTGCATGTGTAAGGGAAAGGCTGGAGGCTTGCTGCAAGTGTTAGGCCAGCCTGGGTTATGTAGGGAGGCCTTGTCTCAACAAACAAAAAAAGCAACAAAACAATCCGAGAGAGAGAGAGAGAGAGAGAGAGAGAGAGAGAGAGAGAGAGAGAGAGAGAGAGAGAGAAGAGAACCATGTGTACACATATGTGCAGATCAGAAGACAACCGTTGGAGCTGGATCTCTCCATCTACTTTTATGTGAGCACAGGGTGGGGGGGCTCGAACTCTGCACCAGGTTTGAGCAACAAGTGCATTTCCACACCCAGCCATCTTACCAGCCAATGGTTGTTTCTTGAGATAGCCTTGGCAACATTAACATTCTATAGACAATTGTAACAGGACCCAGAGTCTATACAGTGTAACATTCACAGTACCCAGAACACAATCTAAATTACTGAAACCCTACACACACATACATGCATGCATGCACGCACACTCATGTGAGTACACACACACACACTGTGACTAGTACTTAAGACAAAAATTACAAAAGGTGCCAGCTTTAAGATGTCCATGCTAAGTTTATTATCAGAGGTGGCAGTTGTAATTTAAATGACTAGAAAGAGAGTTGTTCAAAGCCGATACAGAAACTGTAGAAAAAAATGACAAAACCAGAGATTTCAGAATTAAAAAAAAATAACTGAAATAAAATACTTCCCTGGCTAAGTTCACACATAAGGAAAAATATTCACTGAATTCGAAGGTAGATGACAGAATTATTGTATCTGAAGAAAAGGGGAAGTAGATTTCTTTTAGTGCTAACAGAGCCTTGGGGTCCTGTGTGTGGGACAATATATGAAACACAATCATATCATATTTATGTCATTTGATTCTCAAAGCAGAGGAGGAAGACATTGGTGAAGGAAAAAATATTTGAGGAAATAATGGCTGCTACCTGTTCCCACCTCCATTTGATGGAAGAAACACATTGACATATTCAAGAAATGAATTTGGCAGGATTTTGTGCAGGATGAGAACACCTTAGGGTGTTCTTAGATTGTGAGGGGGGGTTCTTAGATTGGCTTACATGATACAGGCTGGGTAGCTCAACAATGGCTTTCTGTTTTCTGGGGAGGCAGAGAACTTAGTAGCCACTCTACCTACAAAGCTGGATGCCTCAGGAGCTCCAGTCTGGTGTTGAAGGCCTGGAGGATTTTTAGGGAATTGGTGGTATCCAGGTCACACTGGAAAACTAAAGGAACTGGAGACTGCTGTAGAGGACAGAGGGGGGCGCAGCATCTCTGGTGGCAGCAGTGGCACACACACGCAGGAGCTAAGGAGACAGGCAGAGCTGTTTTCTCCTTGGACCTCTTTATATCTGGGCCACCTGTTGGGAGATGCCACCCACTCTGAGGGTAGATGCCTTCCACCTCTCAGTTACTCCTCTTTGGAGACACAGCACAGATATTCCCAGAGGTGTGTCTCCCAGGTAATTTCAGAACCTGTAGAGTTGGCAACTAAAATCAAACATCATGGTGTGCAAAAGAAAAAAACATAAAGACAAACATCACCAAATTATTACAACTCAAGATCAAGTTAAAACTCTTGAAGGCCACTAGAGAAAATGATATATTCTGGAATGTTCTTCCATTTAAAGAATACTATCTGAACACAGGTTTCTCAGGAGAAAACATGGAAGTCAAAAGAGCATTAAATAGGTTTTAAAAACTAACAGAAATGTAAACTCAGAGTTTCATACCTGGTTAAAAAAAATTACCCTTTAAGAATCTCTGTAACCAGATTCTCAGATGAAGAAAGGCCAAAAGAATATGTTATCACTATACTTACTAAAAAAAAATGCTAATAAAACTTTTTTAGGTTGAATAAAATTATGACAAAAATGAACTTAGATTTTCAGGGACTAGAAGTGACAGACATGGTGATGGCTCAGGTAAAAATATAAGGTTCTGTTGACTTTTCTTTAAGACGATGACCAATGAAAGGAAGTACTGTAATGCTAGTTGGCCACCTGCCCTTGGACTAACCTCACTCAGTGCCTCTCCAGCCTACTCCCAACTACCCCACTCCTATCATCCTGTCCCGACTCTCAACTCTAATGGAGGACCCCAACTGAACCAATGGCCATGCCAGTTACCAGAACTCCATTCCCAACTTGGGTGGAAATCCCTTACTGGACCAGAGGCCACCCCAGTCACCAGAAGTTTAGCCCCCAACTTGGGTGGAAACCTTCTACTCAACCACAGGTCACTCCAGCCAGAAGACCAGAGAGGAAACAGAAACCAAGAAACAAAAGACCCGTACAACAAGGACAAAGTAAAAAACTGGCACTTAGACATATAGTCATCACAAACTAGATGCCTAGATTCAGTGTAAGAACACAGTCAACAACAGCCAGGGCAACATGTCATCACCAGAGCCCAGCTATCCTACCACAGACCCCTGATTGTTCCAACACAACTGAAGCACAAGAAAAAGACCTTAAAACCAGCTTTATGAAGATGGTAGAAGTCCTTAAAGAGAAAATTAATAAATCCCTTAAAGAAATCAAGAAAAAGAAAAACAAAAATTGGAGGAAATTAATAAATCCCTTAAAGAAAGCCAAAAAAAACACCCAAAAAACAAACAGTTGAAGAAAACAGTAACTATTCAAGACCTGAAAATGAAAATAGAAGCAATAAAGAAACCACAAACTGAGGGAATTCTGGAAATGGAACATCTAGATAACTGAACAGGAACTCCTGACATGAACAACACCAACAGAATACAAGAGATGGAAGAGAAAAATCTCAGGTCTTGAAGATATGATAGAAGAAATAGATACATCAGTCAAAGACAAATCTAAAAAATTTCTGACACAAAACACCCAGGAAATCTGGGACACTATGAAAAGAACAAACCTAAGATCAATAGGAAGAGTAAGAAGGCCCAGAAAATATTTTTAGCAAAATCATACAAGAAAATTTCCCTAACCTAAAGAAGGACATGCCTATAAAGGTAAAAGAAGCTTACAGAACATCAAATAAATTGGACTGGAAAAGAAATTTCCCTTATCACATAGTAATCAAAACACTAAACGCTAAACATACTAAACAAAGAAAGAATATTAAAAGCTACAAGGGAAAAGGCCAATTAACATATAAATGCAGACCTATTAGAATTACACCTGATTTCTCAATGGATACTCTAAAATCCAGAAGAACCTGAACAGATGTCCTACAGACTTTAAATGCCACAGATGCCAGCCCAGACTACTATACCCAGCAAAACTTTCAGTCACCATAGATGGAGAAAACAAGATATTCCATGAAAAAGTCAAATGTAAACAGTACCTATCCACAAATCTGGCCCTACAAGAAAATACTAAAAGAAAAATTACAGCCCAAAGAGGTTAACTATACTCATGAAAACAAAGGAAATAAATGTCATCCCAGCAGAATCAAAAAAAAAAAAAAAAGGAAAGCACACAGACCACCACCATCACCACCACCACCAACAAAATAACAGGAATTAACAATATTGGTAATTTATATATCCCAACATCAATAGACTCAATTCTCTAATGAAAGGATTCAGACTAACAGAATGGATGCAAAACCAGGATCCATCCTCTGCTGCATTCAACAAACACACTTTGCCATCAAAAATAGACAATACCTCAGAGTTAAGGGTTGGAAAAAAGATTTTTCCAAGCAAATAGACCTAAGAAACAAGCTGATATACTGATTCTAATAAATTACAATAATTCTAACAAAATAGATTTTAAACCAAAATTAATCAAAGATATGGGAAAGAATATTACATACTCATCAAAGGAAAAATCCACCAAGATGATCTTTCAGTTCTTAACATCTATGCCCCAAACTCAAAAGTATCTGCATTTGAAAAGAAAGTACTACTAAAGCTTAAATCTCACACTGACCTTCACATATTGATAGTGGGAGACTTCAATACCCAGCTCTCACCAATGGACACGTCATTCAGACAAAACTAAATAGAGAAATACTGAAGCTAACAGACATGATGAACATAATGGACCTAACATATCTACAGAACATTTCACTGAAACACAAAAGAAAATAACATTTTCTCAGCACACCATGAACATTTTGAAAAAATTGACTACAAATAAAGCAAGTCTCAATAGATACAAGAAAATTGAAGTAACCCCCTGCATCCTATCAGAACACCATGGCTTAAAGCTGGAATTCAGTAACAACAGAAATAACAAAACTACAAACTCATGAAAACTGAACAACTCTATTGAATGATGACTGAGTCAAGGCAGAAAAAAGAAAAAAAAAATCAAGACTTTCTAGAATTCAATGAAAATGAAAGCACAACATACCCAAACTTACGGTGCACAATAAAAGCTGTGCTAAGAAGAAGAGTTCATAGCACTAAGTGCCTATGTGAAGAAACTGGAGAGATCTCTAGCAACTTAATAGCACACCTAAAAACTCTAGAACAAAAAGAAGCAAGCTCACCCAGGAGGAGCAAATGGCAGGAAATAATCAAACTGAAGGCTGAAAAAAAAAATCAATAAAAGAGAAACAAAGAAAACAATACAAAAACCAAATAAAAAAAAACAACAACAAAGAGTTGGTTGTTTGAAAAATCATCAAGATAAACAAACCTTTACTCAAACTAAAAGACACACAAAAGGGATAACCAAATTAACAAAATCAGTAATTAAAAGGAGGATATAACAACAGACACCGAGGAAACTCAAAGAATTACTAGTCATATTTTTTTTTATTTATTTATTATGTATACAGTATATAGAAGAGAGTACCAGATGTCATCATAGATGGTTGTAAGCCACCATGTGGTTGCTGGGAATTGAACTCAGGACCTCCAGAAGAACAGTCAGTACTCTTAACCTCTGAGCCATCTCTCCAGCCCTCACTAGTCATATTTTAAAAACCTGTACTTCACAAAATTGTAAAATATAAAAGGAATGGATAATGTTCTCAATAGGTGCCACTTACCAAAGTTAAATCAAGATCAAAAAAACGACTTAAGTCAACTTATAAGCCCTAACTAAAGAAATAGAAGCAGTCGTTAAAAGTCTCCCAACAACAACAACAAAGCTCAGGGCCAGACAGTTTTAGTACTATCTGACTTTCAAAGGAGAGCTAACACCGATACTTTTCAAATTATTCCGTAAAATAGAAACAAAAGGAACATTGCCAAATTCATTTAATGAGGCCACGGTTACCCCAAATCACGAAAAGATTCAACAAAGAGAATTACAGACCAATTTCCCTTATAAACATAGATGCAAAAATACTCAATAAAATACTTGAAAATTGAATTCAAGACCACATCAAAAAATATTATCCACCATAATCAAGTAGGTTTCATCCCAGAGATGCAGGGATAGTTCAATATATAAAAATCAATCAATGTAATCTAGCATGTAAACTAACTTAAAGAAAAAAACCCACATAATCGTTTTATTAGATGATGAAAAAGCTTTTGACAAAACCCAACATCCCTTTATGATAAAACTCTTGGAGACAGTATGGGTAAGAAGGACTTACCTAAACCTAATAAAAACAATTTACAACACGACTATAGCTAATATTGAGAGAGGACCTCTCCTCTCTGCTGTACTTAGTGGAAAAACACAGAGCACAGGATGGCCACGCTGACCCACCTGGCCCAGCCCAATGCTGGAAAGTCTCCTGCTTTCCCCAAAGCAGAAAATAACCCAAGGCCTCCACTAGCCCAAACATGCCCGGGAACAAATAATAATAATAATAATAATAATAATAATAATAATAATAATAATAATGACAATAGGTCGAACTGACCTCAGACCATAAGATATGCAAACCACCCACTGTTTCCCGGAATGTTATTTTCACCTTGGTGCTAACCAATCAAAAGCCTGACCCGTTGTTATCAGGCACCCCCATCCTAGTTTCTGGAAAGTCCCTAGCACGAGCCAATCAGCTAACGATTTGTACCATTATCCTCACCTGAACCCAATTCACAGCGTCGGTTTATAAAAGGAGGCCCCCTGCTGCCCTAATCAACCCTCTTGCATGATTCTGCCATGTGGACGACTGGAGTGGTTCACAAGCTAGCTCGTCTTTGCTCAATAAACCTTGCTATTGCATTCTGCTGCACTCTTGTCTCTGGTGATCTCTCTAGGATTGCGACCTTGGGCATAGCAATATTAAATTAAATGGAGAGAAACTCAAAGCAATTCCAATAAAATCAGGAACAAGATAAGGCTGTACACTCTCTCTATTCAATATTATACTTGAAGTTCTAGCCAGGGAAAAAAGACAACTTAAGGAGATCAAAGGAACACAAATTTGAAAGGAAAAAGTAAAAGTATCATGATTTGCAGATAATATGATAGTATACTTAAGTGATCCTCAAATTTCTATCAGGGAATTCCTAATAAACACCTTTGATGAAGTAGTTGGATACAAGATTAACTCAAAAAAGTCAGTAGCCCTTCTATACACAAATGGCAAATCAGCTGAGGAAGAAATCAGGGAAACAATATCCTTCACAATAGCCACAAATAATGTAAAATATCTTGGGAGTAGCTCTAACCAAGCAAGTGAAAGACTTGCATGACCAAAACTTCAAATCTTTGAAGAAAAAAATTTAAAAAGATAACAGAAGAAAGATCTCCCATGCTTGTGGATTTATAAAATTAAATTTAAAAGTAAAAGTAGTCATCTTACCAAAAGCTATCTACAGATCCAACACAATTTCCACTGAAATCATAACACAATTCTTTAAAGACATAATCAACTAAGCAAGGCTCATAGGCTGAACTGCCTCCTCTTTCCTCACCCATATATTTCACTTCCTCATTCAACTTCCTAGGGCTAAGATTAAAGGTGTGTGCCATTACCACCTGGCTCTGCTTTGGCCTTGAACTCACAGAGATCTTTTCCTCTCTATACAGAAAAAATCTCTGTCTCCTGAGTGATAGGATTAAAGGCATAGATCACTACTCCCTGATCTTCATGGCTAAATCTGTGTGTGGCTTGGGTGTCCTCTGATTTTCAGGCAAACTTTATTAAATATACAACATAGTGCCACATATTCCCTTTTGTGTTAAAAATAAAAAGGTTATAACTAATATAAGAAAAACTTTATACAATAAGTACAATAACTATATGCAACATATATAAGCAATAAGTACATAAATAATGTCTAGTCCATTAACAATTAACAAATTCAGAGAAAATACTTCATTATTTATCCTATCTTGGTGAGTTCAAAGTGTTGTACTTAATTCACTTTCTATCTAACTTGTATTACCAGACAAAAACTATCTTTTGATGTCTCTCAAACATACACTTTATATCTCTTTAGTGAATTTCTTTTCTGAATCTGTCACTAGGAAAACTATAACTATCTAATCTTTAACTCCCTTAGAGACTGAAGAAGGAAATGATATTAACTGAGTAAACAGGAAGTGCAAGCAATTGGCTTCAAAAAAAAATGTGAGAAATGACAGAAACAGCTGGCTGCCTGGACAGTCACCCAAGGTTTCTCTGCAGTGTTGGAGCATCCATCGTTGGCCTATAAGCCTAGCATATCTGACAGTCTTATCTGTGAAACAGGACTTTCTTAAGACTGTCCTACCTTGTCTTGGCAAGGTTCAGCAGTCCTTTCTTGTGTGTCCTGCTTGTCCATTTCGGATATCACATTGTCCTAAAAAAGTCGGTTTATATGAGTGCCAAGTTTGTTGATATGAGCTGGGATACAAATATTAGAAAACCTTGTTAAAACAGATCATAAAGATATTCAGACCCAGACAGAGGAATTTAAAGGATAACCAATCTCAGCATTGCAATATAAGTTTACAGAGAAACAACCTAAGGCTTTCAAACAGCCAACTTTAGTATATGCAGTAACCTTATAAGAATTGCCAAATGATAGGAACTGTGCAAGAACTGAATGGATTCCTGTGCAAATGTTAGATCTGAAGAGATTTAAGGAGGCAATAGTTACATATGGTATGTGTTCACCCTTTGTAAAGCAGATGTTAAACTTATGAACAACTTGTAAAAGAATTATCACTAGAGACTGGACAGACATGGTTACAATGATCCTAGAGGTTAGCCCCTAGTTACAATGGGGGACCCAGTAGAAAGATGAAGCTAAGACTATTGCACAATGAAGTAGAACTAGAGGTATTAAAATCTCCCAAGACCAACTCCTTGGGGATGGATTTATGCTAATGTAGAAACACAATCTTTATATGGTGACCACACCCTAGCTTTATGCCAAGTGGCAGCTGTAAATGCTTGGGATAGAATTGAAGAAGCAGGAAAGAAAATTGAGTCATTTACAAAAGTGATCCCAGGCTCAAAAGAAACCTTTACTGATTTATTATAAAGATTGACTTCAGCAGTAAACAGAATGGTACCAGATTCAGAAGCTAGGCAAATGACAATTAAATCGCTGACTTTTGGAAATGCTAATTTACATTTCAAAAAGATAATTAGGATGTTAAAGGCAAGATCAGTACCATTGGAGGAACAGATCCAAGATACAATTAATATGAAATCTCATAACTATGATGATGTTTGGGTAGGAGAAATCATTTCTAGAAGTTTAAAGAAAAAATCAAAATAACAATACAACTGGAAAACAAGGTCACCTAAAAAGGGACTGTAAATAGGACATTCCTAGGAATAATGTTTTAGCTAAGAATAACCCCAACAGAATGTCCCTCCCTTCTGGAGTGCGCATAAGGTGTGACAAAGGCAGGTATTGGACAAATAAATGTAGGTCAATAAGTGACAGATGAAAACTTTTTGCCTTTAGGAAACACCCTGAGAGGCCTCTTTCAGGCCCCTGTATCATATTCAGTTTAGTCTTATCCTGTCATCATGGAGGAAACACCTTCTCAGAGCAATTAAAGAACCTAAAACCTATTCTAAAAAACCAAACTGTTTTGAATGATATGTTACATATTTAATAAAACCTGAAATATCAAGAGATCAACCCACAGACAAAAGCTAGGCAGACATAGATCAGAAAATTTATTAAATATGTAACATATCACATAGATCAGCTATAGAAAAAATTATAAAGTGAATATTTTGGCAAATGGCTATAAATAAAAAGATCATAATTAAAGTAGGAATAAATGATGTTGTCACTGAAGGCCTGGTAGGCACAGATACAGATATAACAATAATTTCACCAGAATCTTGGCATTCAAATTGGCCCCCTCAGGTGGTAAATGTTCAGCAATGAAGGATTAGAACATTATCTCAGGTAAAACAGAGCATGATATAGCTGGGATATATGAAGCCAGAAGGACAGAGAGGAAGATTAAAGCCATATGTCATACATTGTCAGAAATTTATGTAGATGTGATTTATTACAGTGGAATATTCGGATTAACATTCTTCCAATCTCTGAAGCAAACCACAAACTAACATATGTTTCTGAGAAAAATATTATAAGGTATTATGAGAAACTGTCACCAACCATTCAGGTTGTATAAAAACAAGGTAAAACTGCTGTTAATATTTCAAAGGTACTAATAGCTCTACTTTTAAAATGGTTAACAGATAGGCATATGGTTTAGCCATGGTCTTTAACAAAAGAGAAATTGCAGGCCTTAGAACAGCTGGTATAGGAGCAGTTAAATGCTCAGTATATTGAAGAATCAACTAGCCCTTAGAATTCTCCTGTATTTGTTATTAAAAAAAATCTGGAAAATGAAGAATGGTAACAGATCTAAAAGCAATTAACAAGGTGATTCAGCCAATGGGATCTCTACAATCTGGAATTCCTTTGCCTTCTCTGTTACCTAAAGAATGACTTCTTAGAGTTATCAGTTTAAAAGACTGTTTTGTCACTATGCTGTTACAAGAAAAATTTGTCTTTACGGTGCCTACTTACAATAATTCTTGACCTGTAAAGAGATATCAGTGGAAGGTTCTCCACAGGGAATGTTAAATAGCCCCAAGTTGGGAGCTAGATATTAGGGGAAAAGTGAAAGATCAGAGACACAGATGAACAAGCCATAGTCAATTCTCATCCAGCCACTCCTCACAGACTCTCAAACTGAATGCCTTTGAGTCCTCAGCTGAAAAAGGTGGAGTGGGGGTGGGGTGGGGGGTGTCACAGGCAAAGGGCTGAACCTCTGCCTCCTCTTCCTCCTCCCAGCTATCTCACTTCCTCATTCAACTTTCCTAGTGCTAGGATTGAAGGTGTGTGCTACCATCACCTGGCTTTGTTTGGCCTTGAACTCACAGAGATCCAGACACATCTTTTCCTCTGGAGTTCTGGGATTAAAGGCATTGGTCACCACTCCCTGACTTTCAGGGCTAAATCTGTGGGTGGCTCTGTCCTCTGATTTTCTAAGGCAAACTTTATTAAATATAAAATATAACACCACATAGATATCCACAAGGCTATATTCACAATTGTCAAAAGCTAGAAAGATGAACAGTTCAGAGATAGTCTGGGCTACATAGTGAGACTATTGTACCCAAGGTCGAGACCCTAGAGAGATCACCAGAGACAAGGGTGCAGCAGAATGCAATAGCAAGGTTTATTGAGCAAAGACGAGCTAGCTCGTGAACCACTCCAGTCGTCCCACACGAGGAACCATGCAAGAGGGTTGATTAGGGCAGCAGGGGGCCTCCTTTTATAAACTGAGGCTGTGAATTGGGTTCAGGTGAGGATAATGGTACGAGTCATTATCCTGATTGGCTCGTGCTAGGGACTTTCCAGAAACTAGGATGGGGGTGCTGAGTAACAACAGGTCAGGCTTTTGATTGGTTAATACCAAGGTGAAAATACATTCCAGAAAACAGTGGGTGGCTTGCATATCTTATGGTCTGAGGTCAGTTCAACCTGTTGTCATTTTTATTATTATTATTTCTTCCCGGGCATGTTTGGGCTAGTGGAGGCCTTGGGTTATTTTCTGCTTTGGGGAAAGCTGGGGACTTTCCAGCATTGGGCTGGGCCGGGTGGGTCAGTGTGGCCATCCTCATGCTCTGTGTTTTCCACTAAGTTCAGCAGAGAGGAGAGGTCCTCTCTCAAGACTTTGTTACAAAATAGAATAAAATGGAAATCCAAATTGGAAAGAAGTTAAATGTTCTTCAGCCACCTAATGAGTACAGCATTATGTTCAGTGGAATACTATTCCACAATGAAAATAAACAAACTACCTATAATATATACAGCGATACGAGTTTCTTAAGCTAAATGGACAAAGTAAGTTTAAAAGGATCAATTTGTGTTCTGCTTATACATGTGTGTAAAGGGACCACTGTGGAGAGAAAAATAGGGCCAGTGTTTGCCAGTGGTTGAAACTGTGTAAAAGCTGGCTGTGGGAAGGTATCAGGAAAGTGAGTTTTAGAGGATAGTGACCTGTTCTATATCTCTCCAAAACTCTTAGATCCATGTACTCCAAAGGGTGGATTTTAGCTGTCTAAATTTCTTTTTATTTTTGAAGCTTGTAATTATATTTATGTACAGAAAACTTAGCAGTGTACATTTATTTAACCCAGCTTAGTGGCGAGTTCTTTGGCTTTTGCCTTTTCCAGCTTTGCAATTGGAGCTATAGATTTAGGACCCAGGACATTGCCTCCCCAGTGGCGTCATATCTCATTGTATCTGTCATTGTAGTTGGTCCTAATAGCTTCCACCAGCTTAGCCAGAGCACCCTTGTCTTCCCAGTTAACTTGTGTGAAGGCAACAGTGGTGCATGTCTTCCTGTGGACCAGCCGCCCCAGTCTGGCCTTTCCTTTGATGATGCAGTAGAGGACCCCCATCTTTCGACACAGAGAAGGCAGGAAAACCACCAGCTCAATGGGATCTACATCGTGGCCAATCACCACCAGCTGAGCCTTCTTGTTCTCCACCAAGGTGGTGACTGTATTAACACCTGCTAGAAGGACAGGTGATCTTTTAGTTGGGACATCCCCCTTGCCAGCAGCTTTCTTCTCAGCACAGGCCAGCAACCTTTGCTTCTTCTCCTGCTTTGTCTCTGGCCTGTACTTGTGGACAAGCTTAAGCAGCTGAGTAGCTGTTTACTGGTCCAGGGCCTGCGTGAACTGGATAATGGCAGGTGGTACTTTGAGCTGCTTATAGAGGATGGCTCTTTGCTGCTGCAGTCTAATGTAGTGAGGCCATTTGACAAAGTGTGTGAGATCTCTTTTGAGCTGGATGTCCTGCCCAATGCCAAAGTTCTTAGGCCTTTTCTCGAACAAAGGATTCACCACCTGTTTCTTCAGGATGGCGGGGGCTGGGGCTACATTCTTCTTCCCCTTGGCCTTCTTTCCCTTGGGCAGCTTGCTTGGCTCGAGTCTAAATTTCAACATAAAAAAGAAGCAAGACATAGTGGTAAATGCTTGCAATCTTGGTGCTCTGAATTCCAGGACAGGAAAGTCTGAGTCCAGTCTTGGCTGCATAGGGAGATCCTGCCTCTAAAAGAATGAGAAAAGAGGAGGAGGAGAGAGAGGAGGAGGAGGAGGAAGAGAAGGAAAGGCAGGCTGAACCATTAAGGGATAATTGCTGCAAACAATAGTTTATTGGTTTTCACCATCTGCTGTGTTTGTGGAAATCTTCCTCCAATTGCTCATATTCATAGAGGATAAAACAAAAGTTTGGACTTGTTGCTGAGTGGATTTGACATGAAGTACAGCATGCCACGCTAAGAGGGTCTTCATGCTCTGCTGGGGTAGCTGAGAAGGAGATCAGACAGGCTTCTGGGAGGAAGAGAAGTCTGGAGTCAATGCTGAAGGTTAGGGCAGAGGTAGGTTGTGAGGAGGGGCTGTGGACATTTGGGTACATAAGGAGGATGCTTATGGGAGGGACAACCCGGACCTGTAGGACTTTACAGTGTCACGTCACCCTCTTTGTGACGCTGGGGTGAAGTGGGTTAGACAGCTGGTAGTGAGTTGGACCAGAGGGAGGAGGTCATAGGCAATCAACCCAAAGAGTGTGGTCACCATCCTGAGGAGAGTGGGCTAGTGGCAGTGGAGTGAGAGGGATCCTGTTAATTGTGTTCCCATCATCAATCTGACTGTAGTGTTGAGCATGGACCAGAGGGGGCGCTGCAGGCAGGAAGCCACGAAGAAAGCAGGGAAAGATCCCATTGAGAGATGCTGAGTTGGCGGAATAGAGAATAGACTGTAGAGGTACCAGAGTTTGCTCCCTGTCCCTTGGCATTGGCTATTTCTTCTTCCTAGCCTTGGTCTTTTCCAGCTGGTTTCTCAGAAGAGCCTTCCATGACTACTTCATTCAGAGAAGGTCCTTACCGTGTACCCCACCCCCATTTCCCTCCTAAGAAGTATCTTGCTTATAGTCTAGAGCATGCTTGTGGAGCTCACTGTCTGGGTCCTAAGGCCACTGACGTCTTATTAACTATATGATATTGATCTTATTTATCTCCCTGTGACTTATGCTTCTCATCTGTGAGGCAGGAATAATAACTGTGGCA
Source organism: Sigmodon hispidus (assembly GCA_004025045.1). Lineage (NCBI taxonomy): Eukaryota > Metazoa > Chordata > Mammalia > Rodentia > Cricetidae > Sigmodon > Sigmodon hispidus. Next base: position 313,626 of record PVIH01000052.1, read on the forward strand.
TAGAACTGCTATTAGAGTAGCAGGTTAAAAGAAAAATAGTGTCTAGGAGAATCTTTGACATATAACAAATTCTGAATGATGTCACATATTATTTTCTCTGTTTTACTCCAAACTTAGCTTCTTAGCAGTTCCTTCTTGCTTCGATACCATATGCTGAAAGAAACTGTCCTATGTTCACCAGCAGGTGGCGCCTGGATGCCAAGAAAAGAGAAAGCCGGCATCCCTCCACTCCAACTCAGCCAATAGATGTCTGTTCAGATCTCTAAGATGAAGAACACACATGCGGAGGCATGCGGAGGCTCTGCCCAGGCAGGATCCTGATAAAGTATATATAGGAGAGTCAGAAGGCTATATCATGTTGAAAATGAAGCGAAGAAGCTAAGTCTAAATTATGTTTTGTGGGGTCACATTCCAAAAGTTTGGTTTAGAGTTGGAGAGCCTCAGGTTGCTGAGGCTGGTCTTGAAATAACTGAGGCTGGCCTTGAACTCCCAAACCTCCCACTTCTGCCTCCCAAGAGCCAAGAGTCATTCTCACCAGGTTTATCCACTTTGTGGAACAGTAGGGAGGAACTGGCCACCCAGGCATCTTATTTCATTGCAATTCCAGTTTAATGAGGTGGGAGGTTGTGGGAGTCCAGAGCAGTTCAGAAAAGGAGGTCAGAGTGCCCTGTGTATTCTTCTGTCTTTGAATTTGTGTATCTGTGGGACAGGAGTGAGGCCAGAAGAGTTTTGAAAACATTTTCTGCGCACTAGGATGAGGAACTAAAAGTGAGACCCTTCTACCCTTGTCCTGATGAGAGCAAGGGGCAAGACAAGGGGCCAATCCAGGTGGAAAGCTAACCACAGCACCAATCCCGGTGATGCTGGGAATGGGCGTTGTGCTAACGGTGACTCAGGGCAGAGGACAGCGGGCTGTGCCTCTAAGATGTGAGGAGGTGCTCTCATGGTCAGAGAGTAAGAAAGGGAGAGTATCATTTCTGGGAGGCTGGCTAGTCCAGCCCAGCAGTTCAGTGTGTCCTTCCCTTCTGATCACACACACACACACACACACACACACACACACACACGGAGGTTTCTTTAGAATCCTTTTGAAAAGCAGGGTCACAGATAGCCCAGACTGACCTTAAACTTTCTATGCAGCCAAGGATGACCTTGGACTGATTTTTTTTTTTACCTCCATCTCCCAAGTTTAGGAATTACAGGCATATACAACTATGTCCCATCTATACAGTTTTGAGGATTAAAGCCAGGGCTTTGTTCATATTAGGAAAGTACTCCCCTAATTAACTGCACCTCTAGCCTGCCTATTTTAAAAAATAAACATTTTAAGCTTTTATTTTCATGTATGTGTCTGGGTATGAAATGTGTGTATAGATGCATCAAGACCTTTTGAGAGCATCAGACCCTTAGGATCCAAAGTTACAGGCAGCTCTGATCTCCAATGTAGGTGTTGGGAACCAAACTGATGTGACTAGAAGACCAGCAAGTGCTCTTAACTCTTGACTCATTTATTTCTTTAGTCTCTGCTTCTTTTTTTTTTTTTGAGATTTAAATGGAAAAAATGTTTTAAATCTGTATGTATTTGTATATTCGTGTGGGTGTCTGAGGAGGGCAGCAGATGGCACCAGGCCTCCTGGAGTCATTGTGGGCTGTCTGACCTGGGTGCTGGGAACTGAATTCTGGTCCTCTTCAAGAGCAGGAAGTGCTCTGAGGCACCGAGCCACCTCTCCAGTCCCCGTTGCTCTTGCTTGAATTCCTATCCTGGCCTACGACGTCCTCACGCTTGTGGAAATCCTTCTGCTGTGTCTCTGGACACCTGGAGGTACAGGCATGTGCCGCCATGCAACAATTTCTGTGTAATAGTATTTTTGAAGAATTTTCCCAAGTGACTATTGATAGTGAGTCCTTTTACATCAAAGTTTCCCAGTTATAGTGGTCAACTCAGGGACTTCTCTGACATCTCAAGCTTATATGACCACATTCACAGTGACCCTGTGTGGCACCACCTGGACCCAGGAGAACAGTGAGATCTGGTTCTTGCACGTGAACCCTGTGCTCAGTAGGTCTTTAGCAGACCCAATGCAGGAGGAAGAAGAATGCAGGAAGAAGAAGAGGAAGTCAGGGATGCCCAGGCATCCGGAATCAGCCTCTAGTTCCCTTCACAGCAGACATGGCCCTCAGCACACCTTATACCTCCAAGAAGTCAGATCAGGACTCCTTCAACCTGTTTGAAGCAGCTGATAATGCCCACCCTCCCCTCACTGTGGGCTCCCCCTGCTTTAGGTTTTCATGGTTCATCCTGGCTTCCAGAAACAGTACCATAGGAATAAAAGGATGCTGGGTACACAGGTGATGGGCTTGCCAGGTACTCAGACTCAGGAGGCAGACATTCTGGCCTGTGTGACCAGAAAGGGCTCCTGCCCACTCCGAGCCTTGATCTCCACACCCATCCTCGGAAGGGTGTATTGAGTGCCATCTATTGGCAATTCCTGGAGAAGCTGCCCCTGTAGGATGCTTGAGGGAAGGTAGTGGGCACACTAGGTGGGGTGAGGTTGTGAAGGAAGAGTTCAGAAGGTGCATGAGCACAGCAATATTAACAGCCCCACTCACTCTCTTAGCCTAGGAAAGGCCATGTCAGTAAATTAGAGCCAAGCATCTGCCAAGACTGACTTAATGAAGATTGAGAACGGCTTCAGTGAGAGGCAGTGTCTTCAGAGGTCACAGCCTGGTGGAACAAAGGCAGAGCTGCAGAGAAGCAAGGGAGTCTGGGAGACAGTGCCAGCCTGGGCTAGAAAGATAGAGGCCTGTTTGGCAGCATTTCCCAGCACACACGAAGGACTTGCTTGATATTTTGGTTCAAGGGTTCAAGTAATCTGCAAAGAGGGGTGCTTAGATTCAAACTTGGTCCTCAGGCTCAAGCCAGGCTCTCATCGGCTTTCACTTCACATCTGAGGGTATGGATAAGCTCAGGGTCATCCACACAAGAGGCTTCTCCCAGAGAAGTTTGTGAATGGTGATTTCAAACTGCTTATGGGTCACAGCAGCCTGGGAGGTTTGTGTGTCTCTCCAAGTGTGCAGTGGGTTCATGTGTACCATACTCCTTTCCCTTTCTCACCTGCTCACTGCCCTTCCTGCTCTGTAAGGGGACATCCCAGGGATAGCCCTTTTCTGTCACCCTGAGCTTCTTGTCTCCATCCTCTGGGCCTCTGCCAAGCCCTGGTTTCCAGAAGCTCCTGGGAAAGGCTTTGGACTGAATCAAGGCCACTTTGGGTTGCATAGCAAGACCTTATATCAAAACCAACCAAAGAAAAGACATATTAAGGGTTTGTGGGTAGAGCTCAGTGCTATACTGATTGCCTAGCATGTACAAAGATCTGGATTTGACCCTCCAGCAGTGCAAAAACAAAACAGAACAAACCCCAACTCAACTAAAATGTTACATCATCTATGAAGTTCTTTTAGGCTGAGTCAGGGGCTCTGCGTCATTAGCCTCCTTAGGATTGACAGAGCTGTATTCAGAATAGGCTAAATGTGTGGCTAGATTTAAAGGAAGGCTGGGGATGTGTTACAAGATCAGAATTGGCTTCTTGTGGAATCTGTAAGATACGAAGGCAACACCTTGCCTCATATATAGTAGGCCTTCAATTGATTTTTAAAATATCTGTTGCTATTTTATGGCTCTGGGAAACTAAGTTTTTAGGGTTTAGTAGAGTATTCAAAGTGGCGCTACGTAAAAGGATCACTTGTTTGCTGATAATGATCCCGCAGCCAACAGCACCATTTTATTTGCTAGAATTTACTGCAGTTACCAGAGGGTACACTTTTAGCACTGAGGTGATCTGTTGAGAGGTGGTTTCCTAACCATTATTTTTTTTAGAAGATGCTCAGGACACATACTGAAGGGCACTGACAGATGTTCAAGGAAAATGCCTGGGAGAACGGATACAGCATCCATTAGGGGGAAGGTAAGGAGACTGTGCACTGTGTCCCACCAAAGACAACAAAGGCTTTCCATGGCACTAGGGTGGACTTTTCAATGTTTAGAAGCTACATATTCTAGAAACAAGTGGCTCCGAACTTCTAAAATACATGCTGGAATTCTAGACTTCTGCCCCTTGCGTCTCGGCTTTGAGACCCTAAGTAAACTCCTCTGGGAACCCTGAAGTGAGAGATGAGACCCTTCCTCCAGCCTGGGGCCCATCTGCCTCCCAAATCTACCTTTTTAAATGGGGGTTCCTTTGCTCCATTCTCTCCAGGATGCTGTTCTTCTGCCGTTTGCACACTCAGTGCTCAGGCTCAACTCCTCAAGCCAAGAAGGCATAGCCTGACGCAGGAGGCACTGGCAAGCAGATGGATGTGGAGCAGCCAATGGCCCCTCAGACAATTTTGCCCTAATAAACTGCCTCTCCTGTATAGCCGACCTCCTTCCCAAGGGGCTAATCTGAGGTGAGATTAGTTATTTCAAACATTTTTCCTTTCAGCCCCCCACCCCAAACAAAGGATAGGGAGTGTAAAGGAAGCATAGAATCCCATGCTGGTTGTGGATAAATCCATTTCAGACCATCAAAAAGCGGGCTGATGTGGAGAGTGGTGAAAAGCCCCTCCATATGTTTGGTCTCAATCTTGTTTTGTGTATCCACAGCCCATTTCTTTTCCTACATCCTCAGAGAGCACATAAAGGTCATTACCCCAAATGTTCTCTTGTCAATTCTCGCTCCCACCAATGCCCCCAGGTCAGTAGGAAAAACACAGCACCACTTACAAGAGCAGAGAGCATCGGAGATTATTGCAGACTTTATAGAAAACAGCCCAAGGGAGGTCCAGATTTCTCAGCTGAGGGTAGGAAGAGGGGCCTCAAGCCAATACACAGAGGAGGAAGATTTCCTGTGCAGAGGCAGCACAGGCCTGCCATTCTGCCTGACTTAGGGTGAGAGGCAGGGAAGCAACCCTTCCTTACTCACCATTGTGCTTTGGGATCATGCAGAAGGCAGGGTACTGAGGCCATGACCTTGACCAGGAAGGCCTTTGAGACAAGAGGTCAGGCTCTATCCTCCCTCAGAAGACATGAGAGGAGTTTCCGGGGGAGGAGCACATGGGTGAGAGAGAGGACAGGTGCATTAGATGGTCTCACCCAGGATGAACCAGGGACCCTGGTTTAGAGGCCCTGCACACCCACATGCTCTCTTCCTAACCGAGGTCTGTCTATGTGTCACGGGGTGCCTGCTCCTGTCCTACAGGATGGAAAAACTCCTTCTCGGAGGGCACTGGGTAGCAACCCCACCATGGGGAGACTTCTCTGAGCTCTGACTAGTGAATGGCAGGGGCAGGGAAACGTGCCAGTGATGGGTATCAAGGGAGCTGAGAGCCTAGAACTTGGGTCAGGGCATGAAAGTGACCGAGGTGAAGAGCTGAGTTTAAGATTGAGGACAAACACCGAGCTTGGGACATTAGAGCCTCAATGGAAAGGCTAAGGATGGATTCTATACCAAGGCTTGTTCCTGGGTTGAGAAGATGGGGCTAGAGTTGAGACCCAGCCAGAGCCAAGGAATGGAGGAGCCTGAGCTAGAACCAGAATAGGAAGCACACCAGGCTAGAGGAGGCCACTTAAGCCACAGAGCCTCCGGATGTGGATGGCAAGATGGAGGGCTCAGAATTCTGGGGTAGGACAAAAGGCTCAAACTCCACAAAAACCTTCCCATAAGACCAGAAAGGATGTAGACGCCCTGAGCTCTGAGAGGGGCTGAGGGCTCCTAACTGGGTGGGGTAAGAGATCAGTGCAGACGAGCCAAGGGGTTCGACTCAAAGCATGTAGGGTGGTGGAGAAAGTGCTAGAGATTTCAAAGTGGAAGAGCAGGGTCTTTGGGTGAGCCTAGATAGGGAGAAGGGATTTCAATGGCCCAGGAAGGATTTGTCTCTAGAAACAGATGGGGGCATCTCTGGGTTTTTGACCTGGAAACTCTCAGGCCAGGAAAAAAAGAGTTCACTTTGGAGCTCCGGGATGGAAGAGATGCTAGGCTTGATCCAAAGGTCTCAAAGATCCAAACTCATTGGTGCGTCTTCTCCAGGGCTCAGGCCAGGCAGGGGAAGGCTGTGTGGCCCCACTAAAGTCATCAGCAGACAGGGACAACCTATTCATAGGGAGATAAGCTCAAAGACCCGAGCCCGGTGAAGTGGCCCGGGAGCCAGCGGGGGCGGCCGGAGCGGGATCGCGGCGAGGGTCTGCATCTTGCTCATAGCGATAGTGGTAGCCTTCCATCTGGTCCCTGCAGGCCTCGCGCAAGTTGCGCATCCAGCGCTGGATGCCACGGCGGTTTAGGTAGAGCACCATGAGGAAGATGAGACCGATGAGCGCCAGCACCAGCCCGAAGAAGACGTAAGAAGCTTCCAGCTCCGGGCCGGCGACGTCCACCTCTTCCCCGTGCTCGTTAGCATCGCCGTCCGTACAGCCCAGCCGCGCCTCGTCCAGGTCCAGCAGAGGCCGATCGAGTAGCGCGCGTGGGGAGGCGCAGCGCAGGCGGCGCGCGTCGGGCACTCGCTCGGTGGCATTGTGTAGCCAGGCCAGCAGGGGGCGAGAGGTGCACCCGCAGCTCAGCGGGTTGTCTGCCAGCAGCAGGCGCGGCCCGGGCAGGTCGCCATCGCGCTCGAGTGCGCGCAGTTCGTCGGGGCCCAGGCCGGCCAGAGCGTTGACACGCGCGTCCAGCTGCTCCAAGCGAGGCAGGCGCAGCGCAGCAGACGGCAGTCGACTCAGAGCGTTGCCCGCCAAGCCCAGCAGGCGCAGCTCGACGAGGGGGGAGAGCGCTGCGTCCAGTGCATCCAGCATCCCGGGGCCGCCCCGTACCAGCGCTTGATTGAGCTGCAGAGAGCGCAGCGCAGGCAGCCCACGGAAGGCGCGGCCGCCCAGGGCTCGAAGAGGGTTGTGGCTCAAGTCGAGCGCTGCCAGACTTGGCAGCCCGTCGAAGGCGCCGTCCTCCACCACCTCGATGTTGTTGTGTGTTAGGCGCAGCGCAGTGAGGAGCGGCAGGCGCACGCCGTCCGTCGCCTCCTCGTCCCCTCCGGCGAAGGCGGCAGAGCGCAGCACGGTCAGGTTGGCGCCCACGATGGTGAGGTTGCGCGCGTCGGGCGGTACGTCCCGAGGCGGCTGCCGAAGCTCAGCGCCGGATGCGCAGCGCAGTAGCAGCCGGGGGCTGCCGAAGCAGTAGCACTGGAAGGGACAGGGCGCGGCGGGCCGACTCAGCGCCGCCGCCACGAGCAGCAGCCCTGGCATCTGGCTCCAGAGTCCCCGCTGTCCCGCGCGCGGGGCCATCGCGGCGGTCCCCGCATCCAGCCCCCGGCCCGTCGCGCTCACCAGTGAGTTGGGAGCGCTTGGTGATGATGGGGTGGGGTTGGCACGGGAGGGTGGAGGTGGGCTAGACCTTGACCCGGAGCAGCTGGTAGTCCCGATCTGTCTCTTCTGCCCGTAAAGTCCGAGAAGCCTTCACTTTGCTGTCTGGGGGGCGGCAGGGTCAGGCAGGAGCCCCCAGCCCCTGGTGCCCTCGTCGCCCTGCGCTCTGGCCTCCGACTTCCTCGGCCGTTCCGGGCTCCAAGCCGAGTGGGCAGGGTTTGCCTCCCCCTCCCCGCCTCCTGGCCGCCTCCTCCGCCCCCGGCGGAGACTCCGCACCTCCTCGCGCAGGGAGGCGGGGTGGGAGGCTCCGGAGCAGCAGGCTTAGGGCCGCAGAGCTCTCTTGTTCTCCTGCTCCCTAGTTCCCGAGCTGCTGAGAAGTTTGGATCCCTGAGCTCTGACTTGCTTCTGTCCCCTCCCCCTATATTTAGGCAGGCTCTTTCCTCCTCCTTCCGTGGCACATGTGGGGCGGGGCTCGCAGGGATGACCTGGCAGGTGGGTTTGTGCACCCAACGAAGCTAGGAGAGAAGTTTATAGCTGCTGCCCCTAGAAGAGGAGGGTGGGCTGAGAAAGTTACTGCTCTTCTTGCAGTCAAGGAAAGGGGCTGTGAGCCTGGAAAATACCTAGCATTGGCTGCCTCTTCTGCGATCCCAGTTCCGTTAGGCACGGCCGGTTGGCCACCTCTGCAGGTCCTGTGCGTCAGTCTTTTGTCGACCCTGTCCCATGCCCGAAGGAATTCTGTAGCACCCACTGTCCCCACGCTTCCCATGCCCCTAACTCAGGCTGCACTGTCTCTCCCAGGACCTACCTCTCCCATTGGTTCTGCCTTTCAGGCTGGACCCCTCCCAGGCTCAGGGACCCGTGGGTGTCGTGATTCAGCTCTTTGCTTTCCCACAGTGCCCCAATACCTGAGCACCCCTAGGATACGGTGGTCAGCTTTGCCCTCCAAACTTCCCTACCAGTCAGTATTTAGTGGGGTACAGGTTAGGGGAGGGGGCTCCAGAAGCAGGGATTTTGTAGTGCGGGGGTGTGGGGCTTGGGGGTGTGGTGGGATCCATGCTGAGCCTGCTAATAGTCTTGTTTTGTTCTGGAATTTTACTTATTTACTTTTTTTTTTTTTTCCCTCTCCAGAACCGGGAAGCTCAAGACCTGATTTAAAGAGACAGACTCCAGAGAAGGGAGCATTCCTGGCCTGGCATGAATTATTCAGGTTGGAGAAGCTGACATTTGATCTTTCTGGCCATTCGAGTATCTTACTTGGCAGAGCTGCTTGGGATGGAGGCTCCCCTCCTTCCCACAAGAATCAGTCAGTCTCTTTCTCCTGAATTGGGGACATTTGGTTGACTTCTTCCCTGAAATTTGTATTTAACAGATCAAGCAGACTATTGACATCACTTAAGAAGCACACCTGCAGGAGGGGGGCGGGGCTGGGTCTCAAGCAAACACCAAGGGCCAGGCTGATGATACTGGGGCTCCCCTAGCTCTCGATGACCCAGTCCTCTCTCCCTGTCTCCACGACAGCTCTCTCAGTTACTGGCCAATGACAGTAGTAACTTTCATGTTGGACATGTCTGTATACATGGCCACATGAGTTCATACATACATGTATGCCTCTACACAGAAAGGAGAGTTTTATGCACACAGATCTACACATGTCCGTGTGTGGTCTCATAACATTCATTCCTACTTGGATGTGCGTGTGTGCATGGGAGGTTTGCACAACCTGCGCACAGCAAATTTGAACAGATCTGTCTCATACAGATAAATGTAGGCTCATTGGTGCCTGCTCACATAGGAATGTAACTTTGGGTGCAACCTGGTGTGTATCCATAGATTCAGGAGTACACCTGAGTACTTCAGGGTGCATTACTGGGCTAGTTTCAATCGCAGCCTCAGAGGGGCAGCTTGCAGACTCTTGTGCAAGTGTAAACATGCCAAGGCAGCCCTGGACTGTGCTCTTGCTCTTCGGAGATCAAATCACAGGTCCCTTTTCTCACATATCACAAGTGCTCAAAAAATAAATGGCCAGAATTGTCTGTTTCCCTGACCCAACTGCATGGAGACCTTCTGCCTCCAACCCCTAAGGGAACTGTAGATGGCTGCTAAGGCCAGGGCTCTCTCTCAGGCTTTCAGGGTGGCTGACTCCTGATTGCTGCTCACTACTTCCCATGCAAGGGGAAGGGGCTACAGGGCAGCCTGCAGCCTTCATTTATTGGGAAGAGAAACCTAGGAAGGCCCTACATCACTGGGCAAGGGAACCCATGCTCCCTGTGCTGTGGGAGTCAGGAAATTGTTATTGTGTTCTCTTGAAGAACAGCCCCCACTCAGGGAGTATCAGTGTACTATATACAGTAGGTGTCTTAATAAATGCATATTCATTTGAGACCGAGGCTGCTCCCTGATTGAGTCAATGCACAGATCTGTTCCTCAACTCTTTATCTCCTTTGTGATCATCTCTGGCTGAGCTTGCCTTCTCTTCCGGAGCTTCATTTAGTGATCAGAGCGCCGGAATGCTTGGGTTTAGACTTTTGGTAGTGGGGACTCCAGGCCAGTCTGATTCCTCTGCTATCAGGTCACACCTCGGGGCTCAGCACGGAGAAGGATCGAGGAAGTGAACCTTCACTGAAAGTCTCTAGCTTGAGGCCAGCTCTGTAACTGTACCAGGAGATCCTCACCTGAAGGGTAAGGGCTTCCTTCCCACCCCACCATGTCAGGAGCTCAGCTTTCCAAAGCTCCTTTGTCTAAACAGTCCTCTGTGCCCCAGGCTTCCCCTGTCAGAAGGGTGACCGGGAGCCTGTGGGTGGTAAACTGGCCTTCTGGAACCTTTCTTGAGCTAAAAACAAGGCAGGCAGAGCATCATATCCAAATAGAGTAACCAGCAGCCATGCACCTGGACTAGGCCTCAGGGGTTTTGCATTTTTTTTTTTTTTTTTTTTTTTTTTGTCTTGAGACAGGGTCTCACCACGTAGCTATGGCTGGCCTCACTATGCAGACCAGACTGGCCATCAACTCACTAAAATCTGCTTGTCTCTGCCTCTCAAGTGCTGGGATTAAAGGAGATTACCATCATGCTTAGCTTGGGTGTCTGTTCTTGAGTGTTTTATCCCACTAGATCTCAGGATATTTCTCTGAGATTTGCAAGGTGATGTCCCCTTCTGTGCTCATGTTCCTTTGCTCTAGCCCCCTTTTTTCCCCTTGAAAAGTCCATGATTCTTCTATGCTCCAGAGTCCAGGGAGGTTAGTGACTTCCCTGGGTTCACACAGCAGCCTTTCTTTACTCAGCAGGAACCAGCTACTCTATGCCCTTAAGGATGCTTGGAGATCACCCAAATTTTGTGTTTCCAGACCTCAGTTTCCTTATCTGAAAAAGAAAATTTAATAAAGTGTATATGGACAAGGACTTTTTAGCCTCTGCTTTCATATGTGGTCTTAAACTTGGCTCCATGGCATTTAAGACCTTAGCTTGCTTAGTTATACAGTGAAAGCAACTATAAGTGTGTATGTGTGTGTGTGTGTGTGTGTGTGTGTGTGTGTGTGTGTGTGTTTGTGTATGCTGGGGGTCCCTTTCAGGTGCCTTTCTGTGCACCTTTCTCTAAGGCAGATGGAGGTGCATCCCAGCAGCCTGGCATGACAGGAGACCCAGCTGCTCTCTCCTTGCAGCTTCTGTGCTTCCCTGGCTGGGAAGGGGGGGATTTCACTCTGGCTTCCCCCTTTCATCACTTATCATAGCCCCCCTCCTCCCACACTGCCTGGAGACACAGGAAAATCCATAGGCCCGAGATTCATTTTCTCCGTTGAGTCAGCAGAGGCCATACTCTGCTTGGGAGGGGCGGGCAATTGGCTTTTAAATAACTCTCTGATATTTAATACCCTTCTCTACTCTGCAGCCTGCCTCTTAGGAAAGGCTAATATAAATGAGTGGGCTGAGTCCTGGGGAAGTGTGGGTCCCCTTGCCCCCACCTCCCTCCTCCATGCATGCTCCACTGACAAAGATGCTCCCTTACTATCCTGTATTGAGTTCCGTGGCTTACAAAGGTGCTTCAGAATGGGCTTGCGATCCCATTTAGAATCAGAAACTTACACTTAGCAAAGGGCAGGGAGCCCAAAGCTTTTGGTTTTGGTCTTCTGATGGGGTGTGACTGAGCAGGCCACAGTCCTTCCCTGAGCTGTTAGTTCCTTACTGATGCTATAACGTGGTTTGGCTAGTGGGTTGCCACTGGTCCCTCTGTAGCAGTGGACTGTCATGGCTTGCTTTTTCATTCCAAGCATCCTCTTCCTTGTAGAGACACCATGATTCTCCATCACTCTTTCAGGAGAAGCCCGGGGCACAACTGTTGAGTTTCAAGCACAGCCAGGGGCTGGCCCAGGATACCAATGAGTCAGAAACAGGAGAGGGTAGGAAAGAGGAAGTAGAGCTGAGTACCTTCTGTTTGCTCCCCTCCCCTCCCGGACTCTTCTCTTTCTTTTTGCAGATAAAAGTAGGGCCAAGAGCAAGAACCCATTTGAACCTTGGGTTCCCTTGAAACTCAAGGAAGGTCTCAGAAGCTGTGAGTATAGCTGGAGGAACTGAGAGTAAGCCTCTCTTCCTGAGCTTCACAGGGCCTAGGAACAGAAATGAGTGGGCTCAGTCTGACCTTGTTGATCTTCTGCATCCCTCCGAAAACAGCACTCCATGACTTTTGGTCATGAGAGCACACTGCCTGCGTTAGAGCCATGTTTGAGTGGCTGGGAGTGTGGCTTAGAAGTAGAGCCCTTGCCTAGCATACACCAGGCCTCGAGTTATGCTTTCAGCAGTGCAAAAAGCCACAAATAATAATAAAAAATATGTGTTTGGAGTATCAGTATTCATGTGCATACCCTCCTCATACAGACATATAATTGTTCTTGAAGCTGTCCTCGGGGTCACCTCAGATGAGTCATGACCCAAGGACTATATTTCAGGTATTCCAATTCCAAGCATGTTGCTGGTGCCATTTACCTGATCCAGACATGGGGGCTGAGGTCTAGGCAGGGCCTTCCTTCACATGACTCTTCTTGTTCTCTTCCTCTGCTGTGTAGTTTTCCACTTTCAGAATTCCAGAGTCTTGACATTAAAACACTGAATTCGAAGAACCACAGCACTGGGGAGCCATAGAGTCACAGTGTTTGTGAAGCAGAGCATGGACTCTTGTGGTGTTGGTAATAGGAACGGTGGGGAGTAACCACAGCTTGGCTGTGGGAGGCCATCCCAGTGAATGCATCCTACCATTCTGATCTATGCCTTCACGCTGTGTCTTTTCACACTGACTTTGGTTGGACCATATCCCTTCTTTGGGATAATGGCACAACAGCAAGTATGGTGTAAGCAGGGGGTTAGTGAGTGCTTAGGTTTGGGGGTCTGCCTTTTTTTTTAGCTTCCCTGAAATTTCTATCTATAAAGACACAAAAATGGAACACAAGAGCAAGCCATCTCAGCCGAATCCTCTGAGACCAACCAGATCCTAGATGATGTTTCAGTCCAACTGCAGCAGCACTACCCAGCAGATACAAGCTCTAACTGTTGTGATCCACCCCTGAGTGGTAGTTTTAAGCTACTGAACCGTAGAGCAATATGCTACACAGAAGAAGGTACTCAATTCAGAGTCTGAGAATCAGAAGCATAGAATTCTAGGAACATTTCATATGCTCCCTACAATGCCAGCATCAGAGTTATGGGACCAAAAGCTAAAACCACTAATGTAGAGCTTAGTAGGAGGGATCCCCAGCTCACCTTCCTTGACTTCTGTCTACTGTTGCTCTGTCTTCTCACTCACAGAACAGTTGGCCCACAGACCCTTCCAGCATGGAGTCCTCCCCACCCTTGTGCTCCCTTATTCTTCAATATTCTATCCATTCTGTTACAATCTTGTTTCTCCATTCCTGAATCCTCCATCCCTAGGAAGATGTCTGAGTCCATCTGTTCAGTCTGGTCTCAGGAGTTAAAAGTGGGGCTTTCTGGAATTTACCTAGACCAAGCGCAGCCACCACCTCACAAAGGGATCCTTATCTTGTAGGGTGCTGTCCCGGACTTCCCAAGGAAGACCATTGATCTGTCCATGGTGCTGAATTCATTCATACCAATTATTGCTGTCTCTGTTGAATATGTACATGCATGTAATGGGTACATTGCATATGTGTGTGTGTGTGTGTGTGTGTGTGTGTGTGTGTGTGTGTGTGTGTGTGTGTGTTGGGGGTTATAGGTTAGCGACGAGCATTAGGAATCCACCTGTTTCTATTTCCCCAGCACTGGGGTTACAAACATATACAACTGTGCCCAATTTTGTTTGTGTGCTTAAATGTAAATTTTGCAGCTGGATGGGAAGGGGTGGCTCAGAGCTTTAAGAGAATGTAATTCTCCTGAAGAGGACCAGAGTTTAGTTCCATTACTCTTGCCCAACAGCTCACAACTGCTTATAACTTCAGCTCCAGGGGTTCTAATGCCTCTGGCTTCCTAAGTGTATGCATGCTCTCTCTCTCTCTCTCTCTCTCTCTCTCTCTCTCTCTCTCTCCCTCCCTCACACACACACACACACACACACACACACACACACACACACACACACACGTCAAGATTTCACATATGAGAAATAATCATGTGATATTTGTCTATCTGTCTGGCTCATTTCACTTAATTGTGACCTCCAATTCCATTCATTTTTTTTCTGTGAATATCATAACTGACTCTTCTTTATAGCTGAATAAATGTCACTGTGTGTGAATTATGTGTCCTTTATTAATTCATGCCATGATGGACATCTAGGCTAGTTATATTTTTGGGCTATTGTGAATGGAATGGCAGCAGGCATGTATGTGCAAATATAGCTGTGATATTCTGACTTGGAGTCCTTTGGGTAAATCCCTAAGGTTATTATAACATGGTCATCCTTTTTTCTAGTTTTTTTGAGTAGCCTCCATACTTGTTCCCATAGTGATCATTACAGTTTACATCTCCACTAGCAGCAGATAATCATTTCTTTCCATCATTCCCTGAAATTTACTTTCCTAGTGATTGCCCTCAAATGGGACTACTTCTCATGATGGGGATCCTACCATATCTTAGTGTTTTCCCCAGACTTCTTGGAGAGATGACTGGCCTGGCTTGCTTGATGCAAAATAATGGTGGTGATGGAGATTGTATAATAACTAAGATTATGTCCAATTGTATGTGTTGTAATTACCAGAAGAGCCTCTTAAATGCCATAGAAGAGAAGTTCACTCTTTTCTCCTACAAGGAGGTTCACATGGAGGAGTCTAGAGTTTAATTAGCCACTTGCCTTCACAAAGGAGCCCATACTTCTAGCCTTCCACCCTGTCTTTCTTGAGATATAGTTCCTATTCATATTATCCAAGTTCTGCTAAAGCAGTAGCCACCACACTGGACAACAGATGGAGGGAAAATGGAAATACAGTCTCTCCTTTGTTTTATGAGCACCCTCCCCCAATTTAATCCAACAGTCCAACTTACATGGGACACTTAATTAGTTTCAGTCAGTTGAGGAAATAGGAGAACATTGTAGTCATTTTTGATGAGAAAAGCAAAAGAAATAGCTACTGAGAAGCATCTAAAAGTGACTGATACTCACAACGAAGTAATTGTGTTGATCTTGATGGTGATTATGGTATAACAGCTGTTGTGCTGATAGCAATGACATTGGGAAGGGAAGTGATGGCAGGTGATGATGGTGACAGAGATGGTGGCGATGAAGAGATAAATGTGAATGTAGTGATAGCAAGCTGCCTGTCAATATAAGCTTGGGTCTAAGAGCCTACACTCAGTTAAACATAAGCCCGGGCAAGGAGAAATGGGAAATGGACTCAACATGCTCCCAGTGTCTACAGCCTTGGGGTCTGCTCCTAGTCACTGAGGCCCCCAATGAATACAGCCTTGGGACCTGCTCCTAGTCATCGACTGTAATTTCTGGCACCCTACTGCCTTTGCGGTTCACCAGCCACAGCCATTGTTGACTACAAACCACCCCAACAACAGTGTGAGCTGGACAACCCATATTCAGGTTACAGATAACCCAAGAACAGGGACACAAGTCTAGGCTTTGGGCAGGTGAAGAAACATTTGAGTTATACTTATTAGATAATGAACACATTGAATTTGCTGTTATGGACACAGAGAAATTATCTGTGGCATGCAGAGAAACACATGGGTACCTCAGAAATAGAAGGAAATCATAAAGAAAGATGAGCAGAAAGAGTTACAGGCACAAACAGAAACAGGATGTTGTCACAGACCTACAGGCCTAACCACACTTCTTGTTGCACAACAATGTCCATGGTTCTTGTTTCCTAGGAAGGCTGGCCACCCAGCCATCTTATTCCAAAGGACAGTTCTCATGTGGCCTCCTGAGTCTCATGCTGGAAACAGAAATAACAGCTATGGAGTTCCCTGCAGTCAGAGGCCAATCAAATAAAGAGAAAATCTGACCCTCTTTGGTCTTTGATGTCCCTAGATGTCAATCTGGTTGAACACTGTAGCACTGTAGCCTTCGCTAGGCCCTGCAGATGAAGGTGACCAAGGGAGCAGGTGTGTCCTCTAGGAAGTCACCCCCTCAGAGGCCCAAGGACACATCTGGAAGCCATTAGTAGGAGCTCCAGGTGAGAAGGCATGCTGGGAACATGTGGCGGTCTCCCCAGTCCCTGGCAGTGGTGCATGAGGACACCTTGGCTCAGGGCAGCTCCAGCAACATGCCCCACCTCTAGTTAGGAATACAGAGCACAGCACAGGCCCCGACCTCCCTATCATTGACTCAATGGCAGCCCCCCCTTTAGTTCTTCCCAAACCTTTGCTACAAGATCTCTCGACCTTCCCAGTGACATTCCTCTTTAGGAAGCCTTCCACTGACCCTGTTTTCTCTTTCTAAGCTTAGTCTCTGAGCTTCTATGAGCCAGCCTGACCTATGACCCTTCCCATGGGCCCATGCTCTCTAATGAGTGGCAGCCTTATCCGGATCCAGACATCATAGCCTGCCTCTACTCAGCACTGCATCTGGAGTCCCTTCTCAGTGGTCAGGGAGAGTGTGTGTCTCAGTATCCTTGATAATGCCGATCTTTGTCCCCAGGACTCACAATCATACTTTCCTCATCACTGAGTGGTTCCTCTTCTACCTCCTCTGCTTTGTGCTGGCCACCATTCACCAAGATGCTCTACTGCTTCTCACTGCCCTGCATATTTCTGGGCTTAGAACAGACACCTCAGGATGACAGGTGATAGCAATCAGAAAAAGAGGCCCCAATGAGGGTAACCCCTTTTTCTGCTAGTCTTCAGAATTCCCAGTATGCAGGGGGACAACAGCTCCCCTCAAGCTTAGCACAGGCCCTGGACTGTTTTAGCTTCTCCGAGCCAATGTGTCCCAGCCCCGATTCTCAGAGGGCAGGAGAAGGAAAGAGAGCCAGTTGGAAGATCAGAAAAAGAAAAGGCTAAAAAGAAACCCACAATGGGCACTAATTAGCCACTGTGAGAAATAAAAAGGAGGTCAGAGGGCTGAGGATCCTTTGGAAAGAAAGCATTTGGCAGGCAGAGCTCAGCTGTTCCTCACCCCTCACATGCCCTGGTACAGGGCTTGGCCCCCATGCCCACCTAATGTGGGCTTCTAGGTCCAGCTAAATCAGGGCTCTACAGCTACCCACAGATCCTGCTGGATCTTCAGAGGAGGAGGCATCTTGCTGAAGGGAAGAGCGAGGGAGGATGGTCAAGGGAGGAGGGCGGGAAAGCTGACTTCACCGTGAACGCACTCACTGTGTGTGCTCAGCGCTCTGCACAGGGAACATGGCTCATGATTATGTTTAGTTCTCTCAATGGTTCTACAGTGTAGATTGCACCCAGGATTTTTAAACACAAAGACGATCACTCAGATGAAGTGATTGATTTAAGACCAAGGGGTTTGAAAGGGGCCCAGCAGAGCGGAGGTGGGCTCAGAGGTAGAGCCGGTGTTAAAATAGGAACATTGTGGGGGGTCGGAACTGTGGCCTATAGCACCCTTGTAACCCCATTGATCTCCCCAGGAAGGGTCAGGGATTGAATGAGTGTTGAGAACAGCTGCTGAACTTTGTGAGCAAGAGAGACTGGGCAGAGAGAGAACACAGAAAGAGGAAACAGATGGAGAAATGATGGAAGGTGCTCAGAGGCAGACGGGAGATCTTTTGAGTCCATGGGACGCCGTGCAGTGGATTCCAGTTGTCTACACCAGTGCTTGACTAAACTACTGCCAGACATGATGGGGAAGGTGTGGCTGAGGAGGAAAACATGAAATAGATCATTTGTTTTCTTCTCTTCACCAATTTCCACCTTCCCAGATGCTTAAACTGAAGCAGAAATCCAAATGAAGAAAGTTTAACACTTGCTGGAGGTAAGCCGCTCTGGCTGGAGCTGAGTACTTCATCAGAAGGCTATATGTTCAGATCTGAGCTATAACTCCAGGTTGGGTGGTGGACACTGGGGAGGGGAGGGTACATTGGGCTTCATGAAGGGCTGCTGTGGTAACTACATCTCTTCACATAGGCTGGATCTTCGGGCAGAGCAAAATGCCCCTGCCTGTGGGCACCCTGAACAATGGGGAGATAGACAGATCCCTCAAGGGCCAGAGGGGTGAACAGAACTGGCTTAGTCTCCACAAGTACCACAGGCTGGGGATGGAGCTCTGTTGGTGGAATGCTTGCCTACACGCACAAAGCTTTAGATTCTATTTCTAACACTTCAGAAACTGGACATGGTACTGTATGCCTGTAACCCTAGCAGTCGCAGAAAGAGCATAAATTCAGAGCCATGAAGGATTATGTAGGGAATTCAATGCCAGCCTCAGATGCATGAGACCTGAAACAAATAAAACCCAAACCCAACCCAAACCAAACCAACCAACACAACCCTGAAAGGTGCTAACCCTAAGTTTAAAGACAAGGAAACTAACTTGGGTTAAGGACACTCTTGAAATGCTAGCACACTGGAGGCAAATGCAGAATCATGTTAAGTTTGAAGCCAGCCTGGCTATATAATAGACCTCATACAAACAAAAATAAGCCAAAACAAAATAGAAATGAAGAAATAGAGGTAGAGATGCTGCAATGGTTCAGAAAAGCTGGGATCACACCTCCAGGCAGTTAACTCTGGCCTCTTAATCTTTATGATCACACAGAGTAGTAGCTAGAAGCCCAGCTCTCCACACCCACTGGCAATTAGGGGCCCTTTGGTATTGTGGAAAATGCTGGTGAAGTGTGTCTGATTAGACTCATCAGTGCCCAGCATGGGACACGCGTGATCTTAAGATGGATTACCATTATCCTTGGCTGAGATGTGGCGTGGGGATTTCTAATCACAAATTATTCCTGCTGGATTCCATTAGGCTTCCTCCTGTGATGGCTTTTTGTGTTCTCAATAATCATACAAAACTCTGAGAGCTGTGGTTAGCTGAGTTTATTTTCTAGGTCTTAAAAATAGACAACAAGCATTTTACTAAGACACAGTATCATCCAGTGAACATCTGACGCAATGTTATTAATACAAGGCAGCAAGTATTTGAATTTCACCATCCCATACCTACAGTGACTCAGAGCAGAACAGACATTTATCACTCCCTCAAAGACTCATTCATCTAGAAAGTAGCTGGATGTGGTGGCACATGCCTGTAATCCCAGAGGCAGAAACAGACAGATCTTTGAGTTCAAGGTCAGCTTGGTCTACAGAGTGAGTTTCAGGACAGCCAGGGTGACACAGAGAAACCCTGTTTCGACAAACAAACAAAAAAGAAAGTAGGTTTCCTGTGGGGTAAGGTTTTCACTCATGCTTTTACCTGTTTCCAGCCAACTGCTGCCTGTTGTGGCAAGTAGCCTGTTTTGACAGCATCCTTTCTGGGTGTGGCTTCTCACTGAAAATTCTTCAGGCTTAATACTGTTAACAAAGACTGAGAAAAATGAGTTATAAACTGGGCATAGCAGTACATGCTTATGGTCTCAGTACTTGGGAGGTGGAGGCGAGAAGATGGGGTTGGCAGGGAGGATGACTCTGTGAGTAAGATTTGCTGTGCAAGCATGATGACCTAGGTTTGAACCCTCAGCACCATGTGAAGGCTGAGCATGGTTGAACCTTAACTAGCGTTAAGGAGTGGAGACAGGTGGATACCTGGGCCTCACTGGTGTCTACCTAAGAGGGGAAGCTTGAGGCTCAAACCCTGTCTCAAGGAAATAAAGGCTGGAGTGTGATGGAGACATCACATGTGTACACATGGGTGCACACAAAGACATGTCTACATACACATACCACACTAGACATATACCCATCTAAGATGTTTAAGGTTGTTTTTGGCAACATTAGAGTTTGGGGCTACCTTGAACTGCAAAAGATTCTGTCTTTTGAAAAGGAATTAAGCTAACTCTCGTCTCTCATGATGGTAGAGTCGTGATATGCTAAAGACATTTGTATCTCAGACGGGGTCTTTTGATGAGAGTCTGGATGCTGGATTCAACAGTGATGCATGGGACTCCCTCACAGTAGACTGGTGAGTCCTTATCAGCTAGACAGAACCAGCAGCTCAGGCTCCCATGCTCTCTCTTTCAGTCTGGTGTATTTTGAGGAATTTGGATAAGGTAGATGGATTTCTGTGAGTTCAAGGTAAGCCAGAGTGACATAGTAAGACCCCTTTTTGATTCTAGGTTCATCATATCCTTGGGTAGATTCTTCATTTCTTCATGGAAAGTCTGGACATAGAAAACAGCATGCAATACAATTCGTGCAAAAAGAAAACAAATAAGCATGTGTTAGTGCTATGATTCCTGAATTAGAAAAAATGCCTTTTCTGAGCCTGTCTTAAACCAAGCTTGAGATGCTGATGTGGAAATTCCCATCCTTGCAGGAAGCTGAGTGCCTGGTATGGGAAAAGAGCCGCTACCCCACACTGCAACAGCTGAGTCTGGCAGCACTTGGGGCCCAGAGGAGCCCCTGGAGCCTGCACAAGGAGTAGGCCTCAGCCTGAGCACCCAGGCCTGTGGGCTTGGCTAGTTCAGGCAGAGCAGACCAGGCTGGGCATCACACCTCTGTCCCTCAGGGTTAAGGGGCACTGAGGCCCACTGCAAAGCCCCAGGAGGAACAGATTGAGAGAGGGGTTGCTAGATCACCACCCTTAGTCTTCTTCCTACAGATGGGAGCCAATAGCAAGGGATGGGCAGGCGTCCTGGAAGGCCCTGGGAATCAGTCAGGGATGTGTCTCTTGTACAATAGGTGGTTCCAGGACTTTGGCTCTGAACAAGTTTACTTTGCGACCCCTCTGCTGAGTCCTGCAGCTGTTCATACAGGTGGGACGGGCTGGAGACTCACGTTTAGGGGTAGGGAACGTGTGAGGAACAGATGTCCTAGGAGTCATTTGGAGCAGAAGAAGGAAGCCTTAGCTTTGTGCTCACAAGAAAGACAAGGTAAAACATGCATGCAAAGGTTTCTGGGAGACAGGCCACAGAGGCCAGTTTGGAGCGGGAGAGGGAGAGAAGTGTGTGTGTGGGGGGAGATGGTCACAGGGAAGGGAAGGTTTTCAACTCACATTCAGCTCAGTCAAGACCTTCTTAAGGATGTTGAGTTGGGCCAACATAGTGCTGCAAACTTGTAATCCCAGCATTTGGGAGGAGGAGGAGAATCAAGTGCTCAAAGCTGTCCTGGTCTACACATCAGGTTCAAGGCCAGCCTAGGCTCCACGAGATCCTTTCTCCCCACCTCCCTTCCCCCAAAGAGGTTGACCTTTATCCTAGAGGTCAGGAAGAGCTTGTGAGAGCTTTTAAGATGAGAGGTGCCACCAATTCGTTGCATTTTGAAAGGCTACTCTCACGGCTTGATTGAAGGAGCAAGATGTGCTGAGGCAGAGCAGGGTGTGATGATACAGAGAAGTGGGTGGGTTGTAGGTGCTGGGAGATGGGAGACAGATTGCATACACAGTCAGAGCCTGGGGCCTTGGTCTCTGGCTTGTGGATAGCAGGACCTGATCTGAGAGACAAGGGAAGGTATGTGATGGCTAGGAAGGGTGAATTCAGCTTGGTACTAATGAGTAGGGCATACTGGGTAATTAGATATTTAAAAACCCCTGACAATTGATGCACAAACTTTTGGAATAGCTTACATGGAACCAAGTGAGATTCTTGCCTCATGAGTCTATGTGGAGTAGCAGAAACTTCTTTTGGGGAGAAAATTAACCCAACACATATTAGGTTAATTTCCCTCACACATACTAACTAGACAAGTGCTCTACCACTGAGCTACATCCTCAGCTCACTAGAGGAGGCTATCCTTTGGGGGCCTGCCCATGTCTAGATTCTACCTAGATCTGAGTCACTCACCCCTAGGGAACAGTAGAAGCATCCTTTCCAAGTATCCCTGAGACCAGGCTTGGGCACTGGCTCTCTACAGCCACCTCCTTCTGCAGGGTGGTTTCTAGAGGTTGCTGACCTCAGCAGGATACCCATCCCACTCTGCCTCTCCAATCCTGCGGCTGCCACCCAAGTGTAGATGCTGGATGAGAGTTTAGCAGAAGCTGCTGAGGTAGTGCTGGCATGGGCTGCTAGGCTGGCTGGCTGCCCTGTCCAGCCTCCTCAACCCCAGCCTTGGCTTGGGCCCTCCTGTTCCCCAGCCACCCCCACTTCATTGCATGTCTCTCTGTAGCATTCAGCTATAGGACAACCAGTGGCCCAGCCTGGAGATTCTAGGGGTACACACAGAGGGGTGAACCTGGAAGAAAGAGGAAAGGGAGCCAGGAGAAGGGTCTGGAAATGGGGCAAAAGAGACATAGAATGTGCTTATTGAGCTGCATGGCTTCCAAGTTAGTTGGTTTTATAAGTCTGCTGAGGAAACACACCGAGGCTCAGAGGGGAAAGCAAATCACCAGAGGATGCCCAGCACAGAAGGAAGACTCCTTGTACTTTGAAAGGTGTGGAAAGGAGAAGGGTTCTGAGGATGCCATGAGAGGAAGTAGGAAGGCCTGAGAGCCTGAGGCTGGCTCGGGAGTCCATACTGGCTGAGACTGACATTCCTGTACATACCGAGCCTCCCACCAATGGGGAGTCCCATTCTCTCCCATCTGATTAGGGAATGTGTAAGACTAGCTTTTCCATTAGCCTGGGGTCCCCAGAGGCTGCAGGACTGCTCCAAATCTCTCTCATCTATCTATCTGAGAAAATGGACTTGCAGAATAGTGGGAGGCAAGAGATGGGGTTTACAACCCAGATAAGAGAGACACAGAGAACCTCAGAGGGACCCACAATCCACAATGGAGCAGCTCTGCTCTACTTGGAGAGAGATGGTAAGCCTCAAAGCCTGGAAAATGGGAGATAAAACCATCGGGGAGGCCAGCCCCTCCTCAGAGCTGGAAAACTCCCAGCACACACCAGGCTGATAACATACACATCGTTAAAAGATGTGGGAGCGCTGGGCTGTTCCCACCCAGGCTCAGTGCCCAGCCTGAGATAACGATGGTTACTAGGGTAGGGTGAGGCTGTATCAGCTTTAACTGCCGATGCCATAGAGCTGCCGGGCTGCCTAGAAAACTCTCGATCAGCTACCTTTGCATATGGAGGGCTGGCTGGTCTAGCAGTGCAGAGTCTGAGACGCTTGTTAACTTCACTCTTAAATGGTTCTTGTTGTTTTTTCTTCATTTTCCTTCCTTCCTTTAATTCTCTCTCTCTCTCTCTCTCTCTCTTTCTCTCTCTCTCTCTCCCCTCTCTCCCTTTCTTTGAGACAGGCTCATTATGTAGCCCTGATTGGCTTGGAACTCACTTGCAAGCCAGGCTACCTTCAAACGCACAGTAATCTCCCTGCCTCTGTCTCTGAAGAATTAAAGGTCTGCACTACTATACTCCACATGCTTGGTTTTTAAAATATGTTTAGAGTATGTTCACTATGGAAAAATCTGAAAAACAGAATAGAAGGCAATTAAAAACATGTTTGACAAATTCCCTTCTAGTCTTTTTTACC